>JAVGVS010000075.1:595000-902112 GCA_032718565.1 Distichodus sexfasciatus
CTGTAATAATCAGAATGAGACTCGGTTTCAGGACCCGGTTTCATGTCCGAATCCGTTCCCCTCTTCCTGCAAACCAGACCAAATTAATTTAACGTTACCCAAATAAAACATCAGTAGCGTGATTATTTGTCATTGTGAACACAGCACACAGTGCACCACATACAACGTGAACATTTGACCTCCGCGAAGGAGCAGAAGGGCAGTTTTTTGGCAGGGATTGGGGACGCCAGCCTTGCTCATGAGTACCTCAGTGGTATCTTTACCAGGTCTGGGATTCAAACGGCCGACCTTCTGATCACAGGGCGAACGCTCTAACCGTTACGCCACCGTCTGCCCCAGTGAATGAATTTAAAGCTCTGCTGAAAACTAGGCCATATGTGTGAAAGTGGCTTACATAACTATGTTACATGAAATTCACTTTATGACATGTAGTTATCACACTCATTTATGTGATTTTGTTTTTGTAACTGTGTTACAAGTGCTTTTTCTTGCAAAAAGCGATCCAGGATCTCATAGGACAAACCTGGTTAAATAAAGGTAAAATAAAATACAATAAAATAACACAAAATTAAATAAAATAACGTAAAATAAAATAAAATAACGCAAAATAACATAAAATAAAATAATAAAATATAATGCCAAACTACATAAAATGTAAGAAAATTAAATAAAAAATATGATGCAAATTAACAAAATGAAATGAAATAATAAAATATATCAAAATAATATAATACAAAATAAAAATATTAAAATATAAAAAAGTGCAAAATAAATGAAATTAAGTAAAATTAAATAAATAAATAAATATTATAAAATAAAATAAAGTTATAAAAATAAATAAATACAAATTAACATATGTAAAATAATAAAAACATAAATCAATTAATGGATGGGAAAATAGCCTACAAAGATAATACACAATACTACGTGGTGTGTGTGTGTGTGTGTTCATGTATTTATCGTGACAGGGGACTCTTGTTCCTAAAAATCACTTCTTTTATCTGTTTTTTGGGGCTTTAGGGGACATTTGGAGAGGTCCCTGGAGGAGAATACCAAGCAGAAAATGTGCTTGTTTTATTTGAGAAACTAAAAGAGGTAAAAGATGTGCTTTTGGTTACTGAGGTTAAGGTTAGTGTTAGGATTAGGTGTAGCTGTAAAATTATATACATCTAGTCATTAGGGGGTTCATGGAAAGACCTCACAAAGATAGTACTGGTTGAGGCACACACAGACTGTGTGTGTGTGTGTGTGTGTGTTCCCCGTGACGTGAGTGTGTGATGGAATGAGTCAGCTCCCCACTGGAGGCTTGTCGCTTGTGATTCGGAGCCACATTATAGAGGTGAGAGAGTGAAACATGAAAGAGTAGAAAGCAAGGGATGAGTTTCTCCTCCACCTCTCTCACACCTCCATGGGGAGGAAGGAGGTCAGGAGGGTCGTGACCTCTGACCTGTTTACTCTCATCAGACTGCTTAACTCCCTCATGTGACGCGTATTTTTCTTCTTGTTTTAGTGTAATTTGATCTCTCACTTTAGTGTCACTTGAGATAAAGAATGTCTCTTTATTTCTTAAAGAGATATTTCTTCATTCTAAGATTATTTCTTCATTTGATGCTTGAAGTTTATTTGGAATAACTCAGTCTCTTTAACGTACAGAAATCACACACATACCGTCAGAATCACAAGACTTTTAACTTAACGGTCATTATACTGATTCCTCTGTCTGTGAAAGCATCTGTGAGTAATTCCAATGTATAAACATGCGTTACTGATGTTACGTATGTAAACTAGAGTTGGGGTAAGACCACCTAAACCGAGACCGAGTCCGGACCAATGCACGCTATATAATCACATGACAAATAAGTCGGATGCAAAACCCACATCATTAAAAGATGTAAATATTTCTTCCATATCTATAATGAGGACATCACTTCACTGAAGCATATCAACACTTCGATCACATCATATGTTAAACTCAACACACCACAGTGAATACTCCTCAACACCAAACTCACTGCTTTACTGGCTGCAGAGTTGTTGTTATGCAGAGACATTCTATAGCTTAGTGCTGTGAAGAACAATAAGGGTTAGAGCAGGTGGAAACACTTTTCTTCATCCATTTGGTGTCCATCTGGATACAGAATAAAATTATTTGATAACAATAATGCATTTTTCTATATTCATTTTTTTCCCTATTGATTACTCTTTAACATATATTTCTGATCAATTGTAAATGAAGAAATAGTAAAGTTTTGGGTGATTCCGAGACAAGACCGAGACTTTCAAAGACGGGTCTCGAGACCAGTCTCCAGTACTATAACACTAACATAAAACCACATGTGCTCTGCTGTGATGTTTCCTCATTAAGGAGGGGCCAATCACTCACACTAATTGTGCAGCGCCAGATTGACCGGAGGGACGAAAGGACATCTCTGATTGATTTAAATGAGTTATTCATGAAGCATTTTTCCCAGACAAAGGTGAGTGATTATTGGAAGTGAGTGATTGTTATTGTGAACACACCACAGCACAGCACACAGTGCACCACAACGAAATGTGACCTCTGCATTTAACCCATCTGTGAAGGAGCAGTGGGCAGCTAATAAGCGCCCAGGGAGCAGTGCTCGGGACGGTACCTTGCTCATGAGTACCTCAGTGGTAACTTTACCGATCTGGGATTCAACTCTGTGCCCTTCTGATCACAGGCAAACACTCTACTGTTACGTCAGCAACAAATCGCTAAACAGTTAAAATTACCAAAAGCTATAATATGTAAAATATACAATTTAATTAAGTTTTAATATATAAAGTAAAGGAAGGCCGCGTATCTCTTCATACTGGGGCAGTTGTGTAACGTGTTAGAGTAGGGCTCCTCATGACTCCGAAGGTCACCAGTCCAAGTACTGGAGCAAGGAGCAGGGGACCGGCCCCTCAACGACTGCTGCTGCCGTGTTGTCCATCGTTCCTCCATGGGTCCGCTATATGCGGAGGTCTGTGACGGTTAGGTTTAGCACGACAATCACCAAAAGGTGTCGATATTGTCATTATGAACTGCACCTCAGCTACACCGCGGTGAAGTGAGAATGTCAAGCTCACGAGATTCGGTCTACCGTGTCTGTGTGTGTGAGAGAGAATGGATGATTTGGTGAAGAGAGAGAGAGGAATCAATTTTAGCCGATATCCTGTCTGTGATGGCGTGATGTCACGGTGTGTCGCGTGACTGAGTGTTTGAGGATGATGGGAGCGTAGCGCCACCACGCCTCCAGCCCACTCTGGCTCACATCGATCCACCTCTGATAGCCATCTACGTTTCTGCTCCGGCCCATCCATGTGACGGTGTGTGTGTGTGTGTGTGTAAGAGTGCATGTTCGTGTATTTAGGGGGTTTGAGAGGACTTGCCACTACCTGAGGATGTGAGGATCAGTATCCATCTGGAACAACGATTTTAAAGAGAATGTCCATGTTTTACTGGTAAGTAAAACGTGAAAGTGAGTTATTATTTGTCATTGGGAACACAGCACATACACCACAACCACATGAGCTGCATGAGTGCCTACAGGAGCAGTGTTTAGGGACACTATTTTGTTCACGAGTACCTCTAGTGGTACCTTTTATCATTCCCAGACTTTGAACTGCAACCTTCCGGAAAGCATGAGAGGGTAAATTCCATTTGCTGCTAAGAGATAAAAGATTTGCTTTTTGTTATTGGAGGCAGTTATTTACATCTCCTCACAGGGAGCTGGGGTGGAAAGAGCTCACAAAGATAGCAATACAAGAGTGTGTGTGTGTGTATGTGTGTGTATGTGTGTGTGGAGGGAAAGAAGGAGGGAAAGAGAATGAGAGATGGGGGAGGGAGAGGGGAAACAAAAGGAAAGAATACAGAGGAAGAGAGGGAAAGAGAGGGAAGCAGATACAGAAAAGGAAGGTGGAGAGAGGGAAGGAAAAGGGGAAGAGAAAGAGATGGTGAGACAAAATGAAGAGGTAAAAATAAAGAGGAGGGATGGAGAGACAAATGGACAGAAAGAGGAAAGAGATAGAGAAAGAAAAGAGCGAGGGGAGATAGAGAGGGAAGGAAAGAGGGAGCTGGGTGAGGAAGGATGAATAGAGGTGGGGCAAGGACATGGGAGGACAAAAGAGAGACGTAGTTGGAGAAAAAGAGGGGGGAGAGGAAGAGAGAGGTGATCGAGGAGAGAGAGGGTTATAAGCAGTGGGGAAGAGAGAAGGAAGAAGAAAAGAAAGGGTAGCGAGAACAAAGGGAGAACGAGAATGAGCAAAAGAAAGACGTAGCGGTAGAGGAAGAGAGATATGGTAAAGAAAAAGAGGGGGAGGAAGAGAGGGAAGGGGAGGGGTGGAGAGAGAGAGAGAAAGGGGGAAGAGAGGAGAGATGTGGAGAGAAAGAGAGAGAGGAGAAAGAGCGACATAGGAAATGAGAGAAGGAGATAATGACAGACAGATCGAGAGAAAGAGGAGCAATGGAAGGAGAGAAGGGCGGGATTGAGGGATAAGGAAGTAAAGGAAAAGATGGGGAGGGGAAAAAGAGCAACGACAGAGAGAAAGAGGGAGACTGGAGAGACGCATGAGGGGTGAAGAAAAAACTGTAAAGAAAAGGGAGAGAGAGAGGGAGGGGTAGAGAAAGATAGGAAGGGAATGAGATGAGAGGAAGAGAGGAAACGAGGCGGTGCAGAGGAGGCACAGGGAACGCATAGTGGGGGAGAAGGAGAGACGGACTGAGAGAGAGGGGGAAGAGGGAAGAAAAGATGGGGAGGGGAGACAGGAAAGGAGAGAGAAAAGGGGGAGGAGGGGAGAGAGAGAAGAGAAGGAAAGAAGGAGGAGAGACACAAAGAGAGTTTTGAAATGACACTTACACCGTCAATTCACATAACACATAAAACCGCACCACACACCTGGCCACACACACACACTCATACACACACACTCACACACACACACTCACACACACACACACACACACACACACGGCCAGGATCTACAGCCACACCTATTTCTCCACATCTCGCCTGCTTTAGAGGAGAGCTTATTTAGTCTCCCTGTGCCGCCCAGGTGTGTGTGTCGTGCCCGTCCCGTCGGCCAGTAGGGGGCAGTCAGATCTCAGCAACCGTCTCATTCTACTGCTGCTGCTGCTGCACCAAGACGAGAAAACACACGCACACACACACACCTCGCTGAGCTTCTTTGCCGCGCCCATCGTAGCGTTCAATATAATGCCATTTTTCCCCATGTTAATGTAAACATCACGTCGGAGGTGATTAATGCACAGCGGCGACGAGGAGAAACGCTTCAAAACGCTTCAAAACGACACTCGAACCGTTCAGATGAAGAATCAATATCGCTCCTTTGAGGAGGATTAATTTTCTCACATCTGACGCCCCCGGGGGAGTGTGTGTACGTGTGTGTGTGTGTGTGTTTTAGTGCCAGGGGCAATCTGGTGTTTGTCTGGTAATAGTTTCTGTCAGCACTGGTTTAACCCTTTTCCCCAAGGTGGGGGAGAACGCAGGAACACAGCCCCGGCCCCCGCGTAACGTTACATGTCGTTCTGGAGATTAAATGAGTTTGGCAGTGGATTTGATCCGACTCTCTCATGCAGAGTCCGCCGCAGCAAGCACCAGAAGTTGAAGAGGTCGGTTGTTTTTGTTGTGTTAGCTATCGTTTTGAATCGTGGTCCAAGATTTCTCACTTTAATAGTTGTACTAGTACAGCATGTAGTGAAATGTAACCTGATCGTTCCTAAAACAAATTAAAATAAACATTTGAAATTAACAGCAGCTTGAGTTGAAGAAGCCTCACTAAAAAAGCTACATCTAAAGAACTGTATATGTTTGTGTGTGTTGTGGTAAAACTTCATGTAAAGTGCAGTGTGCCACAGACAGCTCAGACAGGAAGAGCTCACATCAGACAGGAAGAGCCTCACATCAGACAGGAAGAGCTCACATCAGACAGGAAGAGCTCACATCAGACAGAAAGAGCTCACATCAGGCTGGTGAAGAGCTCATATGAGACAGGGATGAGTTCACAACAGATAGCAAGTGTGTTAACATCAGATATGAAGAGCTCACAACAAAAAGGAATAGCTCACAACAAGGAGGCAGAGCTCATAACAAAGAGGAGGATCTCACAACAGATAGGAAGAGTTGGCATCAGACGGGAAGAGCTCACAACAAACAGGAGAAGTTTACATCAGACATGAAAAGCTGATCAGTCAAGAAGAGCTCTGAGCTCTCCTAGAAATCAATCTGAATGTGAATCTCATACTGAATCTCAGAGTAAGATCTCACAGCAGGCAGGAAGAACTCACAACAGACAGAAGAAGTTTAAATGAATCAGTCTGCGTTATGGAGATCAGTTCAGACCTTGTAGAGGCATGTCCTGGTTAAGAAGCATTGTGACCTGAGGACGGAAACTCATCCTAATGCACGTCTGGTTTTGGCCTGTTTAATTATTATTAATTGCTTCCCTTTAATTCTCCCCAAATTTAGACAACAGACTGGACAGATGCACCAAAGGGAGTGTTTTTTTTCCCCCCTGAAACAATGGACATTTGAGTGGACACAGAATTGTTCCTACACATCCCACTGAGTTAGAGCGGGGGTTGGAGGAGAAGGGTGAGGAAATATCAAATGTATTTACTTGCAGTTGACTCTGCTCACAGACGCTTACACTGAACATCACATGTTACTAATGGGGAAGAAACTCAGCTCAGCAATATCTCAGTTTGGAAGCGACTTTACTTTTGCACATTTTGGACTTTCAGAGTGGAGGAATCTCTTACTTACATTAGGTCAGCCAATTATGAAAAAAAAAAAACATAATCACTTATTAATTTGGGTCAATCTTAAATCACGATTATTTAATAACACTCTTACTTTGTGTTACTATTTAAGACTTTATGCTGCTCTCCTCCTTCCGGCCAGCTTTACCCGGCCAGACTGTACACCGGCCACCAGAACACACCCGCAAGGCTCAGTCTTCGGAAGGTGCGAGGCGCTGCAAGGCAGGCCATTCGGAACACAAGACAAAATATGAGTATACTTGCAGAGCGAATGCGTAATTGTAATTATAATTGGTTTTGTCGATTACATTATTTTTTTTGTGATTGCTTGGAGCTGAAATTGAAATTCGAAATTAAAATTGATTAATTGCACAGCCTTACTGTACATTTATATTTATGCCGCTTAGCAGACCCAGAGCCACTTCCATATCCAGTTCTCCCTGGAGCAACTCAGGGGCCCAACGGTGGTAATGCTAATGGTAAAATAGAGCTTGATTAGAAACCAAGACCTCTTGGTGTATACGCCAGTGGCTTATCACTAGTTCACCAGCACCAACTATGTAAATTAGGATCTTTGTAGTTAATATTGTTACTGGTTAGTGTTAAGACTCGTCATTTTTGAATATTATCCACATTTGAAGACTAATTCACAGAAAAAAAATGAATATTTCCAAGTAGCAACTGCAGCATGTCTTGGTATCTGCTCTTCTTTCCTCCACTTCTTGGTAGTTCCTTACTTGTTAATAACCGTAGTATTGACGGTTTTAATTTTGATGTAAGATTCATCCTTTCAAGGTAGTAAAACATCAAAACCTTTCCTAACCTCGCTAATCAGTCCCTCTGAATACTGCATTGATTTTTTTTTTTGATCCAGTCTAACAGACTGATCCCTATCGCTAGGGATTGGAGAAGTTTGACTTTGTAAATGCTCTGCCAGATTTTTTTTCATCAGCTTGTTTACAGGAAAAACTCCACCCAGAACTGCTAAGGTTATAAAAGGATTGAACTGTGATTTTAGCTCTTAAATATTACATTCATGACTTTTTGGCAGATGCACTTATTCATACGAAGTTCAGGAGGGCTTTGAAGTTTACTGAAAGATCAAGTCTGTCTAACCTGTAAGAATTAACTTAAGTCGTGGGTGTGTGTTAAATGCCAGAGTTGACGCTAAAACCCAAACCATGTTCTTACGAAAGTTTTCCTTTCTAATTTAATAATTACTTTCTCTGTTGAGTTGTTTAAATTTGATTTTATTCAAAGTATTCTTTTTGACCTCTAATTTATTTTTATTGTTTGTATAATTGATACTTATTTATTTTTTCTTAGTTTTTATCACTGTATCTTATTTATTAGGGAGATGTTGGGTCAGACAGGAAGAGTTGTGATCAGTCAGGAAAAGCTCACAACAGACAGGAAGAGCTCACAACAAATATGAAGAGCTCACAACAAACGTGAAGAGCACACATTAGACAGGGAGAGCTCACAGCAAATAGGAAGAGCTCACAACAGATAGGAGAGCTTCACAACAACAGGGAAGAGCTCACAACAGATAGGGAGAGCTCACAGAGACTGGAAGAGTTTCACAACAAATATGAAGAGCTCACAACAGACATGAAGAGCACAGATTAGACAGGGAGAGCTCACAGCAAATAGGAAGAGCTCACAACAAATTGGAAGAGCTCACAACAGATAGAGAGCTTTCCACAACAAATATGAAGAGCTCAACAGACATTTTAAGAGCACACATTAGACAGGAAGAGCTCACAGCAAATATGAAGAGCTCACAACAGATAGGAAGAGCTCACATTAGACAGGGAGAGCTCACAACAAACAGGAAGAGCTCACAACAGATATGAAGAGCACACATCAGACAGGAAGAGCACACATTAGACAGGAAGAGCCTGGCCAACAGACAGGAAGAGCTCACAACAGACAGGAAGAGCTCACAACAAATAGGAAGAGCTCACATTAGACAGGAAGAGCTCACAGCAGATATGAAGAGCACACATCAGACAGGAAGAGCACACATTAGACAGGAAGAGCTCACAACAGACAGGAAGAGCTCACATTAGACAGGAAGAGCTCACAAGCAACAAATAGGGAAGAGCTCACATTAGACAGGTAAAGAGCTCTGCTAGATAAGGAAGAGCACACATCAGACAGGAAGAGCACACATTAGACAGGAAGAGCTCACACAGACAGGGAAGAGCTCAAGACAGACAGGAAGAGCTCACAACAAATAGGAAGAGCTCACATTAGACAGGAAGAGCTCACAACAAATAGGAAGAGCACACATTAGACAGGAAGAGCTCACAACAGATATGAAGAGCACACATCAGACAGGAAGAGCACACATTAGACAGGAAGAGCTCACAACAGACAGGAAGAGCTCACATTAGACAGGAAGAGCTCACATTAGACAGGAAGAGCTCACAACAAATAGGGAAGAGCCACATTGACAGGAAAGAGCTTCCACAAATAAATAGGAAGAGTACACATTAGACAGGAAGAGTCACAGCAGAAAAATAAAGAATTTCTACTTCCATTCCAAATTTATGCAAAGCAAAGCCATCTCAAGCTGAGATTTACTAGCCGGAGTATAATAGCATAAGAGTGTGTAATAAATACTGTAAATGTGTCCAGGAGTGTTGTTAAAGACACCCTTCAATAAAAATGTATTTTGTTATTGCTGTTGTTGTTGGAAAACTGTGAGTAAACCGTGGTCCAGCCCTCTGTCTTGACCCTGGATCCTCAGGCCTCCAGTCCTTCTCTTGTTTATATCCTGCAGTTAGTTTTACAATAAAGCTGTGTGTGCCTCTTTCTCGCCGAAAGGAGTAAACAGTCCTCCTTAATCCGAGCAGCATGACTTGCACAGCACTTGGTAGCGGCTTAATTGCCTGCTTAGGCATTGTGGGATGTCTGCATGCTCTAGCCCAGCCCGCTGTTATGGCGTCCTCCGGTCGGCCTTTCAACCCCCTCACTCCATCCTTCTCTACTAAACTACACATTCAACTCCATCCTGCAACACACACACTCACTCACACACTCACACACACACACACATTAATCATTAATGGGCTTCTCATCCTGGTTTGTTTGTTGTTTTTATTATTATTATTATTATTATTATTATTATTATTATTATTATTATTATTGTTATTATTATTATTATTATTATTATTAATATTATTGTTATTACATCATCATTGATGCGATTAAGCTTACTCTCTTAACCAGAGCGACTTCAGTTTCACCTTCAACTTCAGTTTGTCTCCATGTGAGCAGCTTGGGGTTAAGGGTCTTGCTCTGGGGCTCGGTGGTGGTAGTGTGTG
This sequence comes from Distichodus sexfasciatus, assembly GCA_032718565.1. Taxonomy (NCBI): domain Eukaryota; kingdom Metazoa; phylum Chordata; class Actinopteri; order Characiformes; family Distichodontidae; genus Distichodus; species Distichodus sexfasciatus. The sequence goes on from JAVGVS010000075.1 coordinate 605,117, forward strand.
TGTTCATTCGTTTGTACTGTCGCTCATTGGTTTGCTCGTTCGGAGTGCTGCAGCGGGAGTGTTCCATATTACACCGTTCCTGCACCGCTCCTGTGAGATGTATCCATAGAAATGGTAAGCAGAGACTGGGGGATCTAATGAATTTTCCATGAGCCATTTTCTGTTTTTGGCCATTTTCTTGCCGGGGATGGAGTCTGGAGATGTAGTTCTCACCCCGAGCCCTCACCCCTCTTAATGATAGCCGGGCAGAGGGAGAGCGGGAGAGCGTGAGTGTGTGTGTTTTTGTGTGTGTGTGTGTGTATAATATGTGTGTGTGTTTGGACTGCGCTGTGCTGATAGGAGGAGAAATAAGCCTCTCCTGTTCTCTGCAGGTCATATCCAACGCGCCTCCTTCTCTGGCCTCACCACCATGTCATCAGCTGTAATACCAGTTCTCTCAGCGCAGGCCAGCTGCACTTTGCCACATTTACACACACACACACACACACACACACACACCTCCACAGGCAGAGAAGCAAACACAGCAACTTTACACACACACAAGCTCATATACACTTATACATACTTTGCTTGCAGGAAATCAATGGCTTTGGCGGGGAAACGTGTGGACACATCAAACATGGCATTACCCAGCGTCATCTTAACCAGGTCTTAAAGAATGGACATTTGTAAATAGGAGGAATCTGTAATGTATGTGATCATAGTGTCAGTGAAATATCCACCTCGGGTAGTTCTGTAAATTACACCGTTCAAAAATGAGCGGGGTGAGCCAGCCGGCTATTGTTTATGTGTGGGCGAAATATTGTTTTGTGAGAAGCTGTGACTTTTATAGCAGTGGGCCTCGTTCACCAATATCTTTGACTCGTTTCACCAATATCTTTGACTCGTATCTACACATTTTTCTTAAATTTGAAAATAAGACATTTGCACAATATAATAACATGCAACTGCAGAACTGAAGAGCTAATGTTTTGCACAAACATGCAATAAAATTGGTGTAAGAGTGGTTTTCAGCATTTGTAGGTTCCGTTCTTACCTAAGAACGAATCTCAAGTGAGAGAACAGTTGGGGCAGTTGGTAGCATAACGGAAGGTCCCAGACCGGTAAAGTTACCGCTGACGTACTCGTGAGTTGGTGAAAGAGACCCAATGATAAGCTTAGGTGCTTGTTATTACAGTACATGTGTTCTAATCACTTTCCCTAGGAAGCAGTTGTGGTATCAGGTGCACAGAGGTGAACAAATGTGACATTCAGAAAGAAGTTTCTGCCTAAAGATGTGGTTGTGACAGAAGATCATGCTTGCGTTTTTATTCAGCGTTAGCTAAATTACCGTCTAATTTGGACTGGATTTCCCTTTTGCCAGGTGTATTTGAAGCATGCTAACATTTAATTAAAAAGCTAACATCATATAAAAAGGCGAGTTTGACATGTTAGAAGATTCAAATCTGAACTAGACCATGATTTGCTACCTACTTCCACAATTAGAAGATTCTAATATTTCGGGCATTTACTAGTTCAGCTCCAGCATGTTATGTTTGTAGCAATTTCCAAGTTTACTGTACCATGCTGTTAGAAGAATCTACTAAGTGACACCAACAGCTTTTGTTAGAAGATTCCAGTGTTTGAAGCACAAATTCCTCAATGCTATGTGAGAAAATTCCCATAGAAATAGCCTCTACCAGATAAACTCCACCAACAAAGTTTTAAAGGATGGAGTTTCAACAATACCAAAGGGTGTCTATCAGGAGATTACAGTTGTTTTAACACCTACAAGGTAACCAAAAAAGTCCTTGCCATTTTTTATTTTCATCACAAAGGGACAGATCTCATGACCTGAACTTCTGGAACCAGTGCCTGGTGGTGCGTTCATTGACAGAATTATCCCCATGGCTTGACAAAATCGGCAACTTGATTCGACTGTGGACAGGCCTGCCTTAATGCCCTAAATCAGGCAACCTCGAACAAACTGCCTCAAGACCTCCATCTCCCTTCCCCTTTACTCGAGCTATGACTGCTGTATGTAAATCCACAAAATGCTTGGATAGGACAAGGTCAGTGTCCCCACTCCCACCTCGCTTTTCCGGGACATGACCCACTTATGTCCGTCTCAGTGATGGCTTCAAAAATGGCATGAACTTTTTGGGTTATCTTGTACTTCCCTGTGAACAGAGTGATTTGGTGGAAGATTCCATTGATTGGAGCGTCTACCAGGTGGACTACACCATGCTATGTTAGAAGAGTATGTTGTTTGGAGCAATTTCCAGGATTTCCACCTTCTAAACCTAAATTTTTTCTGTTGTATGTCATATAACCTGCTACATCTCCCCAGATGTCTCCTCGGTTGGGGGTTAAACCGTTTGTAATGGCCAAAGTCTTATTACACCTGCAGGAGGCCAGAAAGCTCCCGAAGGGTTTCCCAATCAAACTACAATCTGTTGTCTTCCAAGATGATTAATACGCATGACACGGTCGAGGTGCGACCGCGGGGGAGTTCCTATCGGACCGTATGTTGTAAGCATCAGCCCTTATCAGATGTGCTGTCAATAAAGGGAGTAAGGTAGAAGCGGTAGCCCCGACGGCTAATGAAGGGCATGTTTATGCCATGTTTTCGCAGTGTGACCTACGGTGGAGCAGTCCGGGCCACACTACCCAGACGAGCTGGGATGTTTTTTTTTTCATCATCCTTTCTTTTCTTGTTTATTGAAGGTTCACAAAGAAGTTGCGTGGGTCGCACAAGATTAGCCTTCCTCTGATAATGAGGAACACGGCAGGCCCCTTTTTCACTTCCCTAAGCATCGAGCCACATAACAAAGCGTAGTCTGCATGACCTTCATTACCCTGCAAAACCCAATTACGATGTGTGGAGGCCAGAGAAGAGCGTCGGGAAACAAAGAGTGTGTGGGGAAAAAAGCAAGAGCGTGCCTTCTCTTATCTTCTAGCTTTATGCATTGTAATTTAGGACAAAGGAAGCAGTGTTGAAAGACTGCTTGTGTCATGGCTTGATGTTAAAGTGGCTCATCATGGTGGAGTTATGTCTGTTTACCTTCTAATCTGGTTCAGACCTAAAAGGACACTCTGTTGAAGATACAGATATCCATATTTTGGTCAGAGAAGTTTGAGTTTGGTTTACGTCCAACTGGGACGACCAAAGCTGAAAAGAGGTACAGGCTTACCACACTAATTATCAGCCACCTACAGTGCACTGGAACTCCTCATCAGATTAGAACCAAAGATTTTTGGTCTTCAGGAACCTAAATGACGTCCCAGTTGCCTTCAATTCAGGCTCTCTAGAACTCGTCAAGAAACTGTGGCCTCTACATTTTACCCATCCATGAAGCAGAAGCGGTGGGCAGATGACAGGAGCCACACCCCAGGAGCAGTGCTTGGGAATGGTACATTGCTTATGAGTACTTCAGTGGTACCTTTACCAGTCCAGTATTCGAACCGTTGACCTTCCAATCATGAAGCCATCACCCTGTTACAACTGTTACAACTGCCCCTGACCCCTACGAAATGGAAGTCGCTCTGGGTAACAGCATCTGCTGAATGCGGGAATGTGAATGTAATGGTTAGAGGACTATTGCTGGTTGCGAAGAGTTGCTGGTTGAAATCTCATACTGGTAAATGAGTAAAATACCATCCTCTAGCATGTGCTCCCCATTAAGTCCCCAATGCTCCTGCATGGATAGGACAAATGCAGAGGTCACTTTTTATTGTGGTGCAATGACAGCTGTGCTGTGTTCACAATGACAATACTTTCTCTTAAATACCTGGAACTCAATGTCAGATTTTCACAACTGAAGACACCTTTTGGATCAGCCATGAAACGTCTTCAAGAACCTAAAAGAAGTTCAGTTGCTTTCAGTTCCAGCTCTCAAGAAATGTTGGAGTTACTTTCTCCCAAACGCCTGGTTCTTCCCTTATGCTGCGTTCACACCAAGAGCTGAAGATGCTCAAAAAGCGTTGCTGTTAAAATATTTTTGTTTGATCACCACACACATATAGCCAGTGCTGTGCTGTTGTTGCTGTAGCCCGGTACTCAAATACAAGCAGAGGCTAATCGACCAAATTACAGCCAAGAACAGAATTATGTTTTTAGCTGACGTTTTGTAGTTTAGTAAATGTGAAAAATATATTATGCAATAATAATTTAGAATTCAAAGTAGCATCATACTCAGACACTTCATCCCACGCCTGTGCTTTCTTGTAACGATCTCTGAAGATGAAAAGGGTCAGATCGTACAAGACAAGGAGCTCTGCCATCGCTGTGATCAGCTTTTCACACATCATTTTAGACTGGAACAAAAGTACGATAGGAACCAAAGTTTCCATGCATGTTTTCTGTGATCCAAGCAAGCGAATAATGTCTACATTCCGACTGGTTGCCGGTCATTTACAGCTGAAAAACGTCATAACTAATTTTCATAAAGTTAAGCGGTCTTCATCTTTTCTAGTCGCCACAACCTTTGACGCTCATCGCTTTTGTCGCTCTTGTCGCTTTTGTCGATAGAAAGTCAATTTGTTCCTGCGATTTTACAGCTTTAGTAGATCTTGATGTGAACGCAGCATTAGGGTGAAGTCCTCAGTCAGCTAATTGTGAGTGCTGCTGTCTTCCTGAGCAGGGATGTTGGCAGTGGATTTGGAAGGAGATGTGAAGACGTGACCATGCTGGTTGATACGCAAACCTGCTCCCTGTCAGCCGGGGGTGATGGGGCAGGTCCCACCCTGGGGATGTTTGTTTTATTGGTGAATTTGTGTCTTTTTGTGTGTGTGTGTGTGAGTTTGTGAGTGTGGTACACACTAGTGGCAGGTGTGTTGAGGCTCTATTGTTTTCAGCCTGGTGTATTTCTGAACAATGAGCTTTCCTTTAATTAGGCCCCCCTCTGTTCCCCTGTGGAAATGACTCTTATAATTTGACACCATTTCCGAATGTCAGTAGCAAGTGTTGCAATTTGAAATGAGTGCCGTTCATTATTTATTTTCCGTCATTCACGTTCCCCTTTCTCTTGTCGTTTTCTGTTCTCTCCCTTCTTTGTGTTGAAATGTTGCAGTGAAACTGATTTGTGTGATTTCTGGTTTGCCAGGAAAACGTATAAAAGATCTGAAGGGACAGTCTGATGCAACATGTTAATGCTTATAAGTAACCGAGTATAAAAGATATTATGGTCTAAGCTTTTGCAGAGGTAAAAATGTAGTCACATTAACTTGCAAGTCTGGCACAAGCCACTAGGAAGTGTAGGAGTTTAAATCTCAAATTTCATGCAACAGACAATGATTTAGTTCAATTCATTCATTCATTCATTCATTCATTATGTGAACTGCTTAATCCCAACTGGGGTCGTGGGAGGAACTGGAGCCTCTCTGGAACTTGCAGGTGAAATATTTCATTTACATTTACAGCATTTAGCAGACGCTCTTATCCAGAGATTTCCGGGACAGTTCCCCTGAGAGCAACTTAGGGTTAAGGGTCTTTGCTCAGGGACCCAATGTTGGTAACGCCAGAGGTCAGATTCAAACCCACAACCTCTTGGTCCAAAGGCGAGTGTCCTACCAGTAGGCCACCAACACCGGGTGCAAGGCGGGGAACAACCCTGGGCAGGCGCCAACACACCACAGGGCACACACACTCACACAGTCACACTCATATTCACACCTTATGGGCCAATTTAGAGTCACCAATTAACCTGTATCACATGCTTGTGGATTGCGGGAGGAAACCGGAGCACCCGAAGAAAACCCACACGAACACGGGGAGAGCATGCAAACTCCACACAGAAAGACCCTGCGGTCGACCCGGGAATCAAACTCCAGACCTTCTTGCTGTGCGGCGGCAGCAGCGCTAACCACTGCGCCACCATGCCACCCCAGTTCAATTCAGTTCAGTTTTATTTCTTTAGCGCCCTTTACAAGTCATTGTCACAAAGCGCTTTACATATAACAGCCTAAACCATGCCAACAAGCAATCCTGAGGCAACACTGGCAAGAAAAACTCGCTCTAGTAGCAAGAAGTCTTGAGAGGAACCAAGGCTTGGTAGGGGACACCATCCTCCTCTGGGCGACCGGGTGCGTGAACTTTAGGCAGTATGTAGCGTAACGGTTAGGGGTTTCGCCCTGCGAACGGAAGGTCATCTGTTTGAATCCCAGTCTGGTAAAGGTTCCACTGCGGTACTCATGAGCAAGGTACTGTCCCCTAGCACCGCTTCTCCGGTCACTACCCGCTGCTGATCAAGTTTGCCCGAGAGTCTCTGTGTAGAGCTGATGAGTTTACAGTCTGTAAAAGTGGGCTAAACTACTGCTACTAAACTTTTGCTACCTGCTGTTACGTGCCGCAGGCGTTTCCATCTGTAGAGTAACGTAGAAAACGCAGACTCCGTCCCACGACCCCTTATCTACCCGCTTCTGCAGAGAAGGTTCATCATCAAAAATAATTTATTGTCTAGTTTTCATCAAGACATTTCATTACCTGTCACACATATAACCACCTTTATGGATCTTTATCTTGGTAATGATGAGACACAGAGTTTGCACGAGCAAATTAGTATTGGGGCTTTTTGGAAATTTGGAGCAAATAAAAGAACCACTAAAATCTAAATGATATTACAGTTTGAATCACATCTTAGTGTGACTTCATTTATGGAGAACCGTTAGACATGTAGCGTTCCCAATTCCAAATTTTGACACACACACGACTATGCACAGTACGACTTGCGGTAACACATTGTATGTGACTGTAGACACAATGTGAACTTATCTAGAAGTGATGTATAGAAGAATATTTATACGTATATAATCATTGACAGCGACTGCTCTGCAGGTGGTCCATGACATGCAATTCAGTTTCATTACTGAAATCACTTTTTAAAAATTATTTCATTTTATTAAATTTTTTAAAGATTTTCAGACGATTTGAGCATCTTTATGAATAATGAATTTAATGCAAGTATCGAAAAAATAATTGGCCCCCAAGTTGAAAAGCCCTGGATTATCTCATAATGACATTGTTTCATAATGACAAAGATTCTAGTCAAAAAGAGCATGCCGGTAGTAACTATGGCATCCAGCGCGTGCTTTTGGACTGTGGGAGGAAACCGGAGCACCCGGAGAACAGGAAAACCCCACACAGAAAGACCCTATGACCGACGGCCGGGTCTCAAACCCAGAAGCTTCTCGCTGTGAGGCAGCAGCGCTAACCACTGCGCCACCGTGCTGCAAATTGTTGACATAGTAATCATAATTGATTTGAATCGTGAGACCAGTGATGGTTCACACCCGTATGGAAGAGTATGTCGTTGTAACGAACATTGGACCCTCGTTGGCTGTGTTCACGTGTCCAACTCTCTAACCATCACACTACCGATTGCCGCTGTCGTTAATTTTTATGTTGGAATCATTCTTAGGAACGATCAATTACATTTACAGCATTTAGCAGACGCTCTTATCCAGAGCGAAGTACAACAGTGCGTTGTAGTCCATGACGTTTCTTCAGTGTGTAGAGCTAGATTTAAAATCAACACGTGTCATTAAAACCAAGTTACCACCAATTGTGACCCTCCACGGCAAAACCAGTCGCTTGTCGCAGCGGAGGTTTCCGAGAAAAACGAGCGTTTATGTTGCGTGGGGTAAAATTGTGGATTTTTTGTTTTTAGTGTTTTGAAACAGTGGAAGGTCTATACTGTACTGTTGTGAATAAATTTGGCTGAAAAACTTCCCCTTTCCATCCTAAAAACGTGACTTTCTTGAGGTGAGGAATTCAATTCCAGCAGAATGTTAAAAGTTTGTGTTCTGACCGCTCTACTTCAATATTTACGCTAAATCCACTGGTTGACTAGCGTGAAGATATTTCTACAGAATCCATCTTCGTCTCCCGAGTTCAGTTAACCTAACGCAGGTAGGCTATCCGTGTGGCTGTGAATGCAGCGTAGGCTACCGTAAATACAAACGTAGCCGCGACCGCACCAAGCGTCTGTGAGTGCTACGGCGATAGTCAACTTCGACGGCAGATTTCTCCGTTTCTCACTTGGCGTGACAGGAGAAACCCGACTCCTTTGAATGTTGATATATCAGTCATATGTCGTCCCATTCATTCCATATAGGTATCGTTTTGAAGCTTGATTTATGCCCTTTCATGAAAACATCATAACTCAATTTTGAAAATTTGCGACAAGCGACTGGTTTTGCCGTGGAGGGTCACAAATAAGTTACACACTTTAACAAAAATTAGTTAGTGCACAGACAACAAACACACATTAGTGCAGAGCACATCAGAGCACATGTATGTGACAAATCAAGAGTCTTGCATCTAATAATCACAAAAATGGAACTTCTGCATCATCCATAATTATTTTTGTAAGAACTATCCAAGATCTGTTTACTGTGGAATGCATTGCTCTATGTGTGTGTGTGTGTGTGTGTGTGTTTGGACGGTTTGGGAGAACACAGAACACTGTTGATGGAGCGACTTTGGCATTCTCCTCCAGTCTTTTGGGCAACTGCTGGATCCGACTTGCTAGATTAGAGCGAAAAGAAGCTGTCAGCTGAAGATAAATGTTACACCACCATTTCAACATGCTCTGTAGTGAACGCTGCTTTCTTCTCGTTGCTCTGTTGTTTTCTCTCCCTTTTTTCTCTCTGGCTATGGATTTTTCCTTCGTGGTAATGTTGCTTTGTTTTATACGGGAGGTGAAGTCGACTGCGGCGGACGTTTTTGGTGACCTTCGACGAGTCTGGACGCTCGTATCGGTGCCGTGGAGAGAGTGGAGAGAGAGGAAGCTCCTGCCAGGCCGAAGTGATCAATCGAGCTTTACAGCAGCAGATATTTCTTCACCGTCTGCCTTGCTCCGCGCTCTGGACACTGAAGTAGCCCTTTGGGGAAAAATAAAAACGTCCAGGAGTTATGGATTAAATATTTACAGAGCAAGAAGGACAGAAGGAAAATGTGTTTCTCAGAACGACTTGGAACGACTCACCGTGACTCGAATAATCTTTTCTGAGAGAGTGAAGAAAGTGTCCGATCTCCAGTCCGTATGAATTTGCGTACACTGTAAAAATGATCAATAAGTCATGTCAAAACACTTCATCATTTACGTCAAGTTAAAATCTGTCAACGTTTTGAAAAATATATCAAATGAAATCATTTTTAAAGTGATTCCAGTAGTGGAACTGGATTGCATGTCAGGAACCACCTGTAGTGTTCTGCTGTGCTGTGTTCACAGTAATTTCTCACAATTGTGATATTTTTTTCTCATAATAACCCATAATTAGGGATAATTATCTTATTATTATGAGATCCTGCTGCGGACCGCCAGTAGAAAACCCCCAATATAATCCATTATGGTCTGCTACTGCATCGATACAAAATCGTCCACGTCTGCATTGCGATACATCGATTATGAGATTCATTTCAACACCCCTAGTATACAGTACAAAATATATAATACAACATACATTTTACGTAAGGGATCGTTTTAAGTCGAAGTAAATGAGAGATGGAAGTTAACACCACTAACTAATCTCGGAGAGGGATGAACAGCATGGGCAGAGGTTAAAATGTAGAAAATCTTTCTTTTACAAGGTAACCGACAATGTTCTTGCCGTTTTCGATGTCACATTGGGAGAAGCCATCACTGAAATAAATACATCACATCCCGGAACAGTGTTCGTGATGGGAGAGGGGACATTGACCTTGTCCTGTGCAAGTGTTTGGTGCATTGACATATAGCAGTCGTAGCTCGAGTTGGGGTGAAGAGAAATGGAGGTGTTGAAGCAGTTGGTTCGGGGGCTGCCTGATTTGTGACTTTGAGGTGGGTCCGTCCGCAGCCAAATCAAGTCACAGAGTCTGTCAAGCCTTTGGGGACAATTCTGTCAGTGAACGCACCACCAGGCATTGGTTCCAGAAGTTCAAGTCAGGAGATTGTTTGTGGTGAGTAAAGAACAGCAAGAGCTTGTTTGGTTACCCTTGTAATGATGTAGTGTCAGATCCTATAATGTTTACCTGTAAGGTTTTGGAGGTCGAGAGCGATTCGATTTTTGACTAGTGTAAGTTGCGCTCAAATGTGTAACACGCTCGTTTCGTCATTTTAAAAGTAGCTTTGCTGTTGATACGCTAGTTAAGCTTTCCTCCAACACTGAAGACATGGCTCCGGAATATATCGTTTCATCAGTAGCTCAAGGCGTTGTCGTGACAGCGTGGTCCGTCGGGAGCAGCCCGGCGGTCCGGCCCAATCCGATCCGGGTCGTGTTGCGCCGCATCGTGGAAGAGTGTGTCGTTGTAACCAGCGAGTCGCACACACTTGGACCCTCGGCTGGCTGTGTTTGATGTGGACCGGCGTGCCAGGCTCGGGCAGGAACACCGCGGCCCTGCAGCGAGACGTCCGCCTCGATCGCTTCCGCAACACCTCCGTCGCCGCTCCCGGGACTTTGTTGAAATTTTAATGCGACTTTGACCTAGATTCAGCATCGGGACCGAGCAGACGGCGCGCCGTGATGTGTGTCAGTCTTTCTGCTGTCAGTTGCGGCAAATAAAAACCGGGCTGCAGTTTTGACGGGAAGGTGGAGGAGAGTTTCAGCCTGCCGACGCCAGCGCCGTCTCGTCTTTGTCTGGCGTCTGCTTTTTACTGTTTTATTCCTTTTTTTGATGCCTCATTCCTTTACTTGAGAGGAACGTTATAAAAAGGTCTGCATTGATACGTGTCAGTGTTTCTCTAGTTTTGCTTTTTTAAAGCCGTGTTGGGAAATGAGGAAAAGCGCAAAAGCTTTATTCTGTGTGTGTGTGTGATAATAAATTTGCAGAGATTGGAAGGGACACTCTTTTTTTTTTTTAAAAAGGGGGCTGTTTTCACGCCCCAAAGTGGCGGTTGGGAAATGTAAAATAAGGTATGTATCCTCTGCGATGGTCTTGTCACAGCAGCAGCTTGTGCTGACAGGATAAAGGCTGAATTATAGCTTTCTCAGTGTCGCTCGACAATCTTGTGCTCTCGCCGTCCCGTTCCTTTGTTGCTATTAGAGCGATGCCCACTTAAGCAGCCGAGGCAGAGTGAAGGCTTCTGGAAAAGCTGAAAGCCCTAAAGCATGTGTAATCATAACCGAGGCGAAGAAGGCAGACTGGAAGAAGCTGTTCCTCCTCATCCGTCAGCAGGCTCCTCCTTCTCCACACAGCCCTTCTTTCTCGTGTTTGTTTTATTTCCAGTCTCCAGCTCAGTCTCCAACATATCAACTACACGCGTGAAGCTAAAAGCAAATTCGGGACAATTCTTGTTCTCGACGTTGCGACATGCAGACACAAAAATCAAGAAATGTTGTTTCATCTGACCTGTTTTAGCATCAACTGCCATGGCAAATTCCTTGTCTCTGAGAAGGTACTTCGCTAGTGTAACCGGTAGGGAGTTGGCCCTGTGATCAGAGTCGCCGCCGGTTCAAGACCCGGACCGGTAAAGGTACCACTTAGGTACTTATCATCAAGATACCGTCCCCAAGCACTGCCCACTTCAGAGCTCACATTTAGGTGCTGTGCTGTGTTCACAAGGACAAAAAATCCCTCAAATTCACTCCTGATTGCTGATGATTTGACGATTGTGATGGTTTCGAGGGAAAACTCTGGGCCGCCGTCGGGATCCTAAGCTTCAGTTTTGAACGAATAAATTTTGATGTCTGGAAAATGAGTTAGTTACCGGAGGGCTCTTCTGCCGACTGAGGCGTTGACCGCACGGAGCCTGACTGCATCCTCCAACTCCAACAATCCAGACTACCAGAGCCTGTGAGACGGGCCGGCTCTCATTACTGTACATCGTCTCCACGCCGCGCCACGGCGAGATCAAAGGCCGAGCCTCCACGTCGGCCCAAACAAACCATTGTGTAATTAATGAAGTTCCAGACAGTTGCCTCTCTTTTCCTCGTCCTCTCTTTATCTCTCTCTCTCCTCTGAGCTCGCAAACACAGAGGTGCGAGGACGGACTTGGGAAGAATGGGAGGAAAAAGCGCTACGGGAGAGCCAGGGATTCTTTGCCCGGTGATTAAAAATAACCTTTGCGGCAACGGGGAAGCTGTTAGCGCTGCCCTTTCATTCCTGCAAATGCCATCTCCGACTCGCCTCTAATGATGCTACTGCGCTTTCAAGGCAATTACACCAGCTCCAAATTGATCCCAAAGCATTGGATGCAGCGACAGCCTGGCCTGCTGCACCGTGCAGACCACCACCATCTAGTCCTCCTCTTCAACCCCACCCCCAGCAACACCCCCCACCGCCCCAATCCTCTTGTTTTGGCCTCATTAGCTCCTGCGTGGCTAGCTGCGGGAGATCGGCGATAGCGGGAGAGTTGAGGCATCTGTGAAAGATTTCAATCTTCCATATTCCATGAGGCTTGAGAGCGTGAATCGAAGGCAACACAGACTTCTTTTAGGTTCTTGAAGACATTTCACCTCTCGTACAAAAGACCTAAACACCTGATTTTGTGGCAGCTTTTCTAAAAAATAATTGTGATGAAAGTTGCAGTGTTTTTAGGCATATTAGTGCAATAAAAATGCAAGAGCGAGTCAAAGTTGCGAAATAATTTGTGATTTTCTTCCCCTTTATAATGATTCTTTAAAAATGAATTAAAATGAAGGAACAAAAGCACTATTATCTTTATTAACCATTAATCATTTAGTTATTTTTGAAGGTAAATGTGAGGTGTTTGTATCACACGTGTCCTGCGTCTTCTAAACACAACAAGGAACTGAGTTTATTGACGTATGGTCAACGTTGGCGGCAAACAACAATGATTGGGGAAAAATTGGGGAAAAGTTGAGGTAATTGGTCAAACTTGCATGGTAGTAATGAATTTGCAGGGATTGGCTGAATTTGCGTTAATAGTTGAGATTGCAACTTCACCAGATCTTGGAGGGTCTGATTATTAGTCATTGTGACTTTTACCAGTCCAAGATTTGAACCAGCAAACTTCCCATCACAGGGTGGACTCCCTAACCGTTACGCTCCTGACTCGCCCCGCCGTGCCAACACGTCGTTCGGCTCACCGAAGGCAAGGTGTGGATCACGGTGTGAGTGGTTGTATGTTGTACTCTTCACATCGTCTTTTTAGAAAGCCATTTTTATTCTGTTGCTATAAACCACACTGAATAACCTCTGGGTGTAACTTGGATTCTATATAAATAAACTTGCCTTGCCTTTCCCCGTCTGGCCTCCTGACGTCTTGCTTTGCGCCCTCTACTCCCCTACCCCCGCCGCCTCACTTCTGCAAACAAGCAAACCTTCCGCAGGCCTTGGCAAGAGTTGGGCCGAATCCCCCCTTTTTTATTAATTTTTTAGTGGACTTCAACTGTGGCGCTTTGACGGACAGCGTCGCGGTTAAATCAGGTGCAGCGTCGGTCCGACCCCCTTCCGACCCCCCCACGGCCCGGCGCCTCGCGGAACAGGAGACGCTCCATCAGGGGCTGTCAGTCACTCCATTAAGAACACGTTCCCGGGCAGTAACAGATGGACAGGGCGATGCTTTTCCTTTCACTCTGTTTTGGGAGTTCAAAAAAGGAAAGAAAAAAGAGAGAAGAAGAAGAAGGAAAAACAGACACACACACACACACACCCCCACACCCTTCCTCCTCCTCCTTATGCCGGCAGTCTTTCTCCTCTTGTTCTTGCGCCAATTAGCGGTGAGGAGCTGCTAGCCTCGTCAGGGTGTTTGCGCTTTTGCGCCGCTACGAGTCACTACTCCAGACGCCGACTCCATGAAAGCCTTAAGTAGCGTCGCGTTTCGAGCCGGCGGAGGTGCGTTGGGGACGGCGAGCACCGGGTAATTTAGCCCCAAAAGAGTGAGGAGGAGCGGCGGCGGCTGATCGGCGGTGACAGAGCGAGAACTGCTGTTTGTGTCTAGGAATGCGAGGCGCGATATTAAAGAGCGTGTTTTTTTGAAACGCCTCCCTCAGATGTCGGCGCCGTTATCTCCGCGAGGCGACGCCGCTCTCGACGTCCTCTTTGGAGAAAAGTGCTGTAATTGAATTTAACGTGACGCAAGGTCAAAGTAAAGGGCCCCTTTTTTGTGATAAAATCGGCGCCCCGCTTGCTTCTAATTTGTTGCTTCCAAAACACTCGATTCAGATTGTTCTTCTTCCTCATCGTCACTGTCATTATCGCCGTCCTTATTGCCGTTATCGTTTTACACTTTCCCTCTGTTGTAACGTCTCCCGAAAAGGTCTCAGAGGAAGGTCTCCCGTCGTCCCTTTTCTCTCCTTTCACGGTGGAAGTCTGAGCGTCCCAAATGCTAGAGTGGTTCAGAGGTGCGGGAGGGAGCCTGCGAGCGACGTCTGTACACACACACATGCGCACACACACACACACACACACACCACGGTCGTCTGCTCGTGTGAAGTTGGTCGCTGTGAAGTTTGCTCCAGCACGTCAGTATGGAGAGAACAACCTTCATCTTCTCCTCACTCCTCTTCCCTCACTCTCAAACCAGTGACAGCGTGTGCCGCCTCCGTCCTCCGCAAAACTCAGAGTAGTAACATACAGATAAACCCATCAACCTTTTATCCAGACCTTATCCAACCTTTTAATCATAGTCAGTGATTATGTGTCATTGTGAACACAGCACAGCACACTCTGCACCACACTCTGACCCATCCGTGAAGGAGCAGTGGGCAGCTTTTATCATTTGGAGCAGTTGGTGGTGTAAGGGCTAGGGAGTCGGTACCGTGATCGGTCTCAGCCGGTAAAGGTGCCAGTGAGGTACTCATGAGCAAGGTACCGTCCCCAAGCACTGCTCTTCCAGAGGCTGCCCACTGCTCCTTCATGGATGGGTCAAATGCAGAGGTCACTCATGTGGCTGTGCTGTGTTCAAAATGACAAATAATCACTCACTTAATAAATGACGTAGTTCCATTCGTGGGATGAGAATCTGAAGAAAAGTTTGAACACACACAGAGTGGAAGTCAATAAAAAGGAAGTAGCATCGGAGCCTCAGACGAGTTGAAGTCAACCGAATTTTCCCCACACTCCCTCTCTCTCTCTCTCCCACCTCTCATCCTCTCGTTTTCTCTCCTTTCTCACACCCCCCATCAGTGCTGTCGTGACAGTCCAGCCTGGCTGGGCAGATGGCCTCTGAGATTTGCCCCCCCACCTCCTCCCCTCCGCTTTAATCTGTCAAGAATTCGTCACTCATTTATTCACCACCTGATGTATCGCCTCATTTGGAGGGAGGAAGCGGCCGTGTGTCGAGGCGTCGAGAACTTAGGTGGCAGGGAGCGCCGCTCTTACCCCCGGGGCAGTTCCGGGGCCTCGTCTGCCCATCTGCCACGGGGCTCGGGCCAGCGGGAGCGTCACGCGGACGGCCGAGGACGGACGGAGTCCACTCTCCCCGAATGCGGCAGGACTTGGACACGCTTTCGGAGAGCCGAGAGGCCAGGGATTCGCCGAAGGGCCTCGACTCGTGCCGGGAAAAAAATGATTTTTTAAGTGTCGAGCTCCTTTTGATCCCTCGGCCGCGATGCTCAGACATGTTTGTTGTAGTCGGTGGGATAATTGCCAATCACAACTTACTGATTAAGGCCAACATGTTATCTTTTATAGTGGGAGCTCATAATATGAAAGTTCATTTTCATTTCAAAGGCTGCGTGGCGCTTGTTTTGGGGAATTTTTGAGCAGCTTTGCCTGACGCTTTTCTCAGTTCCCGTAGGTGTAGAAACGGCATGTCTGGAATTACGAGCGTCTGGCTGGACATTGAGTTAAAATTGAGTTGTGTGCATGGTAGAACATAGAAACTTAGGAAAAAAATGTTTTGTGCTTGTTTTCGTTATTATTATTATTATTATTATTATTATTACTGCGCAAAAGTCTGACCACAGCCTAAACCATACATGTTATAACAAAACCCTTTGGTGGACTGAACTGAATTGTGTCGGACCCCAGAGACCAAAAATGGCACATATCCGTCTGTAGGTGGCGCTATCACAAACCAACATACGTTTTAGCGTTTATCTCCTGAAGTGTGTGGAATAAATGTGAAATTCTGAAATTTTCCTCTGATTCCCCGGAAGCTTCCGAATCTAATGGCTCCTCCAACACCGTTTGTCCAGTTCTGGGGAAACTTGACACACTTCATCTAGGCACAAAAAGTTGTGAACTGAATTTTGATAAGACAAAGCATTACAGAGTTATGCATCATTTCATATTCTGTGTGTGGCCCACAATTACTGTAAAGCCTATATCTTCTCAGAAAAACATCCAAACAAAACCAAAATTGTTAGACTTTCTCTCCAAGAAAGGCCATAGCAGTTCATTTGTGACCCTCCACGGCAAAACCTGTCGCTTGTCGCAGCGGAGGTTTCCGAGAAAAACGAGCGTCTATGTTGCGTGGGGTGACATTTTGGATTTTTAGTTTTTAGTGTTTTGAAACAGTGGAAGGTCTATACTGTACTGTTGTGAATAAATTTGGCTGAAAAACTTACCCTTTCCATCCTAAAAACGTGACTTTCTTGAGGTGAGGAATTCAATTCCAGCAGAATGTTAAAAGTTTCTGTTTTGACCGCTCTACTTCAATATTTACGGTAAATCCACTGGTTGACTAGCGTGAAGATATTTCTCCGGAATCCATCTTCGTCTCCCGAGTTCAGTTAACCTAACGCAGGTAGGCTATCCGTGTGGCTGTGAATGCAGCGTAGGCTACCGTAAATGCAAACGTAGCCGCGACCGCACCAAGCGTCTGTGAGTGCTACGGCGATAGTCAACTTCAAAGGCAGATTTCTCCGTTTCTCACTTGGCGTGACAGGAGAAACCCGACTCCTTTGAATGTTGATATCTCAGTCATATGTCGTCCCATTCATTCCATATAGGTATCGTTTTGAAGCTTGATTTATGCCCTTTCATGAAAACATAATAACTCAATTTTGAGAATTTGCGACAAGCGACTGGTTTTGCCGTGGAGGGTCACAATTTATAGACGAAAATGAGTCCAAATTGGCTCAAAATTAAGCAAAACTTCACTATTTCTTCATTTTCAATTGATGAGAAAATATTTATTTTCCATTTCATCATCTTAGAGAGTAATCAATAGGAAAAAATATGTGTAGACATTATCAAATAATTTTATTTTATATTCCGATGGATTCCAAATGGATAAAGAAGTGTTTTCATCTGCACTAACCTTATTGTTCTTCACAACACTAAACCATAGAATGTCTCTACGTAATATAAACTACACTAACCAATAAAACACACACTGTTCTTACTATTTCTGGTAGTTATACAGTATCTACAGTTCCAGCACTTTTGTACGACATAAAGTTAATTAAAGTAACAGTTTCTACAGGGGCAGGTCAGTTTTCATCAGAAATGTGCAGATTTCAAGAAAACGTCAGCGTTTACACATCAAACTATAACAAATCTGAGTAGCACAGGACGTCCTGAACACAACAACACAAACATGTACGACTAACTTCTACACTCACACTAGAATAATCCTCAAAACAAAGGTAGAGAAAAACACCCCACATTCTCTTAGGGCTGTAAGGGTTAAAGCACTTCACCACCACCACCTCCGCAGTGCTGTTGTTTCAGGGGTTCAGTTCCTTGGAAACAAAAGAGAATCTGTCCGTATAAAATATAGTCATTTTCAACTTTGAAACACAATACGCAAGAAGTTCAGTGATTGCAGATGGAACCTTGTACTTCTAAAGTCCCTAAATACAGGTGCGGTATCTCAACATGAACAACGTCTGACTCCACATGTGAAACCCACACGCTTCTGAAGTCAGATGCGGCTGTTTACCACTTCCTGCACTGCCGGTCTTCATTTACCCCGACTTTCGCCTTTTCCCAACGCACACTTCAAGAACATGCCGGACGCGTCAGCGGTCAGCGTTCGGCTCGTTCAGACGTGCTGGCATTCTCTCTGATTCACACATAAATCACAACCTGTCATTTTACAGAGCAAACTCGTTATACATAGTTTCATCACTCCCTCGCTGGACATTTATTATAGCGATCGGCGCTCTCGTGGCCCCGGAACTTTCACGACTTTGAGCGCGTGTGGGGGAGGATTCACCCCCGGGGTCTGTGAGCGAACCGTGGCCAAGAAACGGGCCTCGTGTGACGCCATTAATCTCTCACTTTATTGACGTTGCAGGGAGAGTAATGTCCTCCAGCAGGGTTTTATAGCCTGCTAAAGTCCAAGTGCAAATGATGGAGAATGGGGGACACACTCATCCGTTCCAGGTGTGTCTTATTTACTCAGCTAAATATGCCACTTTATAGGCCGGCCAACAGAAGGAGAGACGGAGGGAGGGAAGGAGGGAGGAGGCGAGAAATCTAAAAATCTGTCATCTCTCAAAAACTTCCCCAAACTGATTTGTAGGCCGTTCACACATGAAAAGGAGAAAACCCAATTTGTAAGACTTCAAGGCCGACTGGAAACTCAATTACTGTTTTCTCCTAGTCTTGGCTTGCTTGATCAATCAGAGATGCTACTCAGTTGCAGATTGTTAACAAACATATGGATTAAAAAGAAGGAAAACACACACACACCAAATAATCACTTGAGTTCCTGCACGGCAAAATCTGCCTATTTTTGGAGCACTTAATATCTTCTGTAGCTCAAATGAAATGTTCAGATGCAACCCAGACCTGGACATCATTTAAAACATGTTATTTAGTTAAGAGTTTCTCTTAAAGGGAGCTAAGCCTGCACTGCAAAAAATAAAAATCTGTACAAGTGTAATTGACTTGAATTCACATTTTAATCTTGTTACACCATTTTTTGGATTTATTTTCTTGGTAAGACTGAATATTGTTTAGATTATCTTGAGTTATCCTACCTAGGTAATACAACTAATTTTGAGCAGTTTTCTTCTTAAAACAACCTACATTGGTAAAGGAGTTGTGTTAACAGGTAGACTGTAAGTATATTTTTACTTGTTTCAAGAGAATTGGAGAAAAAAAACTAGTATATTCTGCTCAATTTAAGTTGTGTATGTTTAGTCTTTGAGTATTTTTTTCTTGTTTTAAGAAATCTTAGCAAGTACAATTTTCTTGCTGCACTGGCAGATAATTTTGCTTGAAATAAGTATTTTTTTCCCAAAATAGTAATTTTTTTCTTATTTTTAAAAAGGCATTTTTTGCAGTGTGGTAGAGGTGGTGCTTGATGGAGTGAAGGGTGGTGAGGGTGGGAGTCAGGGCTGGGCGAAAGGATCTCAAATCAATATCATCGTTAATAAATGATTATTTTGCTGTAGAATTTTTTAATTTTATTATTAACATAGTTCACTGATGAAGTTTGTCTTGTAAATATGCCAGACTCTTAAAGCTGGGATTTATTCTTCGTAATGGGGTGACGGTGGTTCTTTAGTGGTTAAAAGCCTTGTCTTCTGGTAGTTTATAATGATACAGTGGTTAAGATGGAAATTTTGACGAATGCTTCTGTTCTGAGAATATTAGGTATTTGCGGTAGCTCCTCCACCCACCTACACAATGGCTGATGAGGTGCATATGTGCAGTCTCTCCTAAAACACATTAAAACTCATCCGAGTGGTCAGTGGTGTTCGTTGATGCGCTGACACAAAAAAATGTGGCAAAGTTTGACTTCCATCAGGTTTTATTGTAATTTTTTCACTGCAAAAAATGAAATCTTAACAAGCCACAAAATCTTAAAAAGGAAAAATAGATCTTTTTTTTTATTTTAAGAATAACTGACTTGACTAGACTTGTATGTGTGAGATAAATAATCTTATTTTAAGAAATGCTGGCTACAATTATCTTATAAAGAAAAATGTACTGATTATAAGTAATAAGTAATAATTTACTGATTATTATAACTTCTTAAAATGAAATAAGAAATTTAATTAAGAGAAGGGACAGGTTCTCATGCTCCACTACGAGTTAAGAAATTCATGACAACTTTGCTTATTTTAAGAATATTAAAGCTAAAAACATGGAAAAAGGGAAAGATTTTTTTCTTGTTTTAGGAGATCTTAACAAGATAAATTTTCTCACTATATTGGCAGATAATTTTGCTTGATTCTGGAACCTTTTTTCTTATTTTCTGACACAGGTTTTTTGCAGTGTTGTTCAATTCTATTGGCTTGTAAAGGACACCACCGGAACCAGAGAAGGCTTTGTTTGTGACAAGTTTGTAGTCTTTTGCCACTGTCATGGTGCCGTACGCACTACAAAAGTTTTAAGCTCTGCGTCAAAATCAACCTTAAACTCCTCATCCTCCTAAACAACGTCACAGAATCCTTTGCTTTTCGCTGATACAGACAACTTCGTTCTTAAAACTTTTGGAGTGTGTCCAACACCACAACACTGACAAGTTTTATTAGAATTTTAAGGAACTTTGGGAGGAAGTGGAAAGATTAAGATGGATAAAGAAAAAGTTACCAGAAGGTAGAATAATGTTTAGGGAGTTTGCCCTGTGATCAGAAGGTCGCTGGTTCAAATCCCGAAACTGTAAGGGTACCCCTGAGGTACTCATTAGCAATGTACCGTCTCCAGGCACTGATCCCTTCAGAGATGGGTCAAATGCAGAGCTCACATGTGGTTGGGATGCACTGTGTGCGATGCTGCGTTCACAATGACAAATGATCGCTCACTTTAATGCGCTTAAAAATAATCATAACCACCATCATGGTTGAGGTGACATCAGTTATAGGTTGTAAATATGGGTTTTGATGAATTTTTGATGAAATTGCCGAGCCCTAGTGTGAATTTTTGAGGGTTTTGGAGACAACGTGGTTTCTTTATCCTCAACTTCAGCTTGACTCGACTCGTCTCGGTCTCCCTGGCAGTACTATTAAGAGAGCAGCAGCAGCACATTACACGCCTGAGACGCACCCCCCCACTTCGTCCCAGCGGCCCCCACAAACCCTGGGGCCGAGTTACGGCCCCGCTCCCATCAGCCCCCACTCACATCAGCACTCTCAGATTTTTATTCTCAGTCCATCGGCAGGATTTTCACCCTTCTCGCTCCCTCTCTCTCTCCTGTTATTTTTCTCTTTTAGTCGATCTCAACTCTCCTCCTAGACGTGTTGACCGAGCTGTTATCTCTCCTGTCATGTGCTCTCGCTACAGAATTACTTTAAAACCAATACTGCATTTAATGTTCAACATTCTTTATTTGTCACATGGATAGTTATACAAGTACAACGTGGTGAATGTTGCCCGATTGTTCCTAAGAGTGTGTAAATTAAAATAGTTATTAGAAAGTAGTAACAGATTACATTTACACCAGTTAGCAGACGCTCTTATCCAGAGGGATGACCAATTTCAGGGTCAGTCTACCTCGGTCTTGCTCAGTTACCCAATGATGGTAGTATTCAAGCCCATGCCCCTCTTGGTCCAAAGGCGAGTGTCCAAACCACTAGACCAGGTTGAGTTAAAAAAAATCACAAAAACCAAAATATAAAGAATAAGTGTGTGATTATTGGTCATTGTGAACACAGCACACAGTGCACCACAACCAAATGTGACCTCTGAATCTCTGAAGAAGTACTGGGGGACGGTACCTTGCTCATGAGTACCTCAGTGGTACCTTTTCCAGTCTGGGACTTAAACTGGTGACCCTCTGATCAACTTTTAGTTGAGTGATTATTTGTCATTGTGAACACACCACAGCACAGCACACAGTGCACCACAACCAAATGTGACCTCTGCATTTAACCCACCCATGAAGGAGCAGTGGGCAGCTAACAAGCACTGGGGACGGTACCTTGCTCATGAGTACCTCAGTGGTAACTTTACCGGCCCTGGATTCGAACGTGCGACCTTCAGATCACGGGGCGAACACCCTACCGTTACGCCAGCAGCTGCCCAAGGGGCCAACTCCCTAACCGTTACACTACCCCAAATATATATGCAATTTAAAGAATTCTCGAATACCAAATCTCGAATCGGAAAACATCGGCGAATTGGAATCTTCATGAAAACAGTTTAAATGTGTTTTAAGAATAAAATTCTACTCAGGAACAGTTGGCTCAGTGACTTTTGTGGGAAGTTCCATTTTTTGGTTCCATTGTTTCTATTTACCAAGATTGCTTTTTAATTGTATTTTCAGCACTTTAGGTGGCACTGTGACACACCTCACACAGCAAGAAGATTCTGGGTTCGTTCCCTGGGTCGGCCGTCGGGTCTTTCTGTGTGGAGTTTTTGTGCTCTCCCCGTGTTGCCGTGTTTCCTCCCACAGTCCAAACCAGATTGGTTACTCTAAATTGGCCCAAAATTAGATGTGAAAGTATGTGTGGCATGCAGTGTGTTGGCCCCCACCTCACGCCAGTGGTCTCAGGATAGGCGCTGGTCCCCACAACCCCAATGGAGACCAAACAGTTCAGATAATGAATGAATGAATGAATGAATGTATCAAGATCAGTGAAAGGTGCAGCTCGAAGCCCAGCCGTTTCCAACATTTGTGTGGTCAGTCATCATTATTTTCTAGAAAATTATGGCATCCGTTTATCAGCCAACGCTAGCTAACAGTGGGCCTCCTTCACCGTTATGCTCTTGACTTTTAACTAAAATTAGTTCTTAAGAAAATTCTGCATCGGTTTTTGAGCAGCACCTTTGACTGCTCTTAATCCTGCAAATGGAAATGCCAAGAGTCTACATCTGCAGCCGGAGAGAAGGAGAGAGAGGAAGAGAGAGAGAGTCTCTGTGATCTCGAGTCTCATTGTACATCTCCACCGCGTCCTAAATCGCCTGCGGATGTGTGATCTGACTTCGCTCCCTCCAGTGACTTCCTCCCCACCGCCATCGAAATCGTCTTACTTATGCTAACGTGCTTAGCATTGCTTGCTCACCAAAATAGCTTTGGAAACAAGGTCGGCGCCGGCGCTTAGCGCGTTTGAGAGGCGTGAAGCCGCAGACTCGCTTTTCAAAGTTGGGCCCGGAGTCGGCCGACGGCTTTGTGGAGAGGAAAGAAACGCCGGCGCTTTAAGCACATTAATAGAATGAAGAGCGCGTAGAGGATTTGGGTTGCATTTGATCAGGAGAGCGGAGTGGAGCTGCTGTGGGTTTAGCGGTGTTTAGGCAAGGCAAGTTTATTTATGTAGCACATCATCATGCGCAGAGGTCACCCAGTCTGCTCACAGCAAAGAAAAATTAAATAGAAAATATGAGAGTAAAAACAAATAAAGAAATAGTTTTAGTGTTTTATTTGCATCTCAAATAAAATGTAAAAGAGTCTGCTAGTTTTATTTATATGTATTTATTTTTTATTAATATTTCTTTGGTATTCAGGGATTTATTCGTTTGAAATCCACAGCACTTCTTTCTAAATTCCTTTTTGCAATTTATATTTTTCTTTTATTTATTCATTGATTTCTTTTTATGTTGGCCTTCAGGTCAGCAACAGTTTTCATTACCTTAGAACTTAACCCTAAAACCTCGTCCTAGATCTTAACCATAAAACTTAAACTTAGGACTTAAGCTTAGAATTTAACATTAAACCTAGAATGTAACCTTACAACTTAAACTTAGAATTTAACCCTAGAACTTAAACTTAAAACCTAACCCTAGAACTACACCCTAGAACATAACCTAAGAACTTAACATTAGAATTTAACACAAACCCTAGAACTTAACTACAGAACTTAAACTTAGAAGCTCATCATATATTTTGAACTTAGAACTTATCTCAAGAACTTAACCCTGAATTTAGAGCTTAATCTTAGAACTTGAACTTAGAAGTTCAACCTAGAACTCAAACTTAACCCTAGATCTTAACCCTAAATCAAGTAATCTTAGAATTTATCACTAGCCCTAGAATTTAACCGTACACCTAGAACTTAATCTTAGAACTTGATCATAAGATTTAAACTCAGATCTTAACCCTAGAACTAAACCTAAACCTTAACACAAACCCTACAATTTAACCAAAGAGCTTGAACCCTAAATCTAAAACTTCACCCTAGAACTTGAACCTGTGAAAGTAATCATAGTTCCTACCCTAAAATAAAATATTTACCATTAAAGATCTCCTGGATCTGTATTCCAGGGGCCAGAACGCTTTGCTGCAGATATGTACAGTAAGTTGTAATGATATGTGCAGCTAAAATGTAAAGCTTTTTTTCATGGCTCAGACGAACAGAAGATCTCAGATGGTGAGAGACTGTTTTCCAAACATTTAATGAAATTCATCTCATGCAGACACAGAAAGTGTTGACTCACAGCTCATAGTTCCCCCGTTGTTGCTCAAGCTGTGTTATCTGCACTAGCATCCTGGAGTTCACACAGCATTATCTACATGATCGTGCACCTACACTACCAACATGGGTTAATGAGTAACCTTTAGTTAGCTGACTTTTTCAGGTGTGTGCACAAATGTTTCTGGATATTTCCCCATGCTCAAATTGAAACTCAGCTCAAGTCTAAACCCAGGCGATGTTCCGACACTACTTTGCCAGACGCTGAAGCTGAAAGGCACAACCAGTGTTGGATGAGATGTGCTTTATAGGTGCAAACATACAGCGCTAGAAAATAATCTCTCTCTTTTCACTTCACAAATACTGCCGCTTGCCTTTCAATCCGCGCAGCCTCATTAACTTTAGCCTTTAGCCAAATCTCAGCTCAGCTAAACGTTTATTTTGTTAAGTTGCGCTCCTTCACGACGGAGGAAACGCATCAAATTAGCCGCGAAGACTGACGGCGCGGGCCTCCTGCAGGATCGGCTCGTATAACGCGGCGTTTAGCGGGAGAAAAGCAGCGTGAAGCCGGTAAATGTGGGGCGACGTCCTCGGGGAGCCTTACTTCCCTCCTTCGTTATGAGTTGCTTAATTCCCTGCTTGAGAGATGTCGCTCGGCGTTCCGTCTTCACAAACCGTCAAGTCGTTTCTCCAAAATGTCAGGAGTATGAGGAAGCCGCGTTTCTGCACGACGACACGCCGAGTCGATTATTAGATCCACGGTTGCCGTGACGGAATCGCCTCCTGCCGCCGATAACCAAATCCTGCTAAACTGCTGCTGCCACGGTGACGGGGAAGAGACGGGTGGCGAAGGTCTTTTTTACTTCTCGTTATCTCACGGAAACAACTCATCTCGAGAAAAGTAACTTGAGATCATCACATGACAGCGATTTTCTAGAGTACACAAGTTATTTTTCTTGTGATTTCAACATAACCAAAGTTGTTTTGTCCAGGTCTCAAGTTACTTTTCTTTTGACATAACTAGCATAACTAAAGTCATTTTTCTTGGTATCACACCTTATTCTTCTCACCATGTCAACACAACATTTATTTCCTTGACATAGTTTTTCTCATGATTTTCACAGTGAAAGTTGTTTTATTAAGATTAATTTTTCTCCTGATCTCGACACCAAAAGGCATTTTCTGGAAACCACATAAATGTATAATGTTTCTCATGATCATTAATAACACAATTTAAGTTATATTTCTCATGATCTTGAAATTGATTATAGAATAAAATAGGACATAGAATAAAATTATTTGATAATTTTTCTATATTTATTATTTACTCTCTAACATTATAGAATGTAATTAATATTTTATGATTAATGGAAAAATGAAAAAAATACTGAAGTTTTAGTCATTTGGACTGATTTTGGCCTGTAACTGATTTACATTTTTGTCATGAGGGCGTTCCATATGAGAGCTGCGGCACAGTAGCGCTGTGGAGGCGCGTCGGGAATAAATAAATATCAAGTAAATGTCTGTACTGTGAGTAGAACGCTGGTTTTGTTATTTATCAGCTAAAATATAAGTTTTGTCTGTAATAAATGGGAAGATTGAACTGAACTGGAAGGTTTTTGTGAATGTTGGACTTCCCTGTGAGAGTCGTGAGCGCTAACAAACGCAGCGTGTGTGTTTACATGGTGAAAAACATCATTTATGCTCATGATTCCTCGTGGTTGAAGGTCACAGAGAGTGTGGCATAATGAACCGCGACGCAAAACTTAGGGAAAAGTGGAAAACGTGGAGCTGGGAATCGTTAAGAAGAATCGATAACGTTGGAGCTACAATTCTGATGGAACTGATCTATTGGAACTGGTTCTGAGCCGGAACTGGTTTTCAATTCACACCTCAATCTCTTGGAACTGATGTTAAGATCGTAAAAGGCACGGGGTGTTTTATTTTGGGGGCAGGGGATGGTTTTAATTCTCTCAAAATGACTGGTGATGATGTGTTCGGGCCCCTGACCCAACGTGGACGCGACGAGGCCCCCCGCTCTGCTGATGTAACGAGATGCTACTGCAATATTTTATTCATGTTCACGCCGCATTGTCATGGAAGTTTGAAGCGATGGAGGAGTGAGCGATTTTCATTACACCGGTGACGGAACAACAGAGCGCCGACTGGCCCGAAGATCTGCATAGTCAGCGTATTAATCCCTCCTAACACACACACACACACCACACACACAGCCCAGCCACCGTGATAGATTTTCCATCTAAACGGATTAAGATTTCATTTCTTATGTCCAACTCTAGACATGGGTGGGACACACACACTCCCCCTCACACACACACACACTCCTTTACGCTCACAAAAAAACGGCTGCACGTAGTCGCACAATTAGTTACCCTCGCGTCCCATTCGCCACTTCTTCTGTCATAGCTGTCAAACTCTTTTGATTATTTAAAACAACAAAAACTTCAGGATTTTGCTGACGCTTTTGCCTATGCAAGCTCTCTCTCACACACACACACACACACACACACACTCCTCCCCCAACACCGTGCATCCTTCCAACCCCCTCCTAACCCGTGTATCATTCATTCATTTTTTACAATTCAAACTATGAAAAAGAAGACTAGAAAAAGCTTGTTTCGTCTTCAATATTTGTTTCCAAAAAGCAAAATGAATGAGTCGTTTTAACGATTTCCAATTTTGCGTTCAAATGGTCAGAAGGTTGCTGGTTTGAATCCCGGACAGGTGAAGGAGCAATGGGCAGCTGACATGAGGAGCAGTGCTTGAATATGGTACCTTACTCATGAGTACCTCAGTGGTACCTTTACTTGTCCTGGGAGTCGAACCGGCAACCTTCTGATCACGGGACGAAGGCCCTGACCCTTACACTACCAACTGCCCCGAACCTCAAAGCTACGAATTGTCTTGGAGATGCTCTTACACACGTTCTCCCATCATTCATTTGGCTCCTTTTCTCCTCTCGCCCGGATTATGAGGAGGTAAAAATAGAAAGGAGACAATACGGCGGTGAACTGGTTTTATTCATGGATGATAACAACAACAACATCAACATCAACACAAAGCTGCAGCGTGTTTGTAAGACCTCCCACTTTTACAGCAGCGATTGGCGAGTGTGCAGCGGGATGAGAGACTGGCAGCTTGTCAGGATCTGGCACAGTTTGTGTTTGCTTGATTTTGAAAGCAGCGTGTGCTGGAAAAGAATATCTATGTGCATCTTTGCCTTTACCTCGCTGGAGAGCCGTGTTATAGAAGTGTAAATCACAAGATTCATCACAATGCAATATTATATTGATTCAACGGACGATACCACATCTGTTGATATCAGAAGTCTGCCATGACACGATTTCCTCTGGACTTTATTCAGGATCCAGTTATTGATTTGACACGGTATTGTGGTGGTCAGTGCTGCTGCCTCTCAGCCTGAAGGTCCTGGGTGGGATCTCCGGGTCGCCCCGTGTGGAGTTTGTGTGTTCTCCCCGTGTTGGTGTGGGTCTTCTCCGGGTGCTCCTCTTACCTCCCACAGTCCATAAGCAGGCAGTTTAATTTGACTGGTTACTCTGAATTGCCCTGTAAGTGTGAATGTGAGTGTGTTTGTATGACCAGGATTGTTCCCTGTAGTCCTGGGATTAGGCTCCGGTCCCCTTGACCCTGATCGGGATTAATCCAGGGGTGTCTACTGGAGGGTTTTCTATCAAACCTGGTGAGTCAGTTCCAATGAGCGTCTATCCGAGACCACTGATGTCAAGTATGATGGAAAACCTCCAGGATACCAGCCCTCCAGGAACCAAACTGGCGTGCGTTTGTCAAAAGCGTAGTTGCTAACTGTCCTGGCAGCACTACCACTAGTTGCTAATGTGGTAGTGGCTATACTTTTGGGAAACCCAGCCCTGGACACCCCTGCATTAATGTCAGTTCATTAAGTGAAATATCGAGGTTTCAATTAGGGACGCGCGATATGGGAATTATAAGCCGATGCCAATGTCTGATATTCTTCGTGTCCGTCAATGCCGATAAATGAGAAGGGCAGAGTCAAGCGCGTAAGGTCTAGAGATTTTGCTCAGCAAACGTCCACTGTGTGCAAATTAATGTCATAGCTCTGACACTTCTAACACAGCGTCAGGTCAAGCGAGCGTGAAAGTAGAGAGGAGCATTTTGAGCCTAGTGCACAACATATTAAGAAAAAAATCACTTCCCGCCCTAGGTGGTGTACCAAGTGCACTACCTAGTGTGTAGAGAGCTGTTAAGAAAACCCTGTTTACATTTACAGCATTTGGCAGACGCTCTTATCCAGAGCCACTTACAACACTGCTCTGTAGTCCACGGCTGTTCTTTGACCTGTAAGCCATGTTCAAAATCAACGACTGTGATTAAACCAAGTTACCGCCGACTAAGTTTTATACTTTAACGAAAATGGGTTAGAGAAAAACGAAAGTTCACAGACAAACATGCGTTAGTGGGGTTTTTTGTAGGTTTTTTTTTCCTTCTTTACTTGAGGGGTAAGACAACGTAAATAGCAGGGGGTAAATTAATCCCCTAGATACTCTATGTAGTGTACCTCATTTATCAGCACTTCCTGCCCTATGTAGTGTTCCAAGTGAAATAGGGCGTGTATGACTCTCCAGTGCATAGAGAGCTGTTAAGCTACAACTCAGCTAGTTGCTGAGATGCATACTACCACATAGAAAAGTATGAAAAGAACACCTTACCTACTATACCATTAAGTGCGGTAGTACTTATTTGAAGAGACAGCAGTGTCGGGGAGAGACGCACACACAGAGAGAGAGAGTGAACTAAAGTGCAGGGAGGTGTTGGTCTTGACCTCTGTAATGACACATGTTGCTGAGATGCATCTGGCCAATTGTGTTTCCTAACGGGATTTGTGAAAGAGGGAAGAGAGGGAGGGTGGGGGGGGAGTGTAACCGGTTGGGGATTTATGTGGGTGTCATGAAGCGGCAATGAAAAACAGTCTCCCCCCTATTCACACACCGCTTAGCCAGCGCCTCGCCCAAGACGCTCCGCAAATATTGGCTCTCCTCGAGCACCTGCTGCCACGGCAATCCCGCCTCCTCCTCGTCCTCCTCCTCCTCCTCCCTGAATCCCGAACCCCCCTCCTGTTCTTCCCAAATCCCCCTCGCACCAGTAAACACTGCATTTTTCACCTCAACAAAAAGGAGTGTCTTCACAATGCCAGTACCAGAGTTGGGGAGCAGCTGTAGCTGAAATTAATCACACTGTTAACTTCACTGTTTTTAGTAGCTGATCAGTGGTAAAGCTAATGTACAGCCCTAAGAGAATGTGGGGTGTTTTCCTCTACCTTTGTTTTTAGGATTATTCTAGTGTGAGTGTAGAAGTTAGTCATACATGTTTATGTTGTTATGTTCAGGACGTCCTGCGCTACTCAGATTTGTTATAGTTTGATGTGTAAATGCTGACGTTGTCTTGAAATCAGCACATTTCTGATGAAAACTGACCTGCACCTGTAGAAACTGTTACTTTAATTAGCTTTAAGTAGTATAAAAGTAGAGTTGGGGACAAGACCACCTAAACCAAGACCTAGACAAGACCAGAGTGTCAAGACCAAGACTCTGAAGGACAGAGACCAAGACCAGACCAACGCAGGTTTTACACCACATGACAAATAAGTGGAAGATACAAAGCAACATTAAAGATGTAAATATTCCTCTCTTCCATATCTTTAATGAGGACATCACTTCACTGGAAGCAGTTATCAACACTGATCACATCATATGTTAAACTCAACACCACAGTGAACACTCCTCAACACCAAACTCACTGCTTTACTGGCTGCAGAGTTGTTGTTATGCAGAGACATTCTATAGCTTAGTGCTGTGAAGAACAGTAAGGTTAGTGCAGGTGGAAACACTTCTTTACACTTCTTTGGTATACGAAACACTAAAGTTCTGTGTAATTTTGAGCAGATTTGGACTCATTTTGGTCTATAAAATGAGCTGCTTTTGGTCTTTCTCGAAGAGAGCTACATTTTTGCGGATGATGGCGTTCCATATGAGAGTCGTGAGCGCTAACGTGTGTTATATCGTGAATAATATGTGACCCTCCGCGGCAAAACCAGTCGCTTGTCGCAAATTTTCAAAATTGAGTTATTATGTTTTCAAGAAAGGGCATAAATGAAATGAATGGGACGACATATGACTGAGATATCAACATTCAAAGGAGTCGGGTTTCTCCTGTCACGCCAAGTGAGAAACGGAGAAATCTGCCTTTGAAGTTGACTATCGCCGTAGCACTCACAGACGCTTGGTGCGGTCGCGGCTACGTTTGCATTTACTTCCGCTGCGACAAGCAACTGGTTTTGCCGTGGAGGGTCACATATCATTTATGCTTTTTACACAAATACTTCAGGTTTTGTGTACGGAATTACTCAGAAATACTTTCACATATAGAGGAATGAATATAATGTCAGTAAGCTGAAAGTCTTGTGATTCTGACGGCATGTGTGTGGTTTGTGTAAGTTAAAGGGATTCTGAATTATTAAAACACTAATTGATAAACAATGCAAAATGTCTATGTTAGTCTCAAAGAGTTTTTATAGTAATATTCTCAAAGTTGTGGTCTCGGCTGGTCTTCAAATAAAATCCCGGGCCGGGCCGCAGAAGGTCGTGATCGGGATTTATTTGAGCATCCTCGTTCCTTCTCCTAGACACGGATCCCAAAATACACCCAAAAGCCCATGTCTCTCTCTCTCTCTCTCTCTCTCTCTATCGCTTGCTTTCTCTCAACCCTCGTTAAATCCGTTTAATTCTTCGTTTTCCATCAGTATCCGTTTTGCCCTGCGGTGGTCGTAGAGACTCCAGGTTCGTCTCGTCGCTGTACGAACCCTCCATGCATCACAAATCCCATCAGAAAATCCAGCGTTGGTAAGGAGTGGAAACGTCACGCTTGTTGTTTTTCCTTTCGAGTGTCTAAACTCTTGTGACAAAGTTAATTCCACTGTAGATGAGAATAGCTCCTTATTTATTAGAGCAGCAGCAAACTTTCCGTCTGTCTAATGAGCAGCTGCAGCGGTGAGATCGCGGCTTCGTCCTTGACGGCGTTCCTCACGTAACTTTCAGATTAGATCTTCATTATAACGACAGGAGTCGCTGGAGTTCGCTTATACAAATTCACACGTGTAGTGGAGTATGAAATCCTGCGTTTTGTGGCTTTTGTTCTAATATTTGGTCAAGCGGCAGCGTAAGAGGCTCTTTAGGAGGAAAGCTTTCTCTTTTCTGATAAAACCTTGTTCCCGCATGTTCCTCTCAGCCCTTTCTGAGCTTTTATTTTCTAACTTACAGCACCTGGAATTGCTGCATGCTTGATGAAGACGACCTTGCTGCCAAAACTACATCACGATACCATATTATTTCAGTTCAACGGATAAAGGTTCTGTCAGTATCACAAGTTCTGAATATGATTTACATTAAATTCAATTTAACAGCCAGCGCTTGATATGAAACAGTATCATGTTCTGATTTAATGAGGCATTTGGTAGTGTAACGGTTAGGGAGTTGACCCCGTGATCAGAAGGTTGCTGGTTCAAGTCCCGGCCTGGAATAAAGTACTACTGAGATTTTGGGGGACATCTTGGCGACGAATGACGTACACCCGACTCGAACCCCATCACCTCTTCGAGCTGGTTTCTGCCTGGGTTTGTAGAGATGCAGCAGGCTTTAAGGTATGGTTGTGGTGAACACAGCACAAGTACAGCACACAGTGCACCACAATGAAATGTGACCTCTGTGAAGGAGCAGTGTGTATTTTTTTGGCAGTGCTTGGGGACAGTACCTCTTTCATGCGTACCTGAGGGGTACCTTTACCGCTCCGGGACTTGAACCGGCGACCTTCTGATCACAGTATCAACTCTCTAACCATTACACTACCAGCTGCTCCAATTGTGCGGGTTAATTAGGCCCCTTGATACTCCTTGAAGAGGTTCTTCAGACGACGTTTGAAGACGGCGAGGGACAGTTCTGATAGCAGGAGGACGTTTGTTCCACCACAGCATGAGTGTCTACAAAATGCTGTAAATGTAAATTGATAAGATGTGACCCTCCACGGCAAAACCAGTCGCTTGTCGCAACGGAGGTTTCCAAGAAAAATGAGCGTTTATGTTGCGTGGGGTAACATTGTGGATTTTTTGTTCTAAGTGTTTTGAAACAGTGGAAGGTCTATACTGTACTGTTGGGAATAAATTTGGCTGAAAAACTTACCCTTTCCATCCTAAAAACATGACTTTCTTGAGGTGAGGAATTCAATTCCAGCAGAATGTTAAAAGTTTGTGTTTTGACCGCTCTACTTCAATATTTACGCTAAATCCACTGGTTGACTAGCGTGAAGATATTTCTCCGGAATCCATCTTCGTCTCCCGAGTTCAGTTAACCTAACGCAGGTAGGCTATCCGTGTGGCTGTGAATGCAGCGTAGGCTACCGTAAATGCAAACGTAGCCGCGACCGCACCAAGCGTCTGTGAGTGCTACGGCGATAGTCAACTTCAAAGGCAGATTTCTGCGTTTCTCACTTGGCGTGACAGGAGAAACCCGACTCCTTTGAATGTTGATATCTCAGTCATATGTCGTCCCATTCATTCCATATAGGTATCGTTTTGAAGCTTGATTTATGCCCTTTCATGAAAACATAATGACTCAATTTTGAAAAATTGCGACAAGCGACTGGTTTTGCCGTGGAGGGTCACAAATAGTTAGTAGATTAATCAGTAAAAAAGCGAGTGATTATTTGTCATTGTGAACACAGCACCAAAGCCAAATGTGAGCTCTGCGTTTGACCCATCCGTGAAGAAGCAGTGGGCACTGTTTTTGGCAGCACCTAGGAAGCAGTGCAGATTTTCATGAGTGTCTCAGTGGTACCTTTACCGGTGCAGAATTTGAACCGTCTGCCTTCTGAACTCGGGGCTATCTACTGCCCCAAAAGTAATCGTCCATAGCATCTTGACGCCTGATACCTGTCAGTATTGCGTTTGTAGAGGTCAAAATAGACGGGCAGCTCATTGGTCGGGTGAGTTGTGGGTTCGAGTTATGCTTATACACTTCTTGTGGAGAAGTCGAGGCGAAATCTGTCTGCTTAAAGACGCAGTTACCACAAATATCTGATTACGAGCGGCAGCGTTCCCGTGCCAGAGCGCTTGTGGGAAGCGTTTAGTTTCAGGTTCCCATTTTTAGACGGATTCTTTGAGGAAACACAATTTTTTTGTGTAAGCTCCATTGCCGAGGTATTTTATTTTTGGCCCTCGTAGTCCTTCCAGCCCTTTGTGGTTTTGGAGCTGTTTTACTGTATGCCAGTGTGCCAAAAAACAAAGACTCAGATGTAAATATCTTTAAGTCTACAGTAGAGCTGGACACTCACACTCACACCTTACAGGGCCAATTTAGAGTCACCAATTAACCTTTAGTGCATGCTTTTGGACTGTGGGAGGAAACCGCAGCGCCTGGTGGAAACCCGAGCGAACACAGGGAGAGCACGTAAATTCCACACATAAAGACCCTACGGCCGACCCGGGGCTCAAACCCAGAACCTTCTTGCTGTGAGGTGGCAGCGCTAACCACTGTGCCACCGTGCCGCCCTTATCGTCATACTATATTCGTTTTTTTTTTTAATCTATACAAACTGAACAAGTTAAAATAAGCAAACAGTATTAAACAAATAAGATTTATTTTCAACAAATGGCACAAACTATGGCTATCAAGAGAGAAGTGACATTGAACGGATTTCAACTTGAAGTGCTTTGGGCGCTGCGACAAAAAATCGCTTCCACCAGCGTCTTTTTTTCAGCTGAAGGCACTTAGCACTCTGAACGCTGAAGCTCATAGGATTTGTAATAAAAACAGGGCAGTCAAAACCTCACTTCCAGAACGCTTTTCACTGCTTGTTTTATTAAGTTATGAAAAGCGTCATCGGGCACTTCCGCGTTTGTTCCTATTTCATGTAAACATTTGTAATGTGTTCTTTTGGGGGTTTAGATGCTGCTATTCGGCCTCATCGTGATGCGGTCTTCTTTTAGTCTCTATGGATGCGTGGATGCAGCAGGATTTTTCTTTTTCGTTTGTTGTCAAAGCGGCCGCCTTAACTATAAAGCGCTGCGGGAAAACCCTGCATTTTCATCCCCTCCTTCACCACGTCCTGGTTGACCAACATCTTTCCTTACACGCGCAACCACATTGCTAATGTTTATCACACCGCTTCTCTGCGTGCAATGGGCAAATTTGCATTGTCTATCTCGATGCTTTGTTGAATAGCAGGCGAACGAGTGTGATCGAGTTTTATAGCCTACGTTTATCAACGTTATCATAATTTTTCTCACTAAAAAATCGAGATCATTTTATCGCCCAGTACTCGTCTACAGCCTGAAACATACCCATACACACTACTACCTTTATGCAGAACGCCTCCCTAAACAAAGCTCGTACCATGGCCCCCATCAATTAATTGGCCACAAATCTCTCACTAAAGCAAGTCATTAAGGAAGCAAATTGCTTTAAGTTTATATAATTAATTAATAAAGTGTGTGATGAAATGGAGACTTATCAAACAGGCTAAGCTCCCATTAAAGACGGCTCTCGCAAGGCCAGCTTATTAAATCCGGTCCCGAAACGGTGTTTACGGCCCGGCCGGTGAAAAAAAAAAAAGAGAAAGAGGCACAGAAACGCCGAGGCATCGGGAAAAAGAAATGAGTTCGTATAATTAGCGACTATTAAGAGCTTTTAATCCGGCCGAGAGTGAGCGCGCTGGGTTCCGGCGTGAGCTGTAGAGGAAAGGCTGTTCCCGGCTTGTTTACTCCTGAAGGGAAACGTTGCAGCCCCCGAAGCACACGTCTAATAAAGATGGCAGACACAATAAAAGCGCTGAAATAAATTTGCAAAGAAAATGCAAAGTAACAAATTTCTCCAAGCGCCCAGAATCATCTTCCCCAAGTTATTAGCACACGGCTTGGCTTAAACTAACAAACCTCACTAAAGCTGACATATAGAGAGAGACTGAGAATGAATAGCAAAATATGTAACATTAGCGAGACATGTGCATGTTATAAAAATTAAAGTTTAAGAACGGTTGCAAGAAACAAATCATAAAAGTTAAAATATAGAAAAATATGAATGTTTAAAATATTTAAATTACATAAAATGTGTAAAACATGGCACATACAGTATTATGGGATAACTGGAAGAATTCTCAAGTTATAATTAGAATCTGACAAAGAGATAAACTTTACACGAAACTAAATCTAAACATATAGTAAATAGATGTAAAATATGTTTGTATGAATAATGTATTTAGATGAAACAGTATAAAATATTTACACTATAAACATTTACATGTTCAACTTATGGGGTATTGACAGACACTTAATTTAAACATATATAGAAAATAAATATTCAAATATCTATGTTTGCATGTAAAAAAGTAAAAGTACATAAAAGTACAAAATATTCATACAATAAATAGTAAAAGTTAAAAAAAAAGTAAAGTTTAGTAAAATTTGCAAAGAAGTATAAAATTAAAAAAATAATAGTATATGAATAAATGAATTAATTAAAAAAGAAATAAAATAAAATAAACATTTTATAAACGAAATAAATGAAATAAAATGAAAACATGATAGATAATTTTTAAAAACATCACAAATAAAAAATAAAAAATAATAAATAATAATAATGTTTACAATAATAATAATAATAATACACAAAAAATTAAGTAAGAAGATAACAGTGAAGTTCCTCTTGGTGACTCTCATGGCCGGGACATAGTAACCGGTGTCGTTCCCCTCCGAACAGAGCTGCAGGGGGAAAATGTAAAATGTAGAAAATAACGGGGGGAGTGCGAGGAGGCCGATGCAGACGAGTTACAGCTTATTATCTCCCGTTGCTAATCTGGGCATTTCTATGCTGCGGGCAAACGGCGGGCTTTGATGGGGAGTGGATTAAGTTTGGAGTCTAATAGCCAATTTCAGTGTTGCGTTTCCCAGTCAGTCGCTGCAAACTTCCCTTACACACACACACACACACACATACACACACACACGCACTCTCGCGTCCTTTCTTCTGCCGTCTAATTGAAGCTTTCCAGTGAAGAATTTGGCTTTCAGAAATAGTCTGCTTGCCGCGGGGCTGAGAAAGCAGTTTAGGCCTTCATCAGTGGAAAATCTCATAATTAGGAATAAAAGTTGGTGGAGAGCAGGGACGGGGAGAAGTTGCGAGTCTGCGACGGTGGGCGGAAATGTGGTTAGCGTTCGTGTGTGTGTTTTGCGTGTGACTGTGTGTGTGCCTCTCATCTGAATGGGAATGGCTTTGTTTTCGGAGTAGACGCAACTTTATTTTTGGAGAAGAGAGAAGGATTTTTAGCAAGAGACTCCTGTCTGTAGCTCTGAAATAACCCTGGGGCCTCTCTGAGGCTCAGATGGAGTGAGGTCATGAAAGAGAGAGATGAAGAGAGAGATCTCAACCTCATCCGCTCCACCTTCTCCTGACTCAAAAAGCTGAAGCGAGTCGTCTTCTCTCTTTTCTTTTATTCCCATTTCTGCTCTCTCTCGTCCTAAACAGTTTGCACCGTGTTTACAGCCCAAAGCCTTCACTCCTCCCTCTTCATCTCTCTCTTTCTCTTCCTCTTACAGCTTATTGTAATCGCGAGGCAGTTGGGAGCGTTATGGTTAGGAAGTTGGTCCCCCTGATCAGAAGGTCTTATGTTAGAATCGTAGACTCTGGACCAAGAGGTTATGGGTTCAAATCCCACCTCCAGCACTACCACCTTTGGGACATTGAGCAAGAAACTTTTACGCAGTAATTTTTAAACGGAAGCCACTCTGGATTTTCATTTACACAGGGGAGTTGGTAGCATAACGGTTAAGGAGTTGGCCCTACGATCGGAAGGTTGCCTGTTCAAGTCCCGAACTAGTATAAGGTACTACTGAGGTACTTGTGAGCTCACATTTGGTTGTGGTGCACTGTTTGCTGTCCTGTGTTCACAGTAACAAATAGTCACTCACTTTAATTCACTTTAAGTGCAGTTTTAGTTTGTTCTGTGAGGGACCAGCACGGTCCAGCTGGTCACTCACTCAAATAATCACTCACTTTGTTGCTTAAAAAATTTAATTAAGACTCATGAATTAAGATTTTCTAAAAATTGTTATGAAAGTTGTGGTGTTTTTAGGCTTTTTTTTTTTGCAATAAAGTTGCAGGAGCAAGACAAAGTTGCAGGAAAATGTGTGATTTTGTCCCCCTATATAATGATTGTTTAATAATTAAAATGAAGGAACAAAACCACTATTATTTTTATTAACATTAATCTTTTAGTTATTTTTGAAATTAAATGTGAGACGTTTTTATCACACGTTTCCTGCGTCTTCTAAACGTAACAAGGAAGTGAGTTCGCTAACATATTTGCTGAGCGTTTTGTGGGAAATGACAATGATTGCTCACAAATTGTGGAAAAGTTGTGGTAATTGGTCGGTAATAATGAATTCACGGGGATTGGCTAAATTTGTGTTAATAGTTGCAAACGCAACATTGAGAAATCTTGAAGAGTCTGATAACTAAATCTTCTGAATCAGAAATGGGATGCAGGTTGTTAAAAATCAGATATACACCTTGTTAGGCCGTAGCTTTTTGACCATTTGCTGGGCCGGTCAGCAACGTTATGTCACCGTGTGGGGCAACAGATGTCAAATTTGTCAGCAGCGTTCAGCTGGAACAGTCTAACAGAAGTGTTGGGAGTTTGAGAGTGGGGGCAGGGGCAGATTTGGGGGGAGTGGGGTGTTAAAGCAGGGGGTCGTCCAGAGCTGTAACTGTATTTTACGTCCGTCCTTTTGGAGCGCTGGTTCTCCTCATCATAAACAAAAACCCCTCTTCTTCAGCCGCCGTCCCGCTGCACGCAGGATGCTTGAGATTTCACGGCCAATTTCGGCAGTCAGCAAGAAAGAAGCTCCCATTCATCAGGGTGTGTGTGTGTGTGTGTTAG
This sequence comes from Distichodus sexfasciatus, assembly GCA_032718565.1. Lineage (NCBI taxonomy): Eukaryota > Metazoa > Chordata > Actinopteri > Characiformes > Distichodontidae > Distichodus > Distichodus sexfasciatus. Next base: position 643,232 of record JAVGVS010000075.1, read on the forward strand.
GGGTTGGGGTGTGGGGAAGGGTGGGGAAGGGGGCGTAATTTTGGGGCTGCTATTGTTCCGGGCGGCTTCAACAAACAAATTCATTCATCAGCCGTACATTAAACTGCAGTGGCATGGGGCTTATTCACTCTGACTCCCGGGGTTGTGAGTCACACCGAGCTGTGTGTGTGTGTGTGTTCATGTATTTATGGCATTGTGGGGACCTTTTTGTCTCCTAAAATCACTTTTATCTGTTTTTGGGCTTTGTGGGGACATTTGAGAGGTCCCCATGAGGAGAAATGACTTTATAGAAAATGTGCTTGTTTTATTTGAGAAACTAAAAGAGGTAAAAGATGTGCTTTTGGGGCAGTTGGTGGCGTAACGGTAGGGTGTTCTGTGAGTTTATGAAATGTCCCCACAAGGGTAGTTGTACAAGTTTGTGTATGTGTGTGTCTGTGTGTGTGTGTGTGTGTGTGTGTGTGTGTGTGTGTGTGTGTGTGTGTATTTAGGGAATTGTGAGGACATTAAAAAGTCCACTAAAAGATATGAAAAACTGTGATTTGTCCATTTTTATGGTTTGTAGGGACATTATGGTGTGTTAGGACGGGTGTTTATGTTTTATTTGAGAAGCTAAAAGAGGTAAAATAACTTTTTTAGTTACTGAGGTTAAGGTTGGGGTGTAGCTTTGGTATTATTTACAGATTCAAGATTCTTTATTTGTGACCCTCCACGGCAAAACCAGTCGCTTGTCGTAACGGAGGTTTCCGAGAAAAACGAGCGTTTATGTTGCGTGGGGTAAAATGTTGGATGTTTTGTTTTTAGTGTTTTGAAACAGTGGAAGGTCTATACTGTACTGTTGTGAATAAATTTGGCTGAAAAACTTACCCTTTCCATCCTAAAAACGTGACTTTCTTGAGAATGTTAAAAGTTTGTGTTTTGACCGCTCTACTTCAATATTTACGGTAAATCCACTGGTTGACTAGCGTGAAGATATTTCTCCGGAATCCATCTTCGTCTCCCGAGTTCAGTTAACCTAACGCAGGTAGGCTATCCGTGTGGAAATTAATATTCATATATTGTTATCCGATTTTTATTCCACACACTTTTTCTGACCGCTGCTCGATCTACAGTTTTGGTGCTAGAAACTTTGTTTTAACTCTGAAAGCGGTGTGAGCTGCTAATATACATGTTTTTTAATACATGCACTTGTTTGTGAGTTCTGTCCATTTTTCCGTCCATTTTTCCCTCATAGACTAACTTGGAGCTCAATTTTCGACGCACAGCCGCCGTTCTTCACTAAGCCACCGCATTCCACATGACTCAAGGGCTCATGGGCCTCTTTGCATATTTGAAACCATCACGGCCCACACTCGTCTTTTTCATCCTTTTATCATTTATTGGTTTTCTCCCATTAAGAATACATGGGATTCGAGATTGGAAAACTTCACACGTTCACGAAAACTTCACACACCACCTCAGACCACCTCACTGAACGCACATCTCAAACTCGTCTTTTTCTTACTTTCATCATCCCTCGTTCTTTCTCTGTCCACTTCAATACATTTTAGTCTTTCTACTCGGCCAGTTTTCATGTCACAGCTACAAAACTTGAGCAGTCACACCGATGTTTTCTTGTGGAAATGTATCTCTAGTTAACAAAAGTAATCTGACTTATTTATCATGTCTAAAATGTCAAACTTGAAAATAAAACCTGAGTATCTGTACTCATACTAAACTGATCTCAACAAGTTTAATCCACAATGTGGAGGACATCGAGAAAGTCTCAAGCATTTTTCCACTTGAGCTTAAGCATTTGTTTTTATAGAAAATATATTTTATATTTAACCTCTCTCTTGTCTGGCTGCATTCATGCTGTCCCATTAATAAGCATAATGTACACTCTGCATGAAATATTATGATTCCCACAATCAAGATGGACATAAATAAATCACCAAACAGTTCAATTACAAATGAGCTGATGATAAGCAAGACACTTCTCTCTCAGCTGGCGTCCTCCATCTCCACCGAGACTCATCGTAGTTTACTGTGAAATAATCAACTGTTTATTTTGGAAATATTAGCGGTAATATGCAGCTGATGAATAAAAAAAGTTGAAGGTGAAAGGGATTTACAGGAGTGTGTGTGTTGATTGTGTAGGTGAAGTGTGTAATAGTGGGAAAAACAATCTAGAGCTCAACCTTCTAGTTTACTTCTGTGTGTGTTCATGTGATCGTGTGTGTATGTGTGTGTGTTAAATGAAATTAAGATGCAGCTGTGCCGTGCTGTGCCGTGTGTAATGCGACGCGGTATTAGTCAACATCAGTCTGCTTGGTTTTGAACTCTTTTGTTCTTGCTCGGTTGTGGCACTGCAATATGTTGGCGGCCGTGAGGCTGGTACGCAGCGGCGAAATTTAATCTCCGAGCAACGGTGAGCTAACTCGGCTTTGATGCTGTCCGCTCCAACTTACGCACTTCAAGCACAGTAATTACAAAACACACAACGCAGTTCGCAGCTGCCGTCTGCTCCCTCAGGTACAAGGGTCGGAGCGCTTTGGAATCACCACACAAACACACACTTGTATTACTGTCTTTGTGAGGTTTTCCATCCTAGCTGATCAGCCTCTTTTGGTGGCTATCTACCTGAAACCAGGTCTGAAATCCAGTTGGATGGAAAATACTTCTGGACACTGGCCATCCAGTACTGGAGTTGCCTAGATTTTTAATAACCAGTCTTCCGAGTGCTGGTGGTCTAGAGGTTAGCATTAGGGATGCACGATAATATTGGAACTGGGCAAAAATGTCCTTTTTTAAGTCATCGTCATTGGACCGATGCTGCCCGATATTTTCCACTGATATTTGATGACGCATTTATTATTGCCTGGGAAAGGTAGCGCTTATGGCAGGCATGTCCAAAGTCCGAGGTGGGGTTTTATACCGCCCTAACCCTAACCCTAACCCTAACCCTAGAAAACATGTTCAGAGTACACTGGCCACGCTGTGCAGTAGATGTAAGTTGTGTAGTGCAGTTGAAGATTAATCAACTTAATATGAGTACAAAGTACAGTAGCAGGAAAAACAAAGATGTAAATAATAGTGCAGCGTGAAACTATTGAATGTAGGACTGAATATAGTGGCTGCAGACAAAGTGCTGTGTTCTCATAAAGTGCAGAATGTAGGAATGTGCAAATACAGAACCATGAGCCTCATTCAACAAGTCTTCTTAAGAAGAGATTTGGGCTGAAAACCCACTTACGCTGTAACATTCTAACATTACTTTTTAGGTACAAAGAAAATCTATGAAAGGTGGAAGAACACTCATACAAAATGTATTTTATTGAATTTAGTTATGATTTAGTAATTAATAACTACTATCACATGGTTTCAGTTTATGAGGACAAAGGAATTCACCATTATAAGAAAGAACTTGCACATAGTTCAGCAGTCTGACGGCATGTCATGAATTTGATGTAGACATTCCTTTTCCAATTTTAAGAAATAAAAACTATTGTATATTATTAATTATTAGTAAATTAGGCACACTGAATTGTGAAACATTGTGAAATAAGTTGGTAGCATGCCATTAGAAATAAAAAAGGAAACGTAACACTGAACACTTCCCATGGAAATGCGACTGCTCATCAGCAGATATTTGTTGTAACTGCGTATGATAATTGTTAGGGCATTTGTGCTGTGATCAGAAGGTCACCGGTTCGAATCCTACACCTATAAAGGCAACACTGAGGTACATGAGCAAGGTGCTGTCCTCAAGCACTGCTCCCCGGCCATTGCCCATGTTACCTGCTCCTTCACGGAGCAGAGGTTACACTTAGTTGTGGTGTACTGTGTGCTGTGGTGTGTTCACAATGACAAAGAATCACTAATTTTTACTAACTTTCACCTTTCACTTTCATCTGTCCTGTAGACAGATTTTCCCTCACCTTCTCTACAAAAAACATTTAACCGTAACCTGTAACCACGACTCGCCCAACCACTGAGCTCACACCGGGGTTATGCCCGTCTAGTATGAACTCTACAAACTCAAAACTGCTAGATATAAACTACCGTCTGGGGCAGTTGTCCCACGATCTTCGGTTCAAGTCCTGGACCAGTAAAGGTACCACTGACAGTGTAGTGTACCCTCTACATTTGGGCAGCTTTTTAGCACCACCCGGGCATCAGTGCTTGGAGACAGTACCCTGTTCATGCATATCTCAGTGCTACCTTTAGCGGTCCGGAACTTGAACCGATGACCCTTCAATCACGCGAGCAACTCCAGAAGTATTACATTACCACCTGCCACCATGACCAAAGAACGCAACCCTTATAAAACCCACCTCCTAAAAATCAGCTTGGAGAGTTGCAAACCAAACTCGTTTGGACAGGATGGTGGGGGGAGGAGTGAAGTTGGGTGAGAACCAGCCTGGAATGGGGTAAAATGGGGTCGTTTGGGTGGAGATGGAACTATGACGCCTACCCAGGGCAACCGAACGCGAGGGCTATACGTTGTGAGTGGCTCATGAAGCTGAGATTGGGACGTAAACAGGACCTATCCTGAGATGATGCCTGTTTAAACTCCTCTTGCTCTCTCTCTCTCTCTCTCTCTCTCATCTCTCTCTCTCTCTTACGGAGACCTCCCGCCTTGAGCCAGCAGGCTGAAAATCAGCCAGCACTCATTCCCCCCCCATCAGATGGAAATTGGCAGTCAGGGGAGAGAGAGAGAAAGTGCTCTGTCCTTCAGTGATGGCCTACTTTGAAAGTGAAATACCAACTATTGGAAAATGGAATGTCAATACAGTACTTAATATGCGTGCATATCTAGGCTGTGCAATGCGGCGCTGCTGGTGCCCGAGCGGAATGCTAACCGGGCGGCCAGGTGCCGGGCTTTTCAAAGAGACGGAGGTCGGCGGCGGCGGCGGTGTTGGTGGTTGAAGACGTTTGGTGGGGGTGGGGGGGTCGAGTCTGTTTGAAGTCCCCAGAGAGAAGCTGCTGATTGTGGGCAGCGTCCACGGCTGCCTCCTTCGCTGACTGAATCTGAATAAATGTTGTGTGAAATTACTGACCTCATGAAAAACGAAGGCCCTGCCGCTCTATCACGCTTGGAGCTTGATGTTTAAGCTCCCTCTATAAAGACGTAATTTACGTTCATGTTTCACCATTCCTATTTCCCCACGCAGAGCCCGGAAACTTGCCCACATGTCTGAAATTTAATCAAATGACGGCTTCGGCTGACATCTTGAGTTATTGATATTTCAGAATTTCGATCAATTTTGGTGGCTTTCTTTATTTATATAGTCAGTCTTATGTATTTTTCTATAGATATTTTACAAATTTCATTTGCGTGTCGTGGTGCAAGACGCTTTTGGGGACTCATCAATTCTATAATCATTTTATCTATTTATCATGCCATTTAAATGTGAACATTTTTTAATCGTTATTGATTTTTGTTTCAATAATACTTGGACTGTCTTAGAACAGCCCAATGGGATTCATCATTATGAGGATAATTCGGCAATTTAAGAACATGGCTTTTCTTAGGCGTGGGCAGCACAGTGGTGGGGGAGCCCACATTGTTGCCTCACAGCAAGGAGGTCCTGGGTTCTATCCCTGGAATTGCTGTGGGTTCTTGGTGACTCAAAATTTTGTCCCATTGGTGAGTGATTATTTGTCATTGTGAGCATCTGGTCAAATGCAGAAATGTTAACCGGTCCATGAAGGAGCAATGGGCAGCTGACAAGTGCAGTGCCCAGGGGAGCAGTGCTGGGGAGGGTACCTTGTTCATGAGTACCTTAGTGGTACCTTTACTGATCTGAGATTGGTACCAGCAACCTTCCAATCATGGGATGAACAACACAACCGTTGAACCACCGTACTTCTCCAGGTGTGCATGTGAGTGTGTGTGCATGCCCTGCAGTGTGTTGGTCCACATCCTGGGATAGGCTCTGGTTCCCGTGATCCTGATAGGTTCAGAAAATTAACCTTTTCTTATATACTTTCTTGGGTATTGGTTGATAGAAATTGCTACAGTACTTTTTCTTTTTTCACCAGTGCACCAAAAGACCAAAGTCTTTTCCATGACTAATGCTTTGGAACGAAAGCTTTGTTTTCAACATGACAGGAAAACACAATCCTTATAAAACCCAGTCTCTTTTCACCCTTGTCACCAGTCCCAGAACTTAACCACATCTTGTCTGTAAATGAATCTCATAAAGCCTTAAGTTGGCCTCCCAAGTTACCGAAATTCTAATCAATATTTGTGGCATCATTTGTTTAGTCAGTCTTATCAGCTCTTTGCTCCCTTTTTTCTTCTGTCCAAACTCCCAAATTGGTCCGACCCCCGACTGGGGATTAGGCAAGTGAGCAAATAAACGAGCAACCAAACAAAAGCACGATGAGCTTTTTATTTTTTCCCTGCTTTCTGCCTCGCATCTTTACGAATAAACAGCGGACTAGTGGAGCGGGGTAAGAATTTGCACTGTATACCATTACGGATTCCGTTTCAACATAAACTCTCTTTCAAGCCCCATGAAGTGCCCAGGCGAGCCGGTGTAATGATTTGCCAGAGCAGGGGAAAACAGATTAAAGACTCCCTCTGTTTTAGCCCTGTTTGATGTTACCAGACCCAGACGATTCACTCTCTCCCTTTCTCTCTCTTTCCCTCTCTTTCTTGTTTTTAATTCTTTTGACTAACATCTGCACTGTCTTGTTTCCTGTAGTTCCACACACAGGCAGCATTCTCGGGGGGTCAGCATCGCGACCGGGGCTGCAAACTCGAGATAAGGCCCGGGGGGGGGCTCAAGAAAAAGAGGAAAGAGGGGCACCCGGTGTTAAGAATTTGCTCTGGACAGCTAGACCAGGCGGCTTTCCCATTCACTCGGGCGTCATTAATAGAGCTATATCGCTTGTTAGTATCTCTTTTAATGTTGGCTCGACACTTCGACCCCTCCCCGCCGTGCCATCGATGCTACTTTGAACCTGGCCTGCTTTAAACCTCCCCCACATATCCTAAACAGATCAATCCCAATCCTGTTCTTACTGTAGGAGCTCAAGCGTCAGCCGACACAGTCGATGATGAAGTTATTGGTGTGCTCTTATGCATGCAAAAGCAGGACTAACCTAATAAATTATTTCCCTGCTGCCTGATGTGGGACGTTTTTTTTTAAGCGTTGGCTTTGATGGACAGGGCTTATTGGGTTGTATCTGGCTTCATTCTCATGGGGTAGATTTTTTTTTGTTTAGTTATTGACAGATCAGTTGCTCAGTTTGGTATTATTAGCATCCGCATGACAGTTTTAGTACCTTTGCACCGAGGAGCAAAAGTTGGAATACAGAGAGGAGATCAAAGCTAATAGCAGCGCTTAGAGAGACGACAGCAGTGAGCATTGAAGTGCTAAAGTGCTGGAAAAGCGCTGTACCTACACACATGATAGATCTCATAAGAGCGCCCTTTTTTCCTCCCTCTGCTTTTGTACAGATTGCAACAGCAGTAATCTGACTGTAGTGCTCAAACACAGTCACATGTTTTAAGCATGTGCCATGCATTCTCGTGCAATGCGAGTCACGCATTGGTTGGATTTTCTCTGTCTGACGTAAAGTGTCTCTGTGATAACAGAACATTCGCGTCCTGCAGTGTCACATCTTCTTTGAGTGATCATTTATCAGCACAGCACACCATACAATACTATAAACTATAAACCTCTGCATTAAAACCTTTGCTGTAGGAGAAGTGGATAACAACCAGAACAGTACTTAGGAGGCAGTGCCTTGCTCAAGGGTTCTTTAGCAGTACTTTTACTGTGATTTGCACAGGCCACCTTCTGACTCCCTGACCAGTACACTACCAAGTGCCGTTCTGTAACTTCTGTTTCCTAATTTTTTTGGCACCACTGCCCGTAAAAGTATAGGGGCAGTGGTAAGCTGACATAGGCTGTGTCTGGGAGGCAGTGATATCTTGCTCATGGATGCCTCAGTGGTATCTTTAACCAGTTTGGGATTTGAACTCTGCAGTCACAGGAACATTTTGCTCATTGATAAGCTATAATAGGTCCTAAATATGTGGAGCAGTGGGCAGCTGACATGGGGAGTGCCCAGATACCTTGCTAAGAGGTACCTTTTCTGGTCCAGAATTGGAAGTGGCGACCCTCTGATCACAGGAGCAACGCCATAACCATTAAAACACCACTGCCCCTGAACATGTAAGAGCAGTGGTCAGAGGTAGATTAAAGTGTACAGCCTGTGCGCTAATCCAGTAGTGGTAGTGATATGGCCAGGTTTGGGTACCTTTACTCATCTGAGATTTGAACCAATGACCTTCTAACTACAGGAGCAACTCCCCAACACTTATGGTATTCTGGAAAATAAGTGATTTTCACAATAGTGCTAATCAGATCAGGACCCTCCTGTATGGTCCATATACTTCATGTTTTCCCATAAAGGACATAAAATGGGACCAGAGTAATGAACGAGGGTGATTGTCCACAATGTAGGAATGCAAAAGCAACCAGGAGAAGAATAAGAAGAAGGGGATCATTTGTTAAGCTGACAGACAACAGAATCAGACAAGCTGGACTCATCTTAATAAAGCTGGGACGGACCACACACTGCAACTTTCATAATCGAAACACTCATAAAAGCGTCCGTATGCACCGGCAGTCTTTGTTCATTCCAGAGTAGATTAAGGAAAGCCTTTCAAGCCCGAACCACCGACCAGGAGGAGTCTTTGGTCAGCCCTCACCTCTGACTTAAAAGGCTTTTCGAACTTATTACTTAATCTCCAGACACGACTTAAGAAAAGAGCGGCTACGTAGAGCCCTGTTATCATGTATCCGTTTAAGAGGCGTTTGATGAGACCAGCTCGGGGTTTCGGCCCTCGCCACATGCTGCCAAAAAGCCAAAGACGGGCTGCGAGAGAGATTAGTGAGTTACCCTCGTCCCTGATAAACGCAGCCAGGATTCTCACCTCGCTCTTCCGACTTTCATTTAGCCTCTCTTTGATAGAGGGCAGCGCCACGTGAAGATCACAGAGCGCCAGTCTGGCCGAGACACCGCATTTCCATGAGCTCCCTCTTATCATTCTCTGATCCCGGCCACGTTCAAAGGATCCCGCTCCATTTTCGTGATCGCATTACAGCCGCACTTAGAAGGCCACGCATGACCCCCGCCTTTGTACCGGAATACTTGGAGCTCTTGAACGCATGAAGTATCTGTTTGGGTTGGCTCACTTTTCCTGGATTCTCGTCAATAGCTACATTTCCTGCACTGCTGATGAGTGACCGAAAGGCTCGCCCGTAAAGTCCCAGTTGGAATTTGATGCCGGTTATAGATTTGTTTAACTCGAAAGATGCTCTGCGTTGAGGCCCGGGAAGCCGCCACATGACCACAACAAAGGGCTTTGTGTTCATTTGACTTGTAAGTGGGCCCTGATCCTTGGAATATTGCAGAAGAGGAACTTCAGCTGGTAGCTACTATCATAAGATGTTCAGACGGAAGGCACAAACAACAACCTGACTGGCAAACACAGCCACGGGGGAGGTTTTATTCGCCTCAAAAGTAAATGGAGCAGGAGAATGGTGCTAACTCAAGGTGGCTTGTAGGTCATCATAGATGTCTGATGTTTATAGGAGGAATTTTGTGATTGGTCGTTCTCTGGTACCTTTACTGATCCGGGACTTGAAGCGACCACCTTCCTTACACTACAAACTGCCCCAAGTATTTCTTCACTGTTACTTTCCACCTCTGGCGTCACAGCACCACCAACATAACTTCAGCCAGCATCCGTCTGCTGGCTAGGTATTGTAGGTTCTTAGCCTAGCCTATCTGCGGGCATTCAGGCTGCCTCTTTTACCAGGCAAACTGGAGCACTAAGCGGCAAGCTTAGAACCTTGTAGCAGCATTTAGCAGCGGGGCTAATACGCAGCCCAATCCAGCGGTAATCCAGACAGCGGGTAGCAGCAGGTCCCGTAAATGCCTCGTAATCCCACCTGCCGGGGTTGCGGCGGTGCGCGGGGTTCACGCTCCACTAGCTAACGCCGAAACACTAATTCCAGAGCAGAGTGGGTGAGAGCCTTCTGTTTACCGTCCTGCCAGCCCAATAATCACAGCTCCGAGACGAGTCTGAAACGAACGAGAGAAAAAGTGAGAGCGAAAAGCTCTGCATCACCGCCTCTACTGTAATGCACGCTCAGGAGGCACAGGTCTGTCATTAGCACTCATTAAGCTTGACTAAAACTGTTACGGCTCCGTAAAACTGTAATCAAGGTTGCCGTTTTAAAAGAATTTAATAGCGGGCACGTTGATTTTTTCCCCCTTTTCTGAGGAAGACGGATTGGAAATAATTGGCGGGTGGAGGAATAGCAATGTCATGTCGCCATAATGGAGGACGCTTTAGCCTGGGAGGTCTATCTGTTTTTCTCTCTCTATCTCTTTTTCCTTTTTTCTGCCCCTCGCTCTCCCCCGTCTGTCCTTTCCCAGGGACACTGTTTTGCTGTCGTTCATGCACCATTTCCATACAAATCTCTGCTTCGGAATGACAGGAAGTGGTTAATGCGGATCCGGAGGGGGAACGAAGTTGTGCGAGCGTGTGGGTTTATGATGTCGAGGCACCCCGGGGAGGAGGGGGGGGGTGGGTGCAGTGAGTAATGGCGAAAAATTGTGGGAGTGAAGGAGAGAAAGAGAAAGAGAGGAATGGAATGAACGTTGGGAAGATTCTGCAGTTCTGGATCCCTGGACCAGCTGAACCGTGTTGGTCCCTCACAGAACAAGCTAAAACTAGACTTATAGTGAATAAAAGTGAGTGATTATTCATCATTGTGAACACAGCACAGGCCATAGCGCAGCAAAACCAAATGTGACCTCTGTGTTTGACCCGTCTGTGAAGGAGCAGTGGGCAGCTTTTTGGCATCACCCGGAGAGAACAGTGCTTGGGGACTATATTTTTCTTATGAGTACCTCAGTGGTACCTTTACCGGTCCGGGACTTCAAACGGTGTCCTTCCGATCGTGGGACCAACTACCTATCCACTATGCTACCAGCTAGCCCACAATTCCTCATCAGCTGTGTCTGTGTGGAGCGCTGCATATTTAGATGTAAGGTGTGTGAAAAAGGAATAAAAAGTCAGATTGTGATTCCGGCCGTCTTTTCCGCCACACACAGATGCACACAGAGACGCTTGTCGCAGGATTGTTTGTTGTCAGTGGGGAGATCCATAGGAGTGTGTGTATGTGTGTGTGAAGAGTGGCAGTGCATGAATTTGAGCAGCGGCTGCCTATAGCAGGATGAAGCCACTTTCAATTACACTGCACATCTCTGCTGCTGGTTTTGATTCCACCAGATAAACCTCCTCACTAACAAGCAGAACGTCAAGCTGCTCTTCCTCTCTCACTCTCTCATAGCCTGTCCCTCCTTTCTCTTGCCGTCTCTTTCTCTCTTCACCCTCCTCTCTATTTCTTTCTCTCTATATACACAAGATAATATTTTGTTCCCACAAGATAATAATTCGTGTGCACGAGATGAATTATTTGTATACCCAACATGATAATTTGTGGACTCAGAATAATAGTGTGTAGACACAAGATTAAGGATTTGTGGATATAAGATAATAAGATAATGGACACAATATGTGCCTTTTCTACTAGACAATGATGTGTGGACACAAGATAAATATCAATAATTTATGGACACAAGATAATCTTTTTCTCTCCACAAGACAATACCTTTTCCCCACAAAATAATACTTTGTTGTGGAAACAAGAGAATAATTTGTGGACACAAGAAAAATATTGTTTGTGGGCTCTGTAAGATTGCTGTATCATCCAGTACTAGTTTAATCTTTGCTCTACTCGATAGAGATCGGACCGTCTTCCGTACACTTTTTTCAACATGAACTGTAAAGTGTGTGTGTGTGTGTGTGTGTGTGAGAGTGTGTATATATGTGTGTGGGAAGGTGTGTGGGTGTATACTTGCCCTAAGCAGCCTGTGTATAGAGCACATTGCATATGTATGACACCTGGACGTATAGATTGGTTTGTAGAGTCAGTCTTCCTGCTCTCTCTCCTCACTCTTCATCTCCATCATCGTCTTCACTCGGGCGAGGAGAAAAGAAAAGAGCAGAGTTGCGAAAAGGCTAAAAATTCACCAGCGTTTCTGTAAGTTGGCTTCAGTGCAGCTGTCACACCAGCACTTATTTGATCCACAAATACCAGCAATCGTGCAGGAGTCCAGCAGAGCGCTGCTGCGGATGAAAGAGCGGCTAAACCAAACAAACAAAATATATTTATATATATATATATATATATATATATATATATATATATATATATATATATATACACACATCTGTGAGACAGGACGCTGAGAGAGGTGTCCTTCTTCACATATGCTGCAGTCAAACGGCCTCGGCCTCACCATCCCCGCCATCTCCCTGCTGTGCAGGACGGCCTGTAATTGGTGGCACAAACATCGCTTTGGATTTCTGGCTTCAAAATCCCATGTGGTGGAGTGTATGGCATGCGTTTAATTGTTAAGCAAATATATTTCTCCTTTTTCCACACTGGTGCAAGTTAAGAATAAATAAAGTTCAACACTTGTTGTTGAGCTCCATGTAGTGGCAAGAAAATAGTTTTACATATTTTATATATGTTGTGTTTATTTTACTGTTCTTTTAACATCTCATAACATCAACAATAGCTGTTTTAAAGTGTAATGGCCTGTGTCTGTTTTTTCTGCTGAGAGAGCTCAAGACCTCACTTCCAGAGTGCTTTCTCTCAGCGCTCGTTGTTGCTAAGTTACAAAAAGCGTAATCGGACACTTCCGCGTTCATTCCTATTTTAACATGTTTCTCTAGTTTAGCTGACAAGATGGAAAGAAATCGCATCTTAGCATTAGTGGCCGCTCCAGTTGCTGCAGATACACTGCCATTTGTAGTGAGTTCTTGACAGTGTTTGCCGCGCCCCCTTTCTCGATTTTGATTGGCTAGCAAGAGACAAGTGACATTGACAAGCGCAGCACTGTTCTAAAAGTTGAACGAATTTCAACTTGAAGCGCTCTGAGCCCTGCAACAAACATACATCTCCACCTGCATTTCTTTTCCGCTGAGGGTGCTAAGCGATCTGAACGCTGAGGCTCATAGGATTTGTATTAAAAATAGTGGCTACCAGCGGAAAAAACGTCTTTGGTGGACACATGCCTTTATTTTGACTGTACGCTGTGTAGTGAAATGGTAGATAATGTAGCTCTGCTTCTTTCATCAGACTGCAATTTTCATCAGAAATTAGTACAGAATATATTGAAAGATAGGGATTATTTGCGTTGTGAACACAGCACACAGTGCACCACAACCAAATCTGACCTCTGCATTTGACACATCTGTGATGGGGAAGTGGGCAGCTAACATGGGCGACGCCCAATGTGCAGTGCTTGAGGACGGTATCTCATGAGTACGTCAGTGGTACCAGGATTCGCACCAGTGACCTTCCAATCATAGGGACAGCTCCCTAACCCTTACACTACCAACTGTACCTCACATTATGTTAAAGAAAATAGAGAAAAGCTAAATAGAAAGTAGTAAAAATATATCTTTTTTTTCTAAAGATACACTTTAGTAGCAAAACTCCATATTCTGCACATCAGGGAATAACTATGTAAGACAAAGTGCAGTTTGCCATATGTTGAGTAAAGAGCATAAAAGCATGATATTTCATAGCAGCATATTGGACACAAACAGGAAGAGTTCACGTGAACCTACTAATGTAATATGAATAAAAACACAAAATTTGATTTCTGATAAACTAATAAACTTTCTCCATTGCATTTTTACACACGATTAGACAAGCTTTGCTAGTTTTTGGCCAATATTTCTGACAGTAAGAACAAGCGTTGAACTTCATAATTACAATGTAAACTTATGAACACTTTTAGCTTCAAAGTCACTCATATCGACTATCGGTTCACATTGAGACAAGCACAGCACCTTGACAACCTTTAATTGTGTTATGTATCAGCACACGCCAACCGCCAGCTGTAACTGAACACTCACTGCATAAAATCTAACAGCACAAACAAAGAAGCCTTGAGATGGGGCTGAATACGGTGTGCATTGGTACAAGTTTGATCACACACTTCTAAATCACCAAATCACGAGATGTAAGTGTCGTTGTGAACACAGCACAGCACAGTGCGTTACAAACAAATGTGAGCTCTGCATTTGACCCATCTGCGAAGGACCAGTGGCCAGCTTGGGGACAGTACCTTACTTCTGAGTACCTCAGTGGTACATATACCATTCAGGGACTTGAACCAGCAACCCTCTGATCACAGGGCCAACTCCCAAACTGTGACACTACCAAATGCCCCAAGTGTCTCATGTATTTGTGTTATTCATATATAAATTTGGTAGTGTAACGGTTAGGGAGAGTTCCCTGTGATCAGAAGGTGGCTAGTTCAAGTACTGGACAGATAAAGGTACCACTGAGGTACCTAAGCACTGCTCCCCAGACGCTGGCAAAATAGCTGCCTGCTTCCCCTTCATGGATGGGTCAAATGCAGAGGTCATATTTAGTTGTGGTGCACTGTGTTGTGTTGTGTTCAAATAATCACTCCCTCTCTTGCGTTATGGAACTCCCTCATATGGTTTTGGTTAACAAAGCATCTTGAATTAGAAAAATGAAATGTTCAGCAAATTCAGTGGAATGTGTGCATTTCTCTGACATTTAATTAAATAATAAATTCAATGAAGTGAACATTTTAAGGAGATACTTCTAGCTGCTCCTGTGCTGTAGTACCTGGGGCAGGTGATGTTCACCGTTGGGATGTTAAATGCAGCGTGAGCTGTTTGAGTTCTCGTTGCCTGGGGGACGTGCCTTTAGCGTTCGCTCTTAGCTAATAGACAGTTGAACCCATTTTCCTTTTTTCCAAAACCTTGATAGTCGCACCAGACCCACCGGCAATGAGCGTGTTCCCGAGGCCGGCCCGAGGACTTTAACAGCCGTTTAACAGCCTCATGAGTATCCCTGCGAAATAAAAATAGCTTTGTGCGAGTTTTCCTGACACCGGTAGCACGGGCTCCGGACCTCAGCCCGCTCGTTGCCTCTTCGCTAAGACCACTTAGCCTTAACGCCGCATGTTTATCCTTTTTCGTTACTCTCACCTTTCTTCGCCATCAGGTCTGCGGAGTTCACGGCGTCGAGCGTTCTCTCAAACGACGTACTTTCAAGGGTAAATGTCAGCTCGGTGGTCTGTATTTCATAGACAGCAGTTTTCGTTTTCTGCAGAAGCTACCGAGTGGCCGTAATGGAAAAGCAAAGCTATTAGTAGCGTTGTGATGTACAGAAAGTCCAGTGAACGAGCTATTAGTGACGCCAAAGTGCTGACTGACTTAGTGAACTGGAGCTCGACAGGTTGAAATCATGCACGCGTTCGCAGTGTTGGAGTAGCTAATTAAAATTAGAAACGCTACTAACGTAACTACTTTTTTCAGTAGCTCATCAGTAGAAAAACTACTTTTTAAAAAGCTGTAACTCTAAAAGTAACTAATTTTTATACAAATAGCAGTCTAGCATGGCAAAAGTTACACTGTTACACAAAAAATACTTTAGGTGTTTGTGATTGGTGTTGAATTGGCAGAAGTGCCTCACTGAGTCACAGTGGCCTTTTGGCAGCTGCCAGATGGAGTTGGAGGATGGAGTCCACCTTGGCCAAGATGGAAGCAAGAATCTGTAACTTACACAAGGTGAAAATCACATCTCCAAAATCTCATTGAAACCTGATTGGGATTTGACATTACACTGTTAGAAATATAGATGTTTATATTAGTTAGCGTTATAAGTATCCTGCAGCACAAATTAGACATGGCATGATGCCACTTTTATTATGTCCAATATCAATATTGTAAATTTGGATATCTGCCAATCCAATACAAAAATTTGATAGTCTATTATAAACAGAAAACAATGATTTAAAAAATGACAGATTATTCTGTTCTGCTTAAGGAAATATTTGACTTAAATCCTGTTTTCCTACTAAAACAGTGTAATAATAACACAGCCATATGTATATGCTAAATGATTTATTATTAAAATAACATCTCAAACATGATTCCTTTAAACACAGTTGTGTCATTTAGTGACGCTCCCTAATCCTGCAGCGCTAAAAGCATCAGGAACACAGAGATTGTGAGTGAGAGCTGGTGTTGTTGAGGAAGTTAAACAGTATAATGGTGTGATGTGCTTTTGGGCTTGTAGTGTGTTGTGTTGCTTGTTCTGCTCATTGTCATATCAATATGTAGGAATTAGTGTGAATGTTGAACGATAAACCAGCTTTACCACAGTCACACTTCCCATGCAGAACTAGTTGAGCTTGCGCACATTTACAGATCGGCTCCATAGATCAGCCCAATGCCACCGATACTCGATCCGGCTGTTTGAGTCATTATAGGACCGATATCCCATCCACGTATTGGATCGGATCTCTGTATGAAGTGTTACTGGAGGAAACAGCTTTGATGTAGTTAGCTACATTTTCTCTGTAATCTAGCTAACTACTATATTAAACATTTTAGATGACCTGTTTTTCATTAAACATAGCTTGTAGCTGGAAAAGCTTCATTTAAAAGTAGTTTTCCCAAACTGCTAAGTCTGTACCATTTTGCCAAGCCTCCTTTCAGAATTTCTCATGCTCAGTTCCAATTGCATGGACGCAGCCAGTGCTGATAAAGTGCGGCTCGTCATTTTCTTTTGACTCCAGTCCAGTCCAGTCGAGTGGGGTGTGATTTGGGAAAAAGGAGACTGTGTGGTCATGTTTCCCACAACTCTTGTGTTTGTGGCTGATAATGAAAAGCAGATTTGGTCTCCAGCTGCGCTTTCCAGAGGTTCAGCGGGAGGAACAGGGGTTTGGCTGTCCTCTTGGGCTCATCTCCAAAACTCAGCTGGACGTTTTGCCTTGACTCACATGCTGAAGCTGTTAGAGATCTGCCGGAGGTTGGAAGGTCAAGATCAGACCTCCTGCTAATCTGCATGAACAGCTTAACTGTTTATTCTTGAGTAGGTCTTAAGGTTCATGATATTTCATTGGTTACATGAGTAGTTACACAGATATAACACATAAATGAATTTAAATGTCATTGTGGACACAGGACACAGTGAACCACATTCACATGTTAGCTCTGCATTTGACCCCTCCATGAAGGAGCAGTGGGCAGTGGGCAGCTGACATGGGCAGCACTTGGGGACAGTACTTTGATAATGAGTACCTTTACCAGTCCAGGACTTGAACCGGCGACGCTCCCATCATGGCGCCAACTCCGTTGCAGTGCCAACTGCATAAAAACTGAACTATGTATGGTAAAGTGTGAAACGCGTCTTTTGTTTTCAGATGCTCCTTCAAACTTTGAGAATTGATTTAAGTACCCAAAGTTTGGCTCATTCTGCCACTTTTCACAGCTGAAAGAGATAAAATTTAGAGCTTGTTGATTATTTCCTCCATCAGGCAGTCAAATCTGGCTTTCGGTTCATTCTTTATTCCTTGTGAAGACCAGATGCTAAAAGAGCGTTGGTTCTGCCAGCAGCCCACACAATTTGCTTTATCTAAAGTTGCCTCGCCTTACTCCCATGATATCATAGGTTCAAGGTTCCAAACCTGATGAGTTTGGTTTCAGTGGAAAAACTTGACCAATTCCAAATTCCAGGCTGCGTAGGCTGAGTGGCTAAGAAGTTGAACTTCTGATATGTTCAGCCCCAAACATGTGGGTTTGAATCTCTTCAGCATCAATTGTATGAGGATGTGATGGCTGAAGATTGGGGGTTCAAATCCCAGAAACTACTGTTAGGCCCCTGATCAAGACCCTTAACCCAAATCTTATGATCACAACAATCTTCAGTCACCACAGCCCCACGTAAATGAAGCTGAAGATTGGGTGATCACAAGATTTGTGTTAAGGTTAAGGGTATTGATGAGGGGCCCAAAAGTAGTTTGTGAGATTTGAAACCCCAATCTCACAATCACCCCAATCTTCAGTCACCATTTATTTGGTGCTGTGGTGACTGAAGATTGAGGTGATCGTGAGACTGGGGTTTCAAATCTCACAAACTACTTTTGGGCCCAACAGGGGATTTGAACCCCAATCTTCGGTCACCACAGCACCAAATAAATGGTGACGGAAGATTGGGGTTCAAATCCCCTATTGGGCCCCTGATCAAGACCCTTAACCCCAAATTGCAAGGACACTGTAAATGGACGTTGCTGTGGATATGGCTGTCTGTTCGGTGCTGTAATAGTAAATGCAGTGGTAGTTTTAGCAGGTCCGGTTCAAATCAAGAACCAGTTAAGGTACCACTGAGGTACTCGTGAGCCAGGTACCATACCCAAGCATTTGTTTCCTGGTCAGTTGTATCCTTTTGTATGTCAAATCGTTGTCCGTTGAATTGATAAAATACCGTATTGTGCTGAAACACTACAAAACCTTTTTGCAGCATTAACGGAAAAGAGGTCTGTAATTAGCCGAGGATCAAGTGCAGGCCGAAGTTGCTCATAAAGTCTCTTGCTCGGAAGGGAGTCGAGCTTCACCTGCTGTTCTCGTCGTCATTAACCCGGACTTCCCCGAGTCTCAGCGTTGTTATTAAAGATGATGATAATTGCACGGATGGGAGCGAGTTCTCTTGCCCCATCTGTCGTTTCCTCCCCGTTCACCTTGAGCTCTCTTGAGCGCCGTGGCGGCGTCAAGGTCAAGACTGAGGAAAAGGTGGAAGTCATCACGGTGAAGACGCCTCCTAATAACCTCACATCAGAAAGCAATCAGAGCGAGACTGAATTATACTGCTTCGCCCGTCTTTCGTGGTATTTATAGGCGGCGGCGTGTCTCGGCGTTAAGGCAAACACAACTCATCCTCCGGACCGGGGCAAAGGAGGGTTCAAATTGCCTCGCTAATAACAGACTGGCTTTGATGAATAGCTCGAGTCTCATTTCTCAAACCACGCAATCAAAAGCGGCTCGGCCGACACGTCCAGGAATTCCTGCGCCAAATTTAAGCTTGTACATTAAGCGCTTGTCTTGATCACATAGTCGTCGGTTATGCGGCGATCAGATTCAATTTGCGGCCTATTTGTTGTTTGTTTATTTCTTTATTTCTATCGACCGCCCTTATCCGATCAATGGAGGTTTGCCTGGCTGTGAGAAAGAGAAACAATTTCAGGTCTCCGGCTCAAAGAGAAAGAGGATTGCCTTTTTTGAGAGCGGGAACATGCGTGTGAGTCTAGATTGAGGGAGGATTGGAGAGCAGGGTTTATATCCAGACGATAAATTGGCTGTGGGCTTGTGAGAGAGACCTCTGTTTAGCCCTAGTCAATGGAAGAAATTGGTCACAGCTGGAATTCTCCGGTCAAATGGTGTTTTCAAAACTCAAGTGTCTTCTCTATTTTGGGAGGGCCCATGTGTTATTGTAGGCAGGAACGGACGAGGCAGGGGCCTGCGTTATCTTACACCTTTATGAGGAGAGCTCTGGACATGGGCGCCGGTCCAAGGAACTCAATGACCTTGAATTTACATTTACAACATTTAGCAGATACTCTTATCCAGAACAACTTACATTTCCTACTTACAGGCAGCAACTTGGAGTTAAGGGTGTGGCTCAAGGACCAAACCTTGTATTTTTAGTCTGAAATGGGATTCAAACCCACAAACATGGATTTGCCCTTTCCAATACGAGTTTTGCTCAGGGGCTTAATTAGGTTTTTTGTAATATCTAATGGGATTTGAACTAAACATGACACGATGCCCGATACCGATACCGTAATTGGTTATTGGATATCTTCTGGCACGATACAAATCCGATACAGTCTCTGAATGTAATAATTACAGACCCATATGTATATACTAAATTATTTATTCCATCATTATCCGAACCGCTGAATCCCAACCGGGTCGCAGAGGGGACCGGAGCCTATTCCGGGAACCTACAGGTGCAAGGTGGGGACCAACTCTGGACAGACGGCAACACACCGCAGGGTACTCTGGGGAAACCTGTCCCTGAAATTAGGAAATGGAAGTTGCTCTGGATATGAGCGTGTTCTAAATGCCGTGAATGTAAACCTGCAAACTCTTGGAGATGATGAGTGTCCTGCCACTAAACCACTGCCTTTTTCACATCTATATAACCTCCCAAAGATGTCCAAAAAGGTCACCAAACTCTTCTGTCATCGATCAGTAGACACGGCATATTTAAAGCGTTATTCGCACTCTGTTTTATCCCTATTTCTCTTGACACAAAAACTGTCTCGCATTGTTTGGACTTCACTGAATCCATCTCATATGGGCCGGGATTTCTCGAGGCTCAATTGCCGTCGTCAGCGAGACGGCACAAGAAGCACATTTTTGCAGGCAGATTGCACTTTCGGAGGGGAAATAAATTGACCCGTGGACAGCCAGACTCTGTGCTGTCGGCTCCACTCCACGTCGCACCGCCGTTTAATGCGTTTTCAGAGGACCTGTCATCAACGCTTTCCTCGTCCCGCTCACCGCGCCGCTCCCATTTCTCTGCCGCGTCGCTCCGCTGAGTCGTCACTGTCCGGAAGCGAACATGTGGTAGTGTTTAGTTTGCTAATGCTCCAGGCTTTTTCTCCCCCCTCTTTCCTTCCATCCTTGGGGGGGAGAGAGATATTACATGGAAGTTTCCCAGCAGAAGGAATGCAGTCCAACAAACAGCCTCGGTGCCCGAGTGCGGAGAACTTTGGAAAGGCGAAGCCCCGTGGGCCGCCCTTCCTCCAAGAATCACAGGGAGGGTTTTGCCGAGACGCCAAGCGATCTTGAACATTTTTCTCTTCTTTTCTTTTCCCTCTTCCTTTCTTCCTCGCAAGGTCTATTATTGCGATTAAATTTCTCACCCCGCGGCCCCTGAGAGCTCTTCCTCTCCCCCGCATGTAACAGTGTTTGCGGATTCAACACATATGCGTGCGGTTACGTTGGCAGTAAAAGCCTCGCACCGTTGTTGTTTTTATTAAGATTGCGAAACTGCCTTTTTCCTCCGTTTTCACTCAGGGTTTTGTTTTCCTTTTATCGCCGTATCGCGTTGCAAAAGCTTTGCTCCGAAACGCTGCTGTTTTCCTTGCGGCGGTCAGATTCGAGGGGTCGGGTTTCAGCAGAACCTGCCTGACCCCGTCCTGCTGACCTCGCTGATTTCTGTTTGGTTATCTCCATTTGAATATTAAAGCGCTATCCGTATAGCGGTGGGAATTGTGTCCTACATACGGCCCGGCATGTTTTTACTCGACGTTAATTTCTTTGCGTAGATTGAGTTCTCCATAAAATCCTAATGAGCCATCTGTATTAGTTGTATTGTGTGCAGACGCTGTCTGCAGGCCTCATGCTGCGAGACCCAGCTTGCTCTCGCTCTCACTCTGTGTTTACCACCAGCTTGGGATCAAAAAACACTGCATCCCTACCCTCTCATTTTCAACCAATAGATCAACCACCTGCTCTCCAATAAACCACAAAACACCCCAACTGCTATTTCTGTTTTCTAAGAAAAGCAATTAATTTCAACCCGCGTCTCTTGCTGATATTAATTTGTGATGAAGATTGCGTCGTCGTTCTACGCCGGCTCGTCAGATGGCCAAGTGAGGGAAGCAAGCGTATTATTTTTGGGCCAGACTCCCCAACTCTTCTTAAGAGGAAATGTGTTGTTAAATCCCACATACACAGTTTTCATGAAGATTCTGACGTTGAAAAATTCTTATTTAAGTCAGTGATTATTTGTCATTGTGAACACACCACAACACAGCACACAGTGCCACCGCAACCAAACATGACCTCTGCATGTGACCCTTCCTTGAGCGTCTGGGGAGCAGTGCTTAGTGATGGTACATTTACATTTACAGCATTTTAGCAGACGCTCTTCTCCAGGGCAACTTCAGTTTTCCTAATTTCAGGAACAATCCCCTTGGAACAACTTGGGTTTAAGAAAAAATAAAAACATGTGTGTTTGTCTGCATGTGCGTTAACACAGTTTATAATTAAAGTGAAAGTGAGTGATTATTTGTCATTGTGAACACACCACAGTACAGCACACAGTGCACCACAATCAAATGTGAGCTCTACATTTGACCCATCCATGAAGGAGCGGTGGGCAGCAACATGGGCAGCGTCCGGGGAGCAGTGCTTAGGGACGATTCCTTGCTCACAAGTTCCTCAGTGCTAACTTTACAGAGCCTGGATTTGAACCTGCGACCTTCTGATCACAGGGCGGATTCCCTAACGAACCCACAACCTCTTGGTTCAGAGGCGAGTATCCTAACCACTAGACCACCAGCGCCATGATACCTTGCTCATGACTACCTCAGTGCTACCTTTACTGGTCTGGTACATGAACCAGCGATCACGAAACCAACTCCCTAAACATTATTACATGGAAGTTTCCCAGCAGAAGGCCAATGGCTTTAAATTTAAAATGTAAGATTCAGGGTCTGTTTCCACCAACGCGTTTTTTTGTGCTGAGAGCGTTCAAAACCTCACTTCCAGAGTGCTTTCTCTGCACTTTCTTGGCGCTTCTCTCAGCACTTGTTGTTGCTAAGTTACGAAAAGCGTCATTGGGCACTTCTGCAGTCGTTCCTACTCCATGTAAACGTTGTAACGTGTTCCTTTGAGATGGGTAGTTTAGTCGACATAAAAGAGATTATCTCTACTCTGGAGAGAAATGGCATCTGCTCCAGATACGCCACCATTGTTCTTAGTGAGTTCTTGACTGTGTATGTCCCACCACTTCCTCGATTGTGACTGGCTCGCAAGAGAGAAGTGATAGTGACAAGGCCAATAGTTGAGCGGTGACAAGTCTAATATTTGAGCGGATTTCAACTTGAAGAGCTCTGAACGCTGCGTTAAAAAACGTCTCCACCGGTGTCTTTTTTCCGCTGAAGCTCATAGGATTTGTATTAAAAACAGGTGCCACCAGCACAGAAATGCATTTGTTTGAACAGAATCTACAACCGATGAACAGCACACATATTATTATATGCATGTTTACGCAAAACAAGGGCATCTAAAGTTGCATAAAAGAGTTGGGGCACTTGGTTGTTTAACGGTTAAGGAGTTAGCCCCGTTATCTTAGGGTTGTCGATTCAAGTCCCGGACCGGTAAAGGTACCACTGAGGTACTCATGAGCGAGGTACCGTCCCTAAGCATTGTTCCGCAGCATTTTGCCCATGTCAACTGCACACTGCTCCTTCATGGATGGGTCAAATGCAGAGCTCACATTTGGTTGAGGTGCACCGTGTGCTGTGCTGTGTTCACTATGACAAATAATCACTTACACATTTAAGCTAAAAAAAACGACCAGCGTTATGATATTTTTCTTCAATACAGGAAATAAAACTCCTCTTAGTCGTGCACTTTAACCCCTCCAGGGCTGCTGCTGCCAGTTTTACTTTTCTCACTCCTTCTTTTCTCCAAACAAGAGACATTTGGAAGAACGTTTGGCCCAAATAAAAGTCTCGACCAAAATCAGGGTGGAGTTGTACAGACAGACTCAATCTTGAGCCTCTCTAAAGAGCGAGCGGCACGTCTCTGCTTCACGAGCGGCTTGTCTGTGTCAATAATCTAAGCATTTTCTTGTGGTAGATCAAGTGGCTAAGCCCATTTGGCCGCAGTGAAATTTGGACTCTTTTCATTTAGACTCCAGCAGATGCCAACTTCCCCTCGTTCCCGAGCTCGTTCTGCTTGATGGATTGAAGACGCTGTTGATGGCATGTGGTGTGAATCCGGTTACAGCCTTCTCCCTCCACATCGTGCAGTTTTATACCCATATTATGCTGAATGAGAGAGAGAGGAGTGGAGACAGAACGAGTGCTGTGACGTAGGGCTGGGCAATACCACCTCAAATCAATATCACAATTAGTTGAACATTTTACTTTGATTATGATTTATACATTTTTTTGTCTCATCTGTTTCTCTCTTTTTCCTTCTTACTCTCAATGAAAAACCCTCTCACTCATTCTCTCTTTCTCTGTGTCCCTTTTTAGATCTATCTGTCTATCTATCCATCCATCCATCCATCCATCCATCCATCCATCTATCTATCTATCTATCTATCTATCTATCTATCTATCTATCTATCTATATATCTGTCCGTCCATCCGTCCGTCTGTCTATCTATCTCTCTCGTTCTTTTCTCTCTGTCTATCTCTCTCCTTCTTGCTTTGTTTTTCTCCTCTCTTCCTTCTCGTTTTCTCTCTCTCTCTCCCTCTCCCTTCTGTCTTCTCTACCTCTCTCCTTTCTAGCTCTCTCTTGCTGTCTATCTCTTTCTTTCTTCATCTCTCTCTCTCGTTCTGATCTACTGAATGGAGTCACATGATTTATATACCTGTTTCATGCTGCCTCGTCTTGTGGGACGGTGCTGATGGTGTTGAGTGTGAGGGTGTTCCAGGTGGGCCAGCAGCTGGTGGATGACTGCAGCGCTCCACAAGAGGGAGAACGTTTCACACCTCCTCCAAAAACAACAACTTGTTAACTTTTATCTTCCATATTTACAAGCTGGGCCTGTTTTTGTCCTGTAAAGTGCTTGAAATCAGACATTCTTTTAGAAGGTACTACAAAGAGAAATTTCACTAGGAATTCTATCTTAACTCCAACACAGCCAGACCTCTGTGTGTGTGTGTGAGTGTGTGTGTGTGTGGGTATTTATGGCCTTGTGGGGACCTTTTTGTTCCCCTAACATCACTTTTATTGTATTTTTTGGACTGCGTGGGGACATTTGAGAGGTCACCATAAGGAGAAATGACTTAATAGAAAACGTTCATGTTTTATTTGAGAAAGTAAAAGAGGTAAAAGATGTTCATTTGGTTACTGAGGTTAGGGTTAGGTGTAGAATTATATACATCTAGTCATTATGAGACTCTATGGAAGGACCTCAAAAAGATAGTAATATGCGACTGTGTGTGTGTGTGGGTGGGTGTGTGTGTGTGTGTGTGTACATGCGTGCGTTATTAGGGCTGTAAAAAGGCGCTGAAGCCGAGCAGTGTGTGTGATTAATGAGGTGTGTGTTGGTGTGTCTTGAGGTGTGTGTCGTTGGTGAAGCAGCAGCAGACTAGCAGCTCCTACACACACACACACAAACACACACACACACACCAACACACACACACAGCTCCTTGGGAGAGGAATGTTGTTTACACAGCGTCTCCTTAGAGACGACCAACCAGACACCAGCAGCTCAACACACACACACCGCAGCACAGAACAAACCACACACACACACACACACACACACCCTCCTGTCATCTGGCTTTCTCTCGTTTTCTCTTTCTTTCTTACACACAATTGTTCTCTCTCTTGCTTTCTTTTTCTCTCTCTGTCTGTTTCTCTCTTTCTTTCTCACTCAGACCCTCAATGATTGTCTTTCACTCATTTTCTCTTTCTCTCTGTCCCCCTGTATCTCTCTCCCTTCCCGCCTTCTCTCTCTCTCTTGCTCTGCCTCAAACTTTCACTCATTCCTTCTCCTTTTAATCTCTCTTTCTCTCTCTCTCTCTCTCTCTCTCTCTCTCTCTCTCTTAGTCACACACTCTAGTAATGTCACATAATTTTTCTATCTCACTGTCTTATTCATTCTCTCTCTTTTCTTTTCTCTCTTTCATTCACACACTCAATTTCACGCCGTCTCTCTCTCCCTCCCCGTCCTCTGTCTATCTATCTGTCTATCTATCTGTCTGTCTGTCTGTCTGTCTATCTGTCTGTCTGTCTGTCTGTCTGTCTGTCTGTCTGTCTGTCTATCTATCTATCTATCTATCTGTTTCACTTATTCTCTTTCTCCTTTTTATCTCTCTCTCCGTTCCACCCTCTTTTCTCTCTCTCTCCCTCGCTCACTCACACACTCTTGTAAAATCAATTCTCTTTCTTACTCATTCTCTTTTCTTTTCTCTCTTTCACTCACCCACTCACTCTCATGCTCTCTCTCCCTCCCCCCACATTCACTCGCACTCTTTTGCTTACTCACTGACTCATAATATTCTCTCATTTTTCCTTCCCTCTTTCAGTTCCACGCTCTTCCTCTCCCTCTCCGCCCCCCACTCATTCACTCTCTCTTGCTTACTCACTGACTCATGTTCCTCTCTCGTTTTTTCCTTCTCTCTCTCTCTCGTCCTGAAATAATATTTTTTGTATTCAGTAATACCTCACATTATGTTGTTAATTGGTTCCAGAACATGTGACTTGAAGGAATCTCTTAAAAACTCTTCAAAGGTGACGTAGACCCGCTATGAACAAACCAAAAACCTCTTTAAAACCGCCGTCACATGGAAATACAACAACATTCAGTAAAGAGACTCTTTTCATACTTTTTGGAAATATTTGTAGCTTTTTCTTCAAAAAAATACACAGCTAGTCCCCGACTTATGATGGAGATGCGTTCCGATCGCTGGAGTGAACGAGGTGTGCTACACGACAGGAGATGCGTACATTCCTACTACATCCCAGCGTATCGTACCACATACACTGCCACGTTTGCCTGCCGCGCCAAACTCGCTATTGTATATCGTTATATCGCCATCGTCATCGTACAATCGAAAAATCGTAAGTTGGACCATCATAACCCAGGGAATGTCTGTGTATATACATTTTAGAGTGTTTATGTATTAAATATTTCTTTTTATGATATGTTAGGCTTGTTATTGGTTATTTGTGCTTTTATCCACTCCTTTTTAAACAGTGTCTGTTTTAAGTCTGAATAGAAACAGATTTTTGTAGAATTAATTTTTTTTATTATTTTAGATTTAGCAACAACTATGAAAAACACGTGTCGTCAAAACGTAAGGCGAGGTATTATTTTATATATTTTCATCCACATTATTAATTATTTAGCAATTAATATTCAGATATTTAAATGTTAAATTTCTGGCAGTGTTGTTGTAATATGAACACTGGGCCTCATTCCTAAGAGGAAATGTGTGTTTAAAGCTCACTTACTGAAGATTCTGACTTTCACCTGTCTTATTTGAGATTTGTTATCAGGTAATCTTACAGAAAGTTTATCAGAACCTCCAAGATTTCACGATTCACACAAATTCAACCATCCTCACAAATTCATTACTACCGTGCAATTTTGACCGATTACCACAACTTTTCCGCAATATTTGACCAATCTTTGTCGTTTACTGCAAAAAGTTGAGCCATACGTTAGCGAACTCACTGCCTTGTTACATTTAGAAGATGCAGGAAACGTGTGATAAAAACGCCTCACGTTTACCTTCAAAAATAACAATGATTAATGGTTAATAAAAATAATAGTGATTTTGTTCCTTCATTTTATTCATTGTTAAAGAATCATTATAAAGGGAGACAAAAATACACATTTATCCACAACTTTGACTTGCTCCCACAACTTTATTCCAACAAAACGCCTAAAAACACTGCAACTTTCATCACAGTACTTTTTTAGAAAAGCTGCTGCCAAATCTGGCCGCAACAATCTCAAAAAGGCCCGTGAAATCCTGGAGGGACTGATTTATTCCGTACATGTTTGTGCAAAACACTAGCTTCTTCAGCTCTACACTTGGATAATATTGTACTATTTGTATGAACACATTTGTCATTATAAGAATGAACTTACAAACAGTTTAAAAACATGCCATGAATCTGACTTTTCTTAAGAAGTAATTTAATAAAAACACATAATAAAGCCATTATTCCCCGCATGCCGGATGTCCCGGATATCATCTAACTCGGAATTTTGGATTTCATGTTCCCCATCTCAGCTGCTAAACTCTTTGGAACATCGCTCTTTATTTTCTCCGGCAAACTCCATGAAAGTGTGACTCACTCTGTAACAAATGCTTTTGACAGCCCCAATAATTCATTCCGTCTTGTTTCCTTTCTTTTATAGTGAAAAAGGACGTGGAGGAAACAGATGACAGAATGACACAGTTTAAGAAAAAAGCCAAAGAGCTGCGAATCTTGGACGGCAAGACGGCACAGAACTTGTGTAAGTTTTCACTCTTCTTCATCGTCATCATCATCTTCATCTGCAGTGCTCCGGAAAGTTTCGTGTTCCTGTTTAATCTGCTCCACTCCTGATTTTCATTAAATCTGTCTTATTTTAGTAACGAGTTTTGAAATGTCTGCTTCTGCACACTGTAAAAATTTGATCAATTACAGTAGTCTTGGTAGCACACCGTTCTTACCTTTAATCCTATAAAGATATTCTCAGTGACTCTCCCTCTTCCTCACTGGTCTCTGGAGGATCTCCATGTTGCTCTGTCACTTCCGTTTTCTCCATCTCTCCTCCATCCTTCCCCTTTCCTCTTTCCCAGTCTCTCTTGATGAACGTGGAGTGTGCTCAAGAAGCAAATGTCTGATGTCTGATCATGGGGCAACTTACACTAAGTGTCTGATTCCACTGAAATTGACACTAGTTATCTGATCCTAGTGTAACTAACAGTAAAGATGTTATCAGAATTTTATTGTACAAAAGTACAATGACAATAAATAAATCTAATCTAAGTATCTGATCCCAGACGACTTAACACAAAGAATCTGATACTAATGCAACGAACACTAAGTATCTGATCCTAGAGTAACTAACACCAAGTGTCTGATTCCACTGCAACTAACACTACAGATCTGATCCCAGAAGAGCTAACACTATGAATCTGATTCCACTCCAACTAACACCGAATGTCTGATCATATGGCAACTTACACTAAGTATCTGATTCCAGTGCAACTAACATTAATATCTGATACTAATGCCACTAATACTACATATCTTCTCCCAAAAGAGCCAACACTAAGAATCTGATACTAATGCAACTAACAATGATCTAACTAAGTATCTGATCTTAGGGCAACTAACTTCATGTATCTGATCTTGTTTATCAGTGCATGTTTGTATGCGTGTTCATCCTGACAGCAAAAAGCAGGGAGATTTGGTGACATTTGCATGTTACGTACCTTGCATTAGTATTCGGATCAAGCCTGAGTGTAAGTGTAGACTCCGGAGTGAGAAGTTCAGGGCAACTCTGCTGCTCTCGCTGCGTCCTCAAACTACATTCATCATCTCCATTTGAATCCGGACCCGTCTTCCCAACGGAGCGAGGGGACGGACGCACAGGGCATGCATTTAAACCGGCGAGTATTTCACGTCCAGGCTTGAATATTTCATGAGCGGCGATCTGAGATATTGTATATATGAAGGTGTGCCGTACTCAGAGGTGAGAAAGCAAACACGTGGAGAGCAGAATAAAACCTTGTTCTGTGCTCCTCTCATTAATCACGGGGCCGGAGGGGAACACGACTGCGCTCTGAGGGCCTAACGAATTCATGAGCACACTCCTGGTTCCTCAAGTCGAGAGAGACGGGGAAAGCGGAAAGGGGAGGATGGAGGAGGGATGGAGAAAACGGAAGTGACAGAGCAACATGGAGATCCTCCAGGGGCCAGTAAACTCCTGATCGATAACAGCGTGTGGAGGTGTCTCCTGTAACACAGGCATTTGCTCCCAAAGTTTGGAGGGAAGAGAGAAAGACACTGATCATATCTGGATAGGATTGAAAGGATGAAGGATGTGTTAACATGACCAAATGATCAAATGATTTTTACAGTGAAGAGAAGCAGAAATTTCTTTATCAGACAGATGTAATAAAAATGAGGCACTTAGTGTTAGCTGTTCTGGACTCAGATCCATAGGTACATTAGTATCAGATAACAAGTGTTAGTTGCTCTGGGATCAGATACTAAGTGCTAGTCACAGTGGAATCAGATACTTAGTGTCAGGTGCTGTAAGTCAGATAGTTAGTTGTGCTAGGATCAGATACTTATTGTTAGTTGCAGTGGAATCAGATACTTAGTGTAAGTTGCTCTAAGATCAGATACTTCTTGTGCTAGGATCAGATACTTAGTGTTGGTTGCTGTAGGATCAGATACTTAGTGTTAGTTGCTCTAGGATCAGATACTTAGTGTTGGTTGCTCTAGGATCAGATACTTAGTGTTAGTTGCTCTAGGATCAGATACTTAGTGTTGGTTGCTGTAGGATCAGATACTTAGTTGTGCTAGGATCAGATACTTGGTGTTGGTTGTTGTAGGATCAGATACTTAGTGTTAGTTGCTCTAGGATCAGATACTTGGTGTTGGTTGTTGTAGGATCAGATACTTAGTGTTGGTTGCTCTAGGATCAGATACTTAGTGTTGGTTGCTGTAGGATCAGATACTTAGTTGTGCTAGGATCAGATACTTGGTGTTGGTTGTTGTAGGATCAGATACTTAGTGTTAGTTGCTCTAGGATCAGATACTTGGTGTTGGTTGCTCTAGGATCAGATACTTAGTGTTGGTTGCTCTAGGATCAGATACTTAGTGTTGGTTGCTGTAGGATCAGATACTTAGTTGTGCTAGGATCAGATACTTGGTGTTGGTTGTTGTAGGATCAGATACTTAGTGTTAGTTGCTCTAGGATCAGATACTTGGTGTTGGTTGCTCTAGGATCAGATACTTAGTGTTGGTTGCTCTAGGATCAGATACTTAGTGTTGGTTGCTCTAGGATCAGATACTTAGTGTTGGTTGCTCTAGGATCAGATACTTAGTTGTGCTAGGATCAGATACATGGTGTTGGTTGCTGTAGGATCAGATACTTAGTGTTGGTTGCTCTAGGATCAGATACTTAGTGTTAGTTGCTCTAGGATCAGATACTTAGTCGTGCTAGGATCAGATACTTAGTGTTGGTTGCTGTAGGATCAGATGCTTAGTGTTGGTTGCTCTAGGATCAGATGCTTAGTGTTAGTTGCTCTAGGATCAGATACTCAGTGTTAGTTGCAGTGGAATCAGATACTTTGTGTAAGTTGCTCTATGATCAGACATTTGGTGTTAGTTGCATTAGTATTATATACTTTGTGTAATAAACTATGTAACTACTTTGTTAATAATTAATGAATGTTTTTGCAGCACATTTGTAGCGCGACCTCAATAACACACTCGTCGCAGTTTTATTTAGCCAAACCTCACAGCTCGGGTTCAGACAGGCCACAAAACCACCCGTAAAATTGGGTTTATTAATATATCGTTATTTTCTGTTGAATAAACGAGACTAAATGTCCGTGCGAGTGGAGGACGAGTGGGTGGTATGAGCTGGAGATGAATTAAGGGATGCATCTGTCATCCTGAAACTCGCTGAAAGGGGAAGAAATCTCCCGTCACTCCCTCTCTCGCAATGTGTAAATTATGCTAATCATTCGGCAGATGAGGCGAAAGTTTGCCGCGACCAATTAAAATTTTACAGCAACTTGACGAGCTCCGCGTCTCAAGGTCATTAAACTCGCCAAGCTCCGAAACAAACAGTTTATTTATTGATGCAAGGAGTGGAGACTTGACCTCGTCCGCCTGTCTGTCCACTCCTGTCGATGACGTTCTTTAAACAACACTGTATTTTACTGTTATGGAGATACAGTACAGTCCTCGTTGTTCTCCTCTTCCTCTTCACCATCTTCCTATTGTTTCATTCTTCTTCTCTTCTTCAACCTCCTTTTATCCTCCTCCTCTTTGTCCTCTTCCTCCTTTTTCTTCTCCTCCTTTTCCTCCTCTAGCTCTTCCTCCGTGTTCTCTCACTCATCCCAATCCTCCCCTTCCTCAGTTCTCTCTTTCTCCTCTTCTTCCACCTTTTCTGTTTTCCTTTTCCTCCTGCCACCCTCTATTCTACTCCTCCCCCTCCTCCTCTTTTTCCTTCTCTTCTTCATCTTCTTCCTCTTCCTTTATCTTTTCCTTCTATACTTCCTCCTCCTTTGTTTTCCTCCTTTTCTCCTCCAACTCTTTTTTCCTCTTCTTCATCCTCCTCTTCATCTTCCACCTTCTCTTGATCTTCATCCCTCTTTTACCTTTTCCTTCTCCTTCTCCTACTCTTCCTCTTCCTCTTTGTCCTCTTCTTCCTCCTTGTTAATTATCTCCTTCTCCTCCTTTTCTCCTTCAACTCTTCCTCCTCATCCTCTTGCTTGTCCTGTCCTCCTCCTCCTATTACCCCTTCTCCTGTCTTTTTTCTCTCCTTCTTGTCTTCCTCCTCCTCTTCCTCTTTTTTCCTCCTCCTCCTCTTCTTCATCCTCCTCGGTTTACTACCCCTCCTTTTTCTCCTCCTCCTCGTCCTCGTCCTCTGTCATAATGTAAGTCTTCAGAAGGCTGTGCCATATTGTTGCAGGCAGATGGCCTCCTAATGAAGTGTTGTAGAATGGAGCTGAGTTTCACACACGCTTGGTGGATGCGACTGCGACGGTGTGTGGGGGTGTGTGTGTGTGTGTGTGTGTGTGTGTGTGTGAGGGAGAGGGAGGGGGGCGAGTTGTTTATTAAATCACTGTTAATCAAAATTTGGCTAGCGCTCACCCGCGTGTACCGCAGGATTGACGGAGCGAGACATTGCAATCCGGAACAACCCCCCGTCCCCCAAACAGTTCCTCTCCGCATCTACCACCACAAACGCTGAGTTTATCACCATACAATATTGTACTGATTGAAAGGACAACGATTTGATGACATCACAAAGTCTACGATATGATTCCCACTTGGTTCAGTTCAGTAGCCAGTGACTGATATGAGACAGTATCACATGCTGATTTAACACCATCCTTTCCATTCATATCTAATTGCAAAAATCATGTAAAATATCATTTGACATTTTTAATGAATGAATTGTGTAATGTTCAGTTTAATAAAGATTTCTTTACTTCAGTCAAGGTGTCACTGGACATATATTTCATACGTCAGAGCAGTGAGAGGAGTAAGCGGATGTGGTAGTCCACGCAACCAGCCGAGTAACATAAATACAGTAAGATCAGGTTCTCACTTTCTCTACTGCCGTCGGCGCTCTGCCTTGTTTTTGGTGCAACGACAGCCAAAAGTGGCTCCAGTCTCCAGGCTCAAGTCAGCAGGAAAATGTAAAAGCCAGGCTCATTGGTGATTTGTGGTTTGGGAGGTGGCCCTCGAGTAGACCACCCCTTTGTACACTTTAATGAGTTATGTTAGAGTTTTAGAGCACTACGTTTTGGTTTGATGGAAATTACTGCTTGGGCAATCGCTAGATATTGGTGGAACTCATCCACACTGTCCACACGCAGTTCTACACCCTTGAAAGTGGCAGTTCTAAAAATGCCACTGCCTTAAAATAAAACAGGAATGATGAGCTCAAGTCTTTTATCCAGCACTGTATCTGTTGTCGTACAATAAGCTGCACAATCCCCATTAACTTTCATTCAGCGTTAGTCACATCTCTGTGGGTTGAAGATGTTTCCCCTTTAAAG
The DNA here is from genome assembly GCA_032718565.1 of Distichodus sexfasciatus. Taxonomy (NCBI): domain Eukaryota; kingdom Metazoa; phylum Chordata; class Actinopteri; order Characiformes; family Distichodontidae; genus Distichodus; species Distichodus sexfasciatus. Next base: position 676,442 of record JAVGVS010000075.1, read on the forward strand.
ATGAATTTGCAGTGAAAGCATCAAATGGCCGGAATAAATTGTCCTGATGATGCTTTATCTGAGTAATAACTCACTCTACACGCATTTTGCAGCATCACTTGGAGTAAATGTGTTTGGTGTGTTTTCGTGTGTGTGTGTGTGCGCGTGCTTCTTGGATTTCTCTTCAAATGGAACTTGGGGGACACCTGGCTATTACATCCTAATGGGCCCTCCACGTTTCTGCCGTTCGCCCAGTTTTTTTTGTTAGCCGCAAAATTGTTTCTTATCTCGCCCCAATTGGGCCGAAATGGCGGGAACGGCCCCATCAGACGTCGCCGGCATTTTACCTTGCAGCTAACGACTTGTGGAGTGTGTTTTTCGATGGTCGTTTGGTGTGGAGAGCGCCGGCTGGAGATGGGGTTTTGAACTCCGGCAGGCAAACAGAAGGACGAATAAAATGGCTCCTCTCTCACACTAACTTTCTCTCTCTCTCTCTCTCTCTCTCTCTCTCTATTTCCCCCCCAAACAGCAATTTTCCTGGGATCATTCCGGTTGCGTTATGAGGAGATCCGGGACATAGTGCTGGAGGTGGACGAGGAGAGGCTGAGCGAGGCTTTGATCCAGGTGTGTGTGTACTACCTGGGGGTCTTTCTGTCTGTAGGTCAAGCTGTGTGTGTGTGTGTGTATGTGTCATGTTTTTATGCATTGTGGGGACCTTTTGTGAGCATTTTTGGCCCCTAAAATCACTTTTATTTGTTTTTTTATGGCTTTGTGGGGACATTTGCGAGGTCCCCATGAAGAAATATGACTATAGAACATGTACATGTTTTATTTGAGAAACTAAAAGAGGTTAAAGATGTGCTTTTGGTTACTGAGGTTAAGGTTAGGGTTAGGATTAGGTGTGGAATTATATACATCTAGTCATTATGGGAGTCTATGGAGTGTCCCAACAAAGATAATTGTACAAGTTTGTGTGTGTGTGTGTTTATACTCCTGTATTAATGGCGTATTTTCCACTGGGGAGCTTCATTATCATCTGCTCATACACGTCTGGCTTCGCCTCATTTGTACTGGTCTTTTTGGCTTCCGTCACTCACTCCAGCAGAGACTCCATTCACTCTCTCATAATGGATGCAGTGGGACTGGACTTGGCCAAATCGAGCAGCGCCTCCCTCCTCCCTCTCTCCCTCCCTCATTCCTCTCACCCTCCCTCCCTCCCTCCCTCCCTCTCTCTGGCCTTTGTCCTGCAGGCAAGATTGATGATTCTCCTGGAAGCTCTTAACACTCCGTCTGTGTGTGTGTGCTTTTTGTTCGTCTTAAATGCGATGATTGCGAACGCCGCTTGTCTCCTGAGGTAAAGATGTCTCTGCTGTCTGTGAAAAGAGTTGATCTCATTTACATCGGACCACCCTCCCCTTTACACCCTTCCCCCCGACATCTCCCTCTCACACCACCTCGATATCCCCTCGGGCCCCCGGTGAGTCCGGCTTTGTGAATGGACCGGCCGTATTTTCCTCCTACTTAACATTCCCCGTCAGTAAGAGCCGGCTCCCACTAGGGGGTCTGGTACCCTTTTACACAGAACTGGATCAGACACCACTTATTGGAGCGAAGGAGGGGTGTAATGATATATTGATCTACACCGATACATCGAAACAGTGATCAACCCATTTAAATAAAAATAAGCAATATTTTATTTTAGTTATTGATTTTAAAGGCAATAAAGCACCTCACTAAGCAGCAAAGCATGGGTAAAAGTGTGTGTGTGTTTATACTGCTTATATATTAGCAGTATAATATATAATGTAAATATTGTAATAATAATATTAATAATAATATAGCAGCGCTAGAGGCTGAACTAGCACACACACACACACACAATGAAGTCTGACCTCTGTGTTTTTCCGTGGTCAGTGTAGAAGCTCTCTGTTTTACCTCGTACTGCTTCACCACTGGAACCAACGACCTTCAGATCACTGAAGTGATGGGATGCATGATATGGGAATATTTGGCCAATGCTGATATCCAGTGTTTTCATGCTTGGATCTGCTGATACCAATAAATGAGGAGGGTAGAGTCAAGCGCGTAAAGACAAGCTATTTTGCTCGCCAGACGTCCACTGCACGCTCAGAACTTAGGCACAAAAATAACCCCATAACTGACATTTCTAACACAGTGCCAAGTCAAGCGAGTGTGAAAGCAGAGTGGAGCGAGTGTGGAGCATTTCCAGCGTAGTGCACAACATTTGAAGAAAAAGTCACTTCCCACCCTATGTAGTGTACCAAGTCAAATAGGGTGTCTGTGACTCCCCATGTGCACTACCTAGTGTGTAGAGAGCCGTTAAGCTACAACCTCGACTATTTGCTGAGATGCATACTACCACATAGAGAAGTATTATAAGAGAGCGTCACCTACCATACTATTAAGTGCAGTAATGCACGGCTCGGGACACAGCCCATGTGTGAGCTCACGTTCACTAAGTGAAGCAAACACACAGTATAGTTCAGGCAAAATGTGCAGAGTTCCACTGTGTGCTTAGAATTTTGGCACAAAATAACACCATACACTTTGAGACAGAAGGTGCGGGCCGTATAAAATCCTACCTCAGACTTTGGGCATGCCTGACACAAGCTCTAGCTTTCCCACGTACAGTAAATGCTAAAAATATCGGTATCTTAAAAAGGTAATTATTGGCTGATTCTGATATGATTCCGTTATTCGTGCATCCCTACACTGAAGCACAAATCTTTACACTCTCAAGCAAGTCTAAAGTCAGTTCAGTTTTTGATAAAAGCACATAAGATGTAATTTTAGTTAAAAAATGATGCCAAAGTAAACGTTATTATCATCTCAGCTATCATCGTGGCTCCACTTCCTACAGAGTACAAAGAAGACACATAGAATATACATATGTAAATAAACCATAAATATAGTCTCTAAACTAGACGTAGAAAAGGGGATTGTGCAATTTTAGTTACATGAGGTGCACAAGGTATAAATATTGACATACATTTTCAGTAAGTACAAAAGAGAAAGCAGCATTGTGGTAATAATACCATGTTATCTGGGTTACTCTGTGTAAAAGCTGCATAGCTGTGGCAAACTATCGGATGCTCTTTTCCAAAAAGGCTGTTAAGCTAAATATCAGTAACACTTTGAAAGACGGTGTGTGTGTGATGAGTCAGTTAGCTCCCTGCTTCTTCCTAGTCTTTGTATTAAACCTCTCTATAGTCATGACTCACAGAAAAATCATAACAACAACTAAATGTACACAGTGAGTCAAAAAGTAAACAGCAAGACTGTACCTCGACTCATAACTATCTTGATTTTCAAAATTCTTTCACTGTCGGATTTGGAAATTAATTTGGCTGGGGTGATGATGGTGGTCTAGAGGTTAGGAGAGTCGCTTCGGGATCAAGAGGTTGTGGGTTCGAATCCTACCTCCAGCACTACCATTATTGTGTCTGTGAGCGCGCACTGAGGCCCTTAATTGTTACCGGTTGTATTGGTTAATCTTAAGAGTGAAAACCAAAGAACAAAGATACATGAATACATAGTTAATAGCGTAACAGTTAGGGCATTCTCGTGACCTCGTGATCTGAAGGCTGCCGGTTCAAATCCAAGGACCGGTGAAGCTACCACTGAGGTACTCGTGAGCAAGGTACCATCCCCAAGCACTGCTAGTTGCCTTGGGACCAGGAGGTTGTGACTTCAAATCCTACCTGCAACACTTCCATTATCAGGTCCCTGATCAAGTTGCTCCGGGGAGACTGTCCCTAAAATTAGGAAATAAAGGTCACTTTTAATAAGAGCGGTTGTCCAAGTCGAGTCTGAAGTCATTTAGGTCCATGTCCAGGTCTAATTTTGCAGCTTGAATGCAACTGGATTTGTCTGGTAAATAATCCCAAATTACAGGTAAAACCAAACTGATTTCAAGCATGTGGCCAAGAAAAAGCCAGATTCTGACCACATAAATTCAGGTGCCAACAGCCTTCACTCTCCCAGATTGGTGGTTCTGTCGAACGATAAGGGAGAGTCAAGAATGAAACAAAAATAACAAAAACGCTTCCTAGAAAAGGTGGTAAAGCTTTTTCCGTGTCTCCTGGGCCTGTCTAGCCGTTTGTGTGTTTTTTTTTTGGCAGCTCAGATAAGGTTTATTTGGCAGCGCGAGTAGGCCGAGTGGTGTGTAGACCAGCGGACGAGTTAAAACGATGACCTTTTCCTACAGCCATTCTGCCTTTACAGGAGAGATTCATCTGTCAACATGCTGCAGATTGTCCACATACACACACACAACTACCCCTTATTTAGGCCAGGTTTCTTATTAACAGTGTTGGGGAGTAGCTAGCTAAAATTACTAACTTAAAGCTCCCATATATTAACAAAAATCCCTTTTTCTGTTCTTCGGACATCCATTTGGGTCTGTACTGCCTTGAAGTTTGATCAAAAATGATCAATTGCGTAAGTATTAATTAACGTCAAAAATCATATGCTTAAACAAGACGTTTAGATTTCTCCCCTACTTCTACATCACAGTAGTGGATATTTGAATAACTCCACCCTCCTATCTGAGAAGCTCCACCCACCTTCCTGATCCGGCCGTATTTTCTTACAAGCACTAGCACAGGAATCGCAATGAAGAAGGCTTCCGGCGGAGTGTTGCGTTGAACATGTATGGCTGCATGGATGGTCTGTTAACCCTTACAAAAACAAAATGTTTGCGGCAAACTTGTGGTTAATTCGTGGCGAGTAGTGGAATTTTCCAGAATATGTTGCTACAGCCACTAGTGACAATTGTGACCCTCCACGACAAAACCAGTCGCTTGTTGCAAATTTTCAAAATTGAGTTATTGTGTTTTCATGAAAGGGCATAAATCAAGCTTCAAAACGATACCTATTTGGAATGAATGGGACGACATATGACTGAGATATCAACATTCAAAGGAGTCGGGTTTCTCCTGTCACGCCAAGTGAGAAACGGAGAAATCTGCCTTTGAAGTTGACTATCGCCGTAGCACTCACAGACGCTTGGTCTCGGGAGACCAAGATGGATTCTGGAGAAATATCTTCACGCTAGTCAACCAGTGGATTTAGCGTAAATATTGAAGTAGAGCGGTCAAAACACAAACTTTTAACATTCTGCTGGACTTGAATTCCTCACCTCAAGAAAGTCACGTTTTTAGGATGGAAAGGGTAAGTTTTTCAGCCAAATTTATTCACAACAGTACAGTATAGACCTTCCACTGTTTCAAAACACTAAAAACAAAAAATCCACAATTTTACCCCACGCAACATAAACGCTCGTTTTTCTCGGAAACCTCCGTTGCGACAAGCGACTGGTTTTGCCGTGGAGGGTCACAAATGTATTTGCCAAAACAACTTGCCAGTAATGACAAACTTGTAGTGAACTTTTGGTGACAAATTTACAAGTTTGCTAGAAGTCCACCACAAGATTGCCACAAACCTAATTTCCATGTGAAAATATGACCTTGCTGCAACCGTGTGCCAAAAGTTAACGGCAACTGTTTGTCAGGAACGTAGTTTGAGAAGCTCCCGTTTAAGAGTATCTTCCCCAGTGCTGCTCACTAATTTCCAGACCTTCCTAAAAAGCATCCCCACTGTTCCACTTACCTCGACGCTACCCATAATGGCTGAATCGAGGCGTCGGGCGGTAATGACATAGCTGCGTACTTTTCGAGGAGCAGCGTCGCCGTTAGGGCCGATGCGAAGGAACGCGGGGGACGATTGCGCATTACCAGCCAGCCGTGAGAAGCTCACCTCATCTCGTTTTGTCCGTCTCATTAATCACCAGGGAAACCAGCCTGCTTTTCCAGCCTCGCCTCCTATTCACCTTATGGTACTTTAAGTGCACCTTCAACGCACACATCATTTTCTCCTGCCGAATCCATCGCCGACCACATGTAGCGCCTGAGCGAACTCCTTTTTCCTCTCTTTTTATGATGGCATGGAAATGGAGGCTGGCTATTTTACAGCGATGGGCCGACACTAAGCATGTGCACTCGACAGCGCAGCAGATAAACACTCGTTCCTCACAACTCAGCTGGACACCGCAGCGGTCTCCCATATGGTTTCTCTGTTCGGAAGAAATAGAGGATCTGGGTTGATTGTGGTTTAGTGGTTAGGATGCTCACCTTTGGACCAAGAGGTCGCGGGGTCGAATCTACCTCCAGCGCTACCAGGGGAGTCAGTAGTGTAACGGTGATCTGATGGTCACCGAAGAAGGTACTGCTCCCGGGTGCTGCCCATGTCAGTTGTCCACTGGGGATGTGGGGATGAACAGCGGCAGATCTTAACACAGATAAAACCTTCCCCAATCACGCCAGCTCACTGCCTCTTTGACACGTCTAATGCCATGAATTTGCAGGTGAGCGCTGAGTGTGTGTGTGTGTGTGTAACTGTCGATTAGCTCGTACAGTGACTCACCTACTTTAACAGATCCATCGGCCGTGATTGTCTTCCCCCTTCCTCACCATTAACTTCCATCATCTCCCGTGCTTATGATGTACACGTCTGTGAACTCCTGCAGACGTTTCATAGCTTCATTTTCATCCGCCAAGCTAAACCCTGTTCCCATTTACCCACAAGCCTGTGCAGAATAATCATCAGGATTCTCCATCAGGTGGACGTAATGGCGCTTCTAGTCTGTACTGCATACCGCACTGGTGCTCGTCCTCAAGATTCCACATTCTTTACATAAGAGTGAGTGATTATTTGTCGTTGTGAACACTGCACCACAACTAAATGTGAGCTCTACATTTGACCCATCCATGAAGGAGCGGTGGGCAGCAACATGGGCAGCGTCCGGGGAGCAGTGCTTAGGGACGGTTCCTTGCTCACAAGTTCCTCAGTGCTAACTTTACCGAGCCTGGATTTGAACCTGCGACCCTCTGATCACAGGGCGATTGCCCTAACGAACCCGCAATAACCCGTATCCTAACCACTAGACCACCAGCGCCATGGTACCTTGCTCATGACTACCTCAGTGCTACCTTTACTGGTCTGGTACATGAACCAGTGATCACAAAACCAACTCCCTAACCATTAGGCTACCAATGGCTTTAAATTAAAAATGTAAGATTTAGGGTCTGTTTCCACCAAACACGTTTTTTTTTGTGCTGAGAGCGTTCAAAACCTCACTTCCAGAGCAGAATGTCAGAGATCTGATGTTGACTTGTTGCTGGAGGTGAGGCAGGATGAGGTTAGATTAGTCCAGCTCTAACAACCCGCATGTTGCCTGCAGGTAAATTCTTCGGTGAAGCCCTACAGTCCTGCTGGGAAAACACCCTGACTGCTGTTGCTGGGGGTGTTTAGCTTTGTGTTTTATGGGTTATTGATGCCAACGTCTACACACAGCAGAGGCATGCCAGCACAATGCCACTATCATTAATGAGCTCTGTCAGGCTGTGGCTCATCGATGGCAGAATTGCACCTGAGCAGTGTGTAGATAACACCTGTTGTGCAGACCACCAAAGATGGATGAAAACAGAGTATATTTACTATATGTTTACATATATTTTAAATGCAATAAAAGAGATAAAAATGTAAACTTCAGAATGGTTCATGAGTTTATGCATATTTTTCTCAACTGGATCACTAGTTGAATCATGTGCAAATGAAGCTGTATTATGGATACATATTTATTTATTTATTTTAGCTATTTACAATATAATTCCATGTCGCAAGAAATAATTTTTTGAGCCATTTCTGTACGCTTGGCTTTCACGGATGGCTGCTTTGCCTTGTGCCAGTGTGGCTCTTCTGCATCTGCTCGTTCCATAGCGCTCAGCTCGTGTACTGGCCCGGAGCAAATCTAGCTTTGGAATTCTAATAAGCCCCTTTTGCACGCGTTCTGTAGAAAGTGACCGCAACCTTTCTGGTGCCATTTGGTGATACGCTCGAGCGATACACACACGCGATGCCCTCTAATAGCCTACGCATGAAAATGACCCACTGGCATATCTCATCAAAACTCTCATTATCCCCGCACTAATCCCAGCTCGGATTGCTCGATGTTCAGAACTCATGCAGCGCTGATGTTGTAACTTGGCCTCAAATCATTTCTTGGTTATTCTGCATTGTGTGGACTAAATATCGGGACACACCTGGGTTTCCATGGACGAGCAGCTGCATGCAGGCCTCACATCACCGAGCATGATGCCAAGCATCAGGATGGCTGGTATAAAGCATGGTGCCAAATGAATCTGGTCTAGTGGAAATGGGCTCTGTGAAGTGATGAATCATAATCCTTTGTTCAATGAATCTGGCAAAACAATACTTTAATGGTTCGGGAGTTGCTTCTGTGCTCAGAGGGTCACCAGTTCAAATTAAAGACCGAGAAAAGGAACACCGAGGTACTCGTGAACAAGGTACTGCCCCCACGCATCTGCTCCCTGGGAGCTGCATGCTGGAACTGGACTCTGGAGTGGTGTAAACAGAATCTGTGGAGTGACGACTCACTGTGATGCATGAGTCTGGGACAATGTTACCTGCCTTACTATGGTAGTCTAACAGTTAGCGAGTTCCTACTCACCTATTGGTGAGTTGGTGGTTCAAATCCTAGACCAGTGAAGCCACCGCTCAGATACCTGTGGGAAAGATACGCAATTCTCTGAATCACTGAAGAATGCCAATTCCCTGTTGGACAACTCTGGGAAAACATTACCTCCCTCACTGTGGTAGTGTAATGATTTGGAAGTTGCTCCTGTAATCGGAAAGTCACTGCTTCAAATTCTGGACTTGTACCAGTGGACAAGCTACCAACTCAACATTACATGGTAAAGTAAATGCCATGAATGGACGATGGTTTTTGAAGGCATGGTCTGGTGAATGGAAATCCTATTGCTTTAGCATTCCAAGACAGTTTGGTCAATTTTTTGCTTCCGTTATTTTGGCAAGAGTTAGGAGAGATGGCCTTCTTCAGTTCCATCAGGACGGAGTCCCAGTTCACAAAACAAGGTCCATAAAGACACGGTTGAGTGAGTTTGGGGTGGAAGAACTCGACTGACCCTCACAAAGCCCTTTGGGATGAACTGGAACAGAGATTGTGAGCCAGGCCTACTTGTCCAACATCCGTGCCTGGCCTCACCAATGCTCTTCTGGATTAGCAAGCAAAAAAAATCTCAAAGACATGCTCCAAAATCTTGTGGAAAGCTTTTACAGAAGAGAGGAATCTGTTACAGCTCCCGAGGTTGGGCCAAATCCATACTGATTACTAAGAACTCAGATGCAGGTAATAACATGAGTTCCTGTAGGTGTAATGACCAGGTGTGCCAAGACTTTTGTCCATCTATTGAACATCCAAGAAACCTGTTCACATTCTGCACACTTCACGCTTTGCCAGTTTGTTAAACGTTGTATTTATGACGTTGGCAGGTAAAGTAGCTTTAATTACTCCTCAAGCTTGAGCTCTAATTAGGATGACGATGGTCTTAGCGGCAGTTTTACTCCTAATTGGCGCACCTGCTTTATGGAATCTAATGGCGAGATCCATAAAGTCTGAATCTTTATTTGACACGGTGCAACACACCAGCTGTTTGATGGGTTAAGGGGTGGCTATCTGTCCCATAAATAGCATATTATATTCTATCACGGTGGGCAAATAGAAGGAGGGGGAAATAAATTATTGCTGCAATTATTTAATTGAGCTTACTACGTTGGCATTTAGCAGACGGCATGACCAGGCGTAATTTATTCACCAGGTTTACTACAGTGGATTAATATTCTAATCACATGATATCAAAAGTTTCTCACAGTTTAAGTGAATTTAAGTGAGTGATTATTTGTCATTGTGAACACAGCACACATTACACCTAAACCAACTGCCCCATCTGTGAAGGAGCGGTGGACAGCTTTTTGGCAGTGGACAGTACCTAGTTCATGAGTACCTCAGTGGTACCTTTACAAGTCTGGGACTTAAACCAGCGACCTTCCGATCATGGGGCTAACTCGCTAACTGTCACACTGGCAAGTGCCAACCTTCCCAAAATTTGTGAGCGCGTATGGCATGATGTAATCTCTAATACTGTATCTTCTCCTTAAAGAAAACAGGGAAGAGATAAATGCAGGACTAGAGAGCAGGAGAAGAAGGGAGGGAGTGAAAGAATGGGAAAAGGAGGAGAAGAAATGAAAATAAAGAGGAGGGATTGGGGAGGACTTTAGAGCAGGAGAGGAATAGAAAGAGAGCTGAGGAGAGATGGAAGGAAAGAAAGACAGGGAAAGAGGAGTAAACGAGAGGAAAGGAGGGATGGAGTGAAAAGAAAGGTAAAGAAAGGCTAAAGTGGAGGAAGAAAGTAAAGATTATTTGACAGTGCACAGTGCGCAGTGCTTGCAGGCGGTACCTCAGTTAGTACCTTTACGGGTCCGGGATTCGTCACAGAGCTACCGGTACTCTACCACCTGCTGCTGTTCACTGTCTATCATCGCGTCTGCAGGTTTGAGATGCGTAAGGATATGAAGGGGGCAGCACTGACCACCTCTCGTTCCTTCTCTCTCTCTCTCCTCCTCCTCCTCCCTCACTACTCAGAGAGCCGCTGGTCAGCCGGTGCAGCCGTGACGAGCTTGTTTCTGTTCCAGACCAGGAATGTTAATCTTTCATGTCCTGCCTGTGTTTTAATATCACTCCGTTCCCCTTCAAAAGGAAAGAGGAATGACTACACCACGTTAAATGTATTAATGCGTGTTGTGAGTGTGAGGTGGAAGGGGAGGAAGTATCAAACGAGAAAAGAAGAGCGATTACACGTCTTATTTTAAACCAAACCCCATGAGAAGTTTGGGAAGTTTACACACGGATGTAAGGAATGAGAGTAAACGTGAAGGAAGGTGTGGAATTCCAGATGTGACGGCGTTTTGTCTGATAGATTCTTCCATCCTTCCTGCAGTTCTTCACTCTTCTCTTCTCCATTTTCCTTTCTTCTCCTCCTTTACTTTCTTTCACCCCATCTTTCCTCTTCTCACTGCTTTCTCCCCCTTCTCTCCAGACCTCCCCTTTCCTCTTCCCCATTTTCCTTTCTTCTCCTCCTTTTCCATTCTTTCACTCCATCTCCCCTCTCTTCATCTCCTGCTCTGAAGTCCTCCACCTTCCTCCTCTTTATGGTTCTTTTTTCTTCCTTTTTTTACTTTTTCTCCTTTCTTTCCTTTCATCTCTCCTCTCTCACCTCTCCCCCTTCTCGCCACACCTCCCCTTTCCTCTTCTTCATTTTCCTTTCTTCTCCCCAGTTCCCGTTCTTTTATTCCGTCTCTCCACTCCTCTGACCTTTCTCTTCTTTGCCTCTTCTCAAATCAAGTCATACATCTCAGAGATTTTGGGGAATATAGGTAGTGTGACGGTTAGGGAGTTGGCCCTGTGATTGGACGTGTGAGGTGAATATAGAAGGTGTAAAAATTCCAGGGTTAACAGGGTTTGTCTGGTGGATATACATTCCGGCTGGTGCTGTAGTTTTCCTTGCGGTGGTCCTGGTCACTACCTGAGTGCATCTGTGCCAGTTGCGCGGTCCTGCCGGGTCTGAGATGACGGTGCCGCTGCTGCTGCATACAAACCAGATTCCTCACTCCCCCTCACACTGCCTCTCTTCATTTTCCAGCTTCACCTCTTCCCTCGTTCTTTTCCCCTTCTCCATCTCAATTAGATCCAGTTCACGTTCATCCACCTTTATTTTCTGCAGGGTGTAAATCATTCATTCATTCCCTTATTATATTTTCTTTCCTCATTTTCTCTCCTTCCTTTTTCCTTTCCTCTATCCTTTTTGCCCTTCTTTTACTCCCTCTCTTTTCCCCTTTTCACCTTTTTCCCGTTCTCCCTGCTCCTCGATTCTCTTTCTCCTCTTTTTCCTCTCTCTCTCTGTTTGATCTTTCATTTGTAACTGTGCTTTTGTTCAGGAATGTTCATTGCCATTTACGTATTTGCAAACTACATGAATAATTGCACTTTGAGTATAATTTTATTAAGTAGCATTTTATTGTCAAATTTCCTAATATGTTGTTACAGAATTTTTCTTCCTTCTCGCTCTTACACTACACGACACAGGTTTGCCCTCTTAAATAAAAGAGCGACGAAATGTATGGTGTGACATTTTCAGTGGCAATTAGGCGAGAACATGTACTAAAATGAATGTCCCTTACAGGGCAGCGGCGCTCGAGGCAACTATTAGTCACAATTACAAAGCACGAGCATGAGCCTTTTATGTTCCCCACCACGTCTGTCTCGCACAAAAAACACCATAAATAAACTAGAAGTGGAATGGGCTCTCTGCAGTGCGGGGGAAATATTGACGCTCACTATTAAAGGCGAATCCGTGTATCATTCATTTTTCTAATTTAAAAAATCAAAAATCAAAGCCCAAACAGCGTGTGTTTATATGTATTTCCAAAACCAAAATTGAAAAGACAAGCAATTTCCCATTACATTTTTCACTTTCAAATGAAAAATGAAAACAATCAAAGCATGATGCCCTCATATGCATCTATGGCACATGACTTTTGGTGTGACCCAGACGTGAGTGAGTGATTATTTGTCATTGTGAACACACCACAACACGGCACACAGTGCACAACAACCAAATGTGACCTCTGCATTTGACCCATCCGTGAAGGAGCAGTGGGCAGCTGACATGGGCAGCACCCGGGGAGCAGTGCTTGTGGGCAGTACCTTGCTCATGATGGGTATCCTCCTACCTCTGCCACTACATTTACATCTACTGCATTTAGCAGACGCTCATAGAGCGAATTCCGTATCTTAATTTCGGAGAGTTTTCCGTGAGAGCAACTTGTCTTGTCTTGTTAACAGTCTTGCTCAGAGACCCAGTGATTGTCATGCCAGTGGTAGATTCAAACCCACAACCTCTTGATCCAGAGGTGAGCATCGTAACCACTAGACCACCCCCACACTGAGCATTACCACCACCGGGTTCCTGAGCAAGACTCTTAACCCCGAGTAGATGCTGGGAGACTGTCTCTGTAATTAGGAAGTGGACGCTGCTCTGGGTAAAAGTGTTTGCTAAACAGCCTTCAGTCGGGTTTTAAACTTGAGTTTAACCAATACTAATGATATAATAAAAAATATAATGTATGATTTATTACGCCAGTGGTGCTTTTGGTGGTATAATGGTAGAAAACAGGGACAGTTTGTAGCGTAACAGCGAGGGAGTTGGAGGGTCGCTTTTTCAAGTCCTGGACCGGTAAAGGTACCACAGAGGTATTCTTGAGCAAGGTACCATCCGCATTCACTGCTGCTTCACAGATGGGTCCAGTGCAGAGCTCACATTTGGTTGTGGCGCACTGTGTGCTGCGCTGTGCTGAGCAATATATACCATATATAAAACAAATTGAAAACTGTGAACCTGGAGAACCATTACACTCCTCCTCCATATCTGTGTATGAACCTGCATCATCGAACTGCACTGCCAACCTCGTCCACTCTGAGACATCGACGGCCGTGTCACTTTATTGACCTCCACGTCGAGTGTTGGCTCACCATCGCCTAATGGCTGTGTAATTGTGTGTTCATGTGTGTCAGTAAGCTTGTGGGAGCTTGTGTTGACTTTTCCAAGAGAGCAGCGGAAGGCTGCAGCGATAAAACAGACTCTTCTTCTCCTTCTTCTTCTTCTTCTTCTTGCCCTTCCTCATACTCTTAACACGCCCCAACTGTAAGCCCTCCTTGTTATGAATTATGCGCTTCATTCTTTAGGATTTTAACCCCATTTATCTCCCACCATTCTCAAAACAAGGAAGAGCATTTCATGTAATATGCGGCTTTGTGCAATTTTATATAGATTTATATTTTAAGCCAAGCTCCACCTCTCCCGTTCCTCTCGTTTTACCACTTCATGTATTTTTGATTCCGGCGTCGACGATAACGAAGTGCGTATCTCTCCGTCCTGCTCCGGTGCCTACATGAGTGGTGCGCCTTATGAGCCGCCTCTCGGAGAATACTGTAAAAGCATAATTGATTTCCTTCCTTTCCCAAGTATGAACCTATATTTCAGTTTCATGCCGGGGTTCAGCCGACTTTGGCGTAGGCTCCCCCCGCTACCCAGTTGCAGCATAACGTCGTCGACACACGAACGTCGCCAAGCACCCCAAAGGCCTTACCGCCTCTCTGCTGAAACCATCAACGCTGAAAGCACCGCCACTGCCCCGGGCAATAACGTGTTTAACAAAGACAAACTACCCTGTGCCAAAGAACCGCTGTACTATTAGCCGGAGCACGAGTGAGAGCTCTTCCTCACTTATTAAATTTCGCATTTTGTATTATTACAACTTTTCGTTTTTTTTTCCATTTTCTTTCTTTCCCGAGCTGATGTAACGTGCTGTGCTCGTTCTGAAAAGTGATGTAGTTTTCTCGCAGTTGTCGAGTCCCGCCGTGCGCCGCATGCCCCGTCAGCCCTCCCTCTTCCCTCGCCTCACCACGGCAACGGCCTTGTCTCGCCGCTTGTGATTGGCTGGGGCCTGTGAGGGCTTTGTCTTTGCCCTTGCTTGTTATTATTGTTTATCTTGTTTGTCAATCACCCGGCTCGCCTGCCGTCCCGGTGCCGGCCCTCATACATATTCACGAGCCCTCATTACCTGGCGTGCCGGTTGGCTGCGGGGCCCTGAAACGCTGCTGCGGCGGCGGTAGCGCCGGCGCTTTGTTCCCCGGGACTAACAACAGGTGACTGGAGTGGCCCCGGCGCATTGTTGCTCGTCATTTGCATGGTGTAAAGTGCACACGTGGGACGGGACGATAAGTACAGAGGTGCGCAGGGCCGGCGGATTTACTACTTAAGCAGAGGAGGCCGTTTGCCCCCCCACCAATCCCCCCAATCCGTCCCCCCCTCCCGAGTTTAATTGAAGCGCGCTTCTGGCATGGCGCTGGCGGTCCTCTTCTGCATCAAATGCTAATATGACAGCCGGACGCGAAAAATATACTTAGTCGGTGCAGGTGTGGTGTAAAAACACACAATAGCTGCAGCATTAACAATAAACAACGACGAGGTGGGCAGCGGCATTGTTTCAATTTTAAATGAGCCCCTGAAAGGAGGGCGGCGTGAGCCGTGAGAACAATATGGACACTCACTCGTGCAAACTAACCACACACACCTACACACACACATACTGAGCGCACCTGGGATCGGAGACAGGGCCCTACAGCGTGTTGTCAGAAAAGAAGCGGTGGGAGACTCTGACTGTAAGCTTGGCTCTCACCTGCGCTGGAGGTGCTTTTTTGGAGGACATACTGCGGTGGCACAGGCGGCTCAACGCAAATGCCAAAGCCACAGCACAAATGCAAATGCTGCAACAGAAATACGAAAGCTATAACATGAATGCTCAAGCCACAAAAACAAATGTAAAAGCTACAAGACAAATGTAAAAAGCCTCGATGCAACTGCAAAAGTACAAAATGAATGCGGAGCCAAGTGGGAATTAAATAAGCCATAGTGTCAATATCACTATAAATACTGATGCTATTCATTTCATTAAGCTCCCCTATAAATGCGTATTGGTCAAGCTTAAACACTTCATAAATTAACTGCCCAATTTCAAAATATGAGCAAATTACAAAATATGTCCACCCTGTCGGGACAAATTCAAACTGCAGTAATATATTTTTATTGCATAATCGTAATAAAATGTACACTTTCAGAAATGTCTCTTTCTCATCAATATATTTCAGGTAATGGGAAAAATCTTTTGATTATAATGAAATTACTGCAAAATAACATTTTCTCTCCAAAAATCTGTGTTACTTCTACTTTCCAAATAAAATGTAACAAGAAATGTATGTGAGAAATGTCTTCATTTATTTATCAAGAATTCACACAAAATGTTATTATATATTGAGGAAATATTTTGTTTATTTTCATTAAACTTGAATTTGACCTGTTGGACAATGACACAACAGGGTGGACATTAAATACTGATTAAACTACACATTATACAGAGGGACAAATCATTCTCTGTAATGTGTAGTTCTGTAGTTCTACAACACAAATGCAAAAGCACGTCAAAATGGCCATCACCATTCTTTCAAAGTCAAAATCAAAGTAAACTTTGTCATCTCTGCTATATACTGTACAGATATACAGAGAGACAAGACGACGTGCCTCCAGTTTTAACAGTGCAACAAGAAACAGGGAACAAAGAACAAACAGGGCACATGGAATAAACAATGTCGCAACGGAGGTTTCTGAGAAAAACGAGCGTTTATGTTGCGTGGATTAAAATGTTGGATTTTTTGTTTTTAGTGTTTTGAAACAGTGGAAGGTCTATACTGTACTGTTGTGAATAAATTTGGCTGAAAAACTTACCCTTTCCATCCTAAAAACGTGACTTTCTTGAGGTGAGGAATTCAATTCCAGCAGAATGTTAAAAGTTTGTGTTTTGACCGCTCTACTTCAATATTTACGCTAAATCCACTGGTTGACTAGCGTGAAGATATTTCTCCGGAATCCATCTCCGTCTCCCGAGTTCAGTTAACCTAACGCAGGTAGGCTATCCGTGTGGCTGTGAATGCAGCGTAGGCTGCCGTAAATGCAAACGTAGCCGCGACCGCACCAAGCGTCTGTGAGTGCTACGGCGATAGTCAACTTCAAAGGCAGATTTCTCCGTTTCTCACTTGGCGTGACAGGAGAAACCCGACTCCTTTGAATGTTGATATCTCAGTCATATGTCGTCCCATTCATTCCATATAGGTATCGTTTTGAAGCTTGATTTATGCCCTTTCATGAAAATATAATAACTCAATGAAATTTGCAACAAGCAACTGGTTTTGCCGTGGAGGGTCACAAATGTGGAAATTGACTTTTACACTGAATGTGCATGAGGTTAGTAACAGTTTCAATATGAAAATTCTATATCCAGTCTGTCCTTGTATTCTTCACTTCATTCTTTCCTTCTTTCCTTTCGGCACGAGCGTTGAGGAGTTTTGCTTTTCCTCCTCCTCCCAGACCGGCAGCGGCACGTTGCATCACGACAGCGCTTACGGCGACGTCCTCACATTAACGAGAGTTTGAAATTCATTCAAAATTGACTTCCCTCCCCGCCCCTCAGTCTCAGTCAGACGTCCACGTCTGATTTGGCGTGTAAGTCGTGCAGCTCTCCCTCTGTTTCCCTCCCTCCCTTCCCCTCGCCTCTCTTTCCTCCAGTTAACATCCTCTAATCCCTCGCCACAAAAACTGAGAGCGAATTTCACAGGCTGCTCAGGTGCCTTCACACACTATCTCATCGAGAGAGGGAGGGGGGGATGAAAAGTCTTTAGAAAATACAAAATTAATGTCATGCCAGGTCTGTCAGCATTACCAACTCTATCCCTCACCACACCAAACCTAATCCATTTCTCCTTTTTTCTCATTTACTTTAATGCGATTTTGAAATCTGTCACCCCTGGTTTGTCGCCTGTCAGTCGCACATGGTGGTGACAGTCTGAGGTGTTAGTTTGATTCCTCCGACTTGAGATCCCTTTTGAATTCGTCACATCACTGTTCCTTAGATTAGCCTAATGCCAACAGCACAGCCCACTAAGGTGTGACTCGTTGTGGTCGTCAGGTAAAATTAGCGTTGTGAGGAACGGCCACACCTGTTTTCGTGAGACTTTGCTATTTGGAAGTCTTCATACCAGAGGATTTGTGTGTCTTCACGACTTTGCCGAGTTTCACTCGTTTGTTGGGAAGCATGCGTCCATTCCTGCATGTAATGTAAACAGTAGAGTGAGTGTGATTAGCACGGTAATTGCTGTTTTGTCGTTAAGTTATGAGATGCAGCTGCTAGCAGACTGTGACTGCTTTTTGAGCCTGAATTGCAACTTAATGAAACTGGGAGTGTTTACATTGACACTGGCATGTTGTTTAGTCATGTGTCTCCTCCTTTTCTTCTCATTATAAACACATGGTTTGCCAGACAGGCTGACTCATGCCATGTATTGCTTTGGATGTGAATCTGACCTTTACACCTACAGGAACTTTTATTATGAAACCTTCCAAGGAATCCCATGGAACTGTCACCATGTTTTGCAGCTATAACTGCTTACTGTCTTCTGGGATGTTTTCCAACCATCATGTCTTTCCCCAAACTTCCAACCATCATGTCTTTTCCCAGATGTTCAGCTTTGTCTTTCCCCAAACTTCCAACTGTCTTCCCACAAACTTCCAAATGTCCATCTTCTTCCCCAAAATTCCAACCAGCCATGTATTTTCCCAAACTCCCAACCGTCCATGTCTTTCCCCAAATTTCCAACCATTTCTTTTTCTTCAAATTTCCAACCAATTATGTCGTTTCCCAACCTTCCAACCAACTGTGTCTTTCACAAAAATTTCAACCAACTATGTCTTTTGCCAAACTTCCAAACGTCAATGTCTTTCCCCCAACTTCTAACCTTATCTTTCCCCAAAATTCCAGCAACCATGTCTTTCCCAAACTTATAACCATCCATGTCTTTCCCCCAAAATTCCAACCAACTATTTCTTTCCCCAAACCCCTAACCAACATTCATAACCAGGTCATTATGACCTTCCTTTGTGTACTGGATCATAGTTATGCTGGAAAAGAAAGAGGTTCTTCCCACAAAGTTGGATGCATAGAATTATCTGAAATGTTGCGGTAAGGCTGGAACATTAAGCTTTCTCTTCGCTGGAACTAAGAGGCCTCGCTCTACTCCTGAAAAGCAGCTCTTTGCCATTACTCATCTCACATCCGTACTGAAATGCATGAAAGCATCACAGCACTCTGTATTGATGCCATCGTTAGCAGACAGGTACACTGTGGTGATGAAGTGATGAGCAGGACAGGTTCAGCAGCAGTGCTCAGGCAGGCCATGGGTTATAAATGGTAATAGAATGGTACTAAAGGGTCCAGAGTGTGTCTAGGAATGAATCCCCACACCATGGCTCCATCACCAGCAGCCTGCTTTGTTGCTGTAAGACAGGATGGACCCATGCTTTCATGTTGTTTATGCCAAATTCCCACCGCAACGTCTCAGTGTGCCGGCGGAAATTGGGACTTGTCATACCAGGCAGTGTTTTTTTGGCTTAGTTTTGGTGAGTCTGTGCCCACTGTAGCCCCAGTTTGATGTTCCTAGCTGGCAGGAGTGGCACCTGGCCTGGTCTGCCACTGCTTTTGGGTTTGATGTGGTCAGAGCGGGTCTTCTGCATGTCCTGATACAGAGAGTTGTTATCTCCGTTACTGTTGTCTTTCTGTCAGTGGGAAGCAGTCTGATCTCTGGCATCCACTGCCCAGAAAACCACATCATGCTGGATCTTTTTCTTTCTCTTATTTCCTTCCTTCCTCCCGCACTCCATCCCTTCCTTCCTACATTCTCTCCTCTACTTCCTCCTTCTCGTTCTTCCATCCCTCCCTCCCCCCTCCCTCCGTCCACCCTGCAGTTCTTTTCCCCTACATTCCTTCTTCTTCTTACTTCATTTCTTTCTATGCTTCATTCCTTCTTTTATCCTTCTTTCCTTCTGTCCCCCTTTTTACCTTCCTTCATTCCGTCCTTCCTCCCCCACTACCTCCCTCTCTTCCTTCCTTCCTTCTTCTTTACCTACAATCCTTCTGTCTCTTTCTGCCTTTGTCTTTTCCTTCCTCTCTAACTCCCTCTTTCTCTTTCCTCTATCTCTCCTTGTTCCTTCCTTCCTTTTTCCATCCCTCCCTCCTTTTCTTCCTCCATGTGTTTGTTCCTTCTTTTGACCCTTCCTTCTCCCTCACTGTACTCCTTCCTTCCTCCACCCACTTCTTTGCTTCTTTCTTTCTTTCATCCTTCTTTCCTTCCATTTCCCTCCCTTCCTTCCGTCTCCCTCATTACCTCCCTTTCCTCTGCATCCCCCTCCTCCTCCCTGTCTCCCTCTATCCCTCCCTCAACTTCCTTCCTTTATGCTTTACTTCCGTCCGTTCTTCATGCCTTTCTCTCTCCCTTCTCGTATTTTGTGGACGTGTGAGGACACTTTTGTGACTATAGGATGCTGTTGTAGAAAAGTTCCTTTCTTCAAACAACTAAAAGAGATGAAAGTTTTGGGTTTTGAGGTTGGTGTTAAATTTAGGTGAATTAATTTTTGACCTGTAGTCATTGTTAGTGAGTAGACGCAAGTATTATTTCAGACGTTTTTATCCGGTCCTCTTTCATTACAGCAGGAACTCTGGATGTAAAGCTGTGGCATTTTTATTTATCTAAATGAGTTGCCTGAGTCTGGCTTGAATTAATATTTGGTCTGGCTGGTGGTCCAGGACCTGTTTCCGGCCTCATCGATTTCAGTGGCCCAGTCTCAGCCGGTTTACCGAAAACCAGACGGGAGAAGTCCTGCTGAGAAGTCACGCTAGGAAGACAGCATTCTAACGTTTCACTGTGGCATTCGGAGGACGACAGTGACGGAGCTGCACGCTGCGACCGCTTCCAAAATCCAGGAGCAAATCAATTTAAACGGCGAGAGAAGGACGGCGGGCTATGAGATCCATCAGACTCTCACCAAAAATGTGAGGACAAAGGAAAAAGGCCCAGCGTTTAGTGTTTGTGCTCCGGTGGGAAAGACAGAAGGGAGGAAGAGTTAGGGGCTTCCTGCGTCCGTTTCCTCATCTCTCCTGTTGTTCTGAATTCTTTGAGTTTAATAAAGAGTTTATTGCTGGGAGGACGCTTTTATTGATTGTGTCGCCCCCGTGACTGTAATTTGAGATGTGTTGATCTCTCTCCTCGCTGCCTTTACTGTAGGGAACGTGCTCCGCCAAACACGGAGAGAGAGAGAGACAGGTTTGGAATTTTATTTTTTGTCCGACGATGCATAATGTTTTATTCCATCCCCCGGTACTCGTTACGTGTCGGATGGAATAATTAGATTAACAAGTTTATTAGTAGCAAGGCGTCGGTCGAGACGGAGCGTCAATTTATTCCTCCCTAATGAGTGAACCACATCGGAAAGAAGCGCCGCCGTTCCCTCCGTCAGCCTCGTCTATCTCGTCAGGCCCCGGTCAGATTCTAATGCGGCTTTTTGTCTTTTAAAGGATGTAGGAAAGCGTGTTGCAACAGAGCTCAAACATCCCCATTAAAGTGCATTAACTCGGCGCAGGTTGAGCGCGCTTCTGGAACGAGGGGGAAGACGAGGAAAATAAACGAAACGGAAGCGGCTTTGACAGCTACAGAGATCAAAGCGCGTTGCCGAAAGCTCTACAGATACTGCCGTCCTGTCAAAATGTTTAGCCGACCAGAACCTGTATCTTATTAGTCTCTCTCTCTCTCTCTCTCTCTCTCTCTCTCTCTCTCCCTTTTCCTCTCGCTTTATATTAAGTCGTATAAATTATCTTCAATAAATCTGAGAGCATCCCGTCAACACGGCTGGTCAGTTATTCAAAAATTAATCAAATCAAATTCATCTGACATTCAGAACGTTTAATCAATCGGGGCAGTTGGTAGTGTAACGGTTAGGGAGTTCACTCCGTGATCGGAAGGTCGCTGGTTCAAGTCCCGGACTGCTAAAGGTACCACTGAGACGCTCATGAGCAAGGTATCGTTCCCAAGCACTGCTCCCCGAGTGCTGCCAAAAAAGCCTCCCACTGCTCCTACATGGATGGATCAAATTTGCTTGCGGTGCGCTGTGTGCTGTGCTGTGTTCACAGTGACAAATAATCGCATCATTTTGCTTGATATTTTTAATACAAATCCTTTGAGCTTCAGCGTCCAGAGCGCTAATTGCCGGTGGAGACAGTGTTTTGTTGCAGGGCCCAGAGTACTTCAAGTTGAAATCCGTTCAACTTTTCAAACGTCAATGTCACTTGTCTCTTGCTATCCAATCAAAATTGAGGAAGGGGGCGGGGCATACACTGTCAGGACCTCACTACAAATGGCGGTGTATCTGGAGCAGCTGGAGATTTCATGCCTCCAATCTCGCCTGGAACACGTGAGAATCTGTTTCAAGGTTTTGAGCGCTGTCAGCAGAAATAAACACATTTGCTGAAAGTGAGTGATTATTTGTCATTGTGAACACACCACAGCACAGCACACAGTGCGCCAAAAGTGACCTCTGAATTTAACCCCTCCGTGAAGGAGCAGTGGGCAGCTAACAAGCGCCCGGGGAGCAGTGCTTGGGGACGGTGTCTTGCTCATGAGTACCTCAGTGGTAACTTCACTGGCCCTGGATTCGAACCTGCGACCTTCTGATCACGGGCTGAACACCCTACCGTTACGCCAGCAACTGGACACTAATAGTTGAGGATATTTACTAGGGGTGTAGTGATACATTGATCTACGTTGATTAAATTATGAACGATTAATACAAAATGAAAAGCAAAATGGATCTGACACCATACACATTGTAACGTCACTATACATGAAGCAGGTGGTTTATTAGTATACAATGAGAAGATTTTTGTTTTTATTTAAATGTCTGGTTTAACTCAGGCATGAACATGTCAAATTACATTTGTCACTTTTTGTGAGCTGATATGAATGGAAGTGATGGTATTAAATCTGCATCCTCCTAAAGTGAATCTAATCAAACCACAGAAATCAGGTTGTTGATCTGTGAATTAATATATCGTATAATGAAGATATTGTGATTTATACCCCTAAATATTTGCAGTACAATTTGTGGTCAGAGAACTATGTGGGCGAAAACCAAGAAAAGCAACCGCAAAAATGAAATAATTTTCCATTAATTGGAATCGAAGTAAAATGTTCAATTAATCTTGATGTTGATTTGTGGCTGCATCGCCCAGCCCTTAGTGTCGGAGATCAACTCCGCCCATTTTAAGCTATAATCCTCCCAAATTTTTCTTTTATTCCACTCGTTCACCCCTCCCTTTTTTCCCGTTTTTCTTTACCCTACGTAGCATTTGTTGACTGACAGGCAATCAGGACGTGCCCAAGAGTAACAAGTAACGAGCGACGGCGCTGCTGTGCCTTTTCCTGCTGCGGGAACCCAAATGTCGGGGCGATTATCCCGACGGGGGCCGGCGTTTCGGGGCCCCTCCTTTCCCGTGCCGCTCTCTCCCGGATGCAGATTGCGTCTGGGGGCCTGGAGAGAACCGTCTGACTCGGTGCCGGCTCGGAACCCTCGCTCCCCGACGCCTCCGCCTTCCGTGTCATTTACTCGCCACGCGGGGTTCTGCTAATTAAGAAAGTCGAAGACAAACGTGAGGTGGCGCTTTTGTTTCTTATTTTAAGTGGAAGTGAGTGATTATTTGTGATCGTGAACACATCACAGCACACAGTGCTTTTGACCCATCTGTGAAGGAGCAGCGGGCAGCTGACATGGGCTGCACCCGGAGGGCTGTGCTTGGGGACGGTACCTTGCTCACGAGCGCCTCAGTGGTACCTTTAGCATTCTGGGATTCGAACCGACGACCTTCTGAATATGGGATGAACACCCTAACCACTACACTACCAATTTATTATTATATAAATTAACATTATGATATATGGAATGGAGGTGGTCTAGTGGTTAGGATACTCATCTCAGCACAAAGAGGTTGTGGGTTCGAATCCTACCTCCAGCGCTAACACCACTAGGTCCCTAAACAAGACCCTTAACCCCAAACTGCTCTCAGGGAAACGACATGGCAACCTCCCCGCCTTTCCGGATGCAGCTCTTTGGCAGTCGCTCTCAGAGAAATGAGTAAATAAATAAATAAGAAAGAGGGCCGAAAGAGGCAGCGGCAGCAACAAAACCCTAATTGCTTGTCTCTCCTCGGCGAGTGGCGATGGAGAAAAACAACTCTCGTAATTGGATTGGGGGGAGCATTAGAAATGATGATTTGTGTGGCTGAATGCTTCGCTGCTGCGTTGTTGTGTTTCATTCAAAATCAATGATACATTGTGGAGGCGAGTCTTTGTTCCTCCGCCAAACTGCCAGCCTAATGTGTCTTGGACTCCGTCAAATGAGAAAAAGAGCGTTCTGTCCTCCTGATGCTCCACCACATGCTCCACTTACTAAACTCTAAACTTTCTCCCCAGGGCCTGGGCAATTCATCGATAATTCATTGAAATGTCAAAATCTTTAAAGTCAACTTTATTGTCATCTCTGCTATATACTGTACAAGTACACAGAGAGAGCAGACGACGTGTATATATATATATATATATATCTGTATATATATATATATATATATATATATATATATATCAACTTGGAACTTTTGATCTAAGCTTGAACTTTTGTATTTAGAAAGTTGTGTAGACGATGAAAATAAATTTATTATAATATTATGTATTAAATATAATAAAAATAAAATAGCCAAAATAATGAAAAATTCTCTATAAAATATCTATAAGCAATTGTAATCTATATAATATATATGAGATATTAATTCATTTACTCTAACTTACACCACTTCTAAATACATATATCATTTTAGAAATATATATATATATATATATATATGAAAAATCTGAACACATAAATAAAATAGATAAATAAAACTAATTTCTATGTACATTTTAATCTACTGTATATATAGAATATTTTTGAATAAAAATGTATAAATAAAAATGTATTTATTAAAAAAAATCAAAATATATGTATAAATGTATATAAAATCATTAATTTATTAATTTATGTTTTCAATATTACTTGAAGTTAATAGTGTCATTCTATTATCACCTGTGTTACACCTGGCATGTTAAATTACTAGATTTTTCAGCATTAATAAGGTTCATGAAAGCAACAAGAAGAGTTTTTAAGGTTACGTGAGTTAATGAATTCCAGTGTTCTCTACTCACACTCCATCCTGCATAAAGGTAAAAAAACAAAATAAAAACAAGAGTTACCTTAAGTGTATGCCAAGGTCGCCCGGGCAGTCGCTGTGTTTTTGGAGGTGAGATCAGCGCAAGCGCCTGGCAAAAACGCAATGTGTGAGGCTGTCAATCGCGCCTTCAGCGCACACTTTTTGGCTTTTATCCAAGGATGTTATTGTAATAAGATGAAAGCACAGTGTCGTCAAGACCAGAGTCAACTTCTCTCCTCACAGTTTACTGCCACAGAGCATGAAATTATTAAACATATTTTATCATAATTTCCTACATTCAGACAGTCTTGCTCAACTTTTTCTCTTTTTCAATACAAGTTCTAATTCCAGTCTCTAATGTTGAACTAGATCATGAACTTTGAACACCAGGTCTTAAACTTGGAAAACTAGATTCTCACTTGGGACTTTTAGGAGCTAACTTGCAACCTTTTGATCTTAAAACCTTGAACCTTTGATCTTAAAATATGACATTAGATCTTAAACTTCGAGACTTTTGATCTAAATTTGGAACTTTAATCCTAAACTTTTAAGTGAAATTTGAAAAATCAGAGAGCAGGAAAAACAGAGAAAGAAACGTGGTAGATAAATGTACAGAGAGAGAGAGAGAGAGAGTAAAAGGATTTGGTCTGTCCACTTATTCTTTCTCTCCCCACTCAGTCCGCTGTCTGTTCATCTAATCTGTGTCTGTCTGTCTATCTATCTATCTATCTATCTATCTATCTATCTATCTATCTATCTATTCATTCATCTATCCGTCTGTCTGTCTATCTATCTATTCATCTATCTGTCTGTCTGTCTCGTTCTGTCTGTCCGTTCATTCATACGCTTCATTCGTCTAATCTGGAGTGTGTGCGTCTGTCTGTCTTAATTCTTCTTTCTTTTTCTTCTTTCATTCATCCATCTTGTTTAATATCCCAATCTTGCTCTCTGCTTGGTGACCTGCTCCCTGCTGGGCCATCGAGCACAGAGTTAGTGTGAGAAAGAGAATGTTTCCAGTAAGAAGTCCAGATGGTGGAGTAAAGGAAGCGCCTCTCTCTCTCCTGCTGTTTGTTTACTCACTGACCTTACTTGCACAATTAACATTTAAGGAAAACGAAGGTTCTCTCACTGTTCCTCATCATCTTTAGAACGCCTTTACTCGCAGGAATAATTGCAAAATTAGACGGCCAGTAGAAAATTATTTTTATGCTCGGAATAATCACTCCAGTGGAACTTCACTCTAATGGCTGGGGTCAAATGTTTCTCCAGCTTCCTCTAAACATTCTCACACCAGCCGGAACTCAACACTCAGGGGCCTATCCCTGTTCCTCGATCATATTCGCATTCAGGCTTAGTTACCAGCTACTGGTGATAAGTCAACTTTGTTGTTTTTTATAGCTGTGTTTTTAAACTAATAAACAGTGCAGAGGAGAAGGCAATCTCATTTCAGTAACTCTTTTAAATGCTGAGATTAAAAGTAACTCTTTATTTTACAGTGTAGCTTGACAAAGTGCTACTAGAGGAGTTGGACAATGAAGTTTGAAGAGCTACCTGAAAAATGTAGCCATTAAAGGGTGGAGGCAGCCAAAAGGAAAAATATATTTTTAAAATGGAAGCTTTTCAAGCTGCTTGTGATTAAAAGTATGTTGCTCACTGCAAGCTGCTGTTTTAATATAGTTGACGGTATATCTCTAATTTTAGCCTGTAATTTAGATTAACTTTTTGCTAAAAAGACACAGTTTGTGTGCTTGCAACTAGCGGTGTAACGATACGTCGATCAACTTTGATACATCAGTTCAGTGAATTGTTTTA
Organism: Distichodus sexfasciatus; assembly: GCA_032718565.1. Taxonomy (NCBI): domain Eukaryota; kingdom Metazoa; phylum Chordata; class Actinopteri; order Characiformes; family Distichodontidae; genus Distichodus; species Distichodus sexfasciatus. The sequence goes on from JAVGVS010000075.1 coordinate 702,926, forward strand.
GTTAGGAAAACAGTATTTAAGTCAAGTATTTTCTTAAGCATAACAATAATCTCAGTAATGTATTCAGACATTTTTAAAGCCTTATTTTCTGTTTTCAGAGACTGTATCAGATTTGTATCGTATCGGTAGATATCCAAATTTTCAATATCGGTGTCGTATCGGACATTAAAAAGAGGTATCATGCCATGTTTAGTTCAAATCCAGCACTACCACCACTGGTCACCTCTGAGCAAGACCCTGAACACCAAGTTGCTCCAAGGACACTGTCTCTATAATTTGGAAACGGAAGAGGATCTGAGTAAATAGTATAAAATATGAATATAAATCACCGTGCAGCAGTATATTAAATTTACTACATTCAACATGAATCACAAACCTCCTCCTCTCATGTATAATCTTCATAAGCTAAGACCTTTACTAATTCTTTTTCAAGTGAATTTTTATTCTACAAACGATTCAGCAGCCGTGAGAAGTAACGTCCATGTCAACTTCAATTCACCAGCTTCAAGTGTAGATGTAAATGCACTAACGTCAACGAGTTTATCCACTTTCTTCATGGCTACCTTTTAAATAAAAGCTGATTATATTTGTGTTAAACATGTCGCTACTGTACCAACTTCATCACACACACATTCAAACTTTTAAAAAGTTTCATAATGGTGTTATATATTTTTATATTTTTCGCTCTTTTTGTTCTCTGTCCTCTTTGCCTCTGGACTGTGTGCAGCGAGTTTGGCTCTGCCCAGAAGAGCTCGACTAATGAGGCAAAGGGAACAGGGTGTGAAATAACTCAGCTAAACGAGTCAGGTCTAAAAGGGCCCCTACTTACACTTACTTTCATAGCAAATTTTCCGACACCCAAATGGCTTTGTTGTAGACATTAAAGAGTTGCTTCATCCGACTCCGACCCCCAGCTCCGACCTCTGCCACGACGCTGGGCTTTTCGCTCTCCGCATGTCAACTATTAGGGGGCCGAGAAGAGACTTTTTTTGAGATTGGAGCTGATTAGAGGTCCCGCCTGAATCAATGGTCGCCGAGAAAATTGAGCTGAATTGGCAGGAGTAACGTCCGGCTTTTGTCCGGCAGTTTTATGACCTCAGAGAGCTCTCAATTGGCCAAAATGACATCGTTTTACCTCTCCGTTGAGTCGCGTGAATCTGCACTCATCACAGACTGAGCTCTTCGACTTCTTCAGTTAGTCTCCGCTCCCTCGTCGTGGTACAGCTACCAGTATAATCTCACTGGTCCTCGTTCCAAGTTTTTTTCTTCAGTGTTTCTTAAGAAAGGTACTAAGAAAACCTAGGACACATCAAAAGAAATACAAAAAGTTCTGAAAAAGCCGTGGTAGTGTGTTTTCATTTTAGATGACAATGATTTGTAAGTCAATTTAAACTATTTTGTTGGTTTTAATGATTGTCCCCAGGTTTGGTAGAGTCCCTGCGAGTACCCCCAGTGGCAATTTTACTGGTCTGGGATTCAAACGGGCACCTTCTGATCACATTCTGGATCAAATTCATGCTTGTAATGTTTCTTAAATGAGTAAAATTTGAAAAAAAAAAAATAATAATAATATTAATTTCTCTGAAAATTTGTTTTAGGAGGACATATTCATTACTGCTATTAATTTGTATAACTATATTTGTGACAAATAAAAAAGTCTTGAATCCAGATTATTACGAGGCCCAAACCTGCTTAGCTTCACGTTAAATACCTACATGTCAACTCTCTGTTCTCTTAAATTTCCCCCGCAGTCTGTTTTCTTTATTCATCATGAAGAGCGTCAGACGTGAAATGTTGAAGTATTAATTCAACTAACACCTGGCTGAGGCAGATGTGAATATTCCTGGTTTGCTGTAATGATTTTGGAGGTTGTTTTTTTTTGTTTGCACCAAAACTAAGTTGTAGCAGTAAAGCTGTGATTAGTTTTCTCTTCTGTATTCTCAACTATAACTAAGGTACTGTCTGTTTGTTATTTAAGATTACAGTACATGAAATATAAGCATAATTTATAAGTTATAATTACACGTATACAAGATATATATATATATATATATATATATATATATATATATATATATATATATATATATATATGTATGTATATGTATAGATATATATATACAAGATATTTTCTTGTTAGAGCATATGTTATAATTTTTAGTGATTTCCCAGGTACCACATATATCATTGCATGTGTCTGTCTGTAATATATATATGGATTATGATTGTTGTTGGTATTACTGCCTACATCATAAGCGGGATTTGTGGGCTTGTGCGTAAATGTGTGGTGTGGTGTTACGGCATTTTCCGTGTGTTCCCTACAGAACCTGATCAAGAACCTCCTGGAGCAGAAGGAGCTGAATCCTCTGTCCGGAAGGAAGAGGAAGCAGGAGGAGCTAAAGAGTCGGAGCAGCCTGCCATCGGGGTGAGTGTGATGAGCAGCCAGAATCAAAATTTAATTCTCGAAGTACAAATTTGTTTGCGGATAGAGCAAGAAAGAGTTAAAACGTGTACAAAGATACTAGTATATAAATAGAAATAGAAGAATTATGGATATCATCAAATATCTGAATGCTGGTGGATTATCAGGTATTTAGAAAATGTAGATGAGTTTTAAGAGCAAATTTCTTCCTAAAATGCTGATGAACGTTTTAGACAGAATTTTATTATGTTTCATGATATATATATATTTAATTTTAAATAAAGATATTTGCTATAATAATAATATTAAATATAGTTTTCAACAAAGGCGAAGGAGGGGGTCCAAGCACCAGCAACCAAAGCAGTAACGGTCAAAGAAAGGAAGCCACATCACGCAGCAATTGCATAATTGCTCGCTAAAAAACTGAATTCGTTGTCGATGATTGCGCAAAAGTCACTGAGTCAAGAGCACAAAGAAAGGAGTCCAGCAGCAATGCAGTAAAGGAAATATGCTATAAACTATTGTTTTAGCGAGAGCTGCAAATGCCGGTTTGCAGTAGGACACATCAAAGAGAGGACTCTGCTACGGATGTAGCACCGGCCATCGCCAGGTAGAGAAACTGAATGTCACATCATTTACATTTACAGGCAGAGGTTGGATTCAACCCCAACATCTGGTTCAAAGCAGTGTCCCACACCAGGCCATGAACACTCCACTGGCATAACTGTGGAAAATTCACAGAGTCTTTTATTGCTAAAGAAAGGAGTCCGCACCACTGTGCAAACAGTGAAACATGCCATGAACTAGTATTTTGGCTAGAGCAGCAAATGTCAATGAAATTGCAAGAACCAGCAGTCAAGCTTTCTGTAGTGTCAAAGAGAGGAGTCAAGCATCGCAGCAACGTTGTCACCAAAAAACTGAACTGTCACATCATTTACATTTACAGGCAGAGGTTGATTCGGGAATCCCCAACATCTTGGTTCAAAGGCTAATGTCCCAATACTAGGCCATTTAACACCCACCGGTACACCAGCAAAAATTCATGAGTCTTTTGTCGTCAAAGAAAGGAGTCCGCACTACTGCAAAAAAAGTGAAACATGCCATGAACTAGTGTTTTGGCTTAGAGAGCAAATGTCAATGAAATTCAAAGAACCAGCAGCCGAAATAAATAGTGGTTAAAGAGAGGAGTCAAGCATCATGCAGCAATCGCTTGTCACCAAACTGAATTGTCACATCATTTACTTTTAGCAGCATTAATTTTTTTTCAATGTTATAGCAGTTTAAGCTTGACTTTTGCCACTTGCTAGCAGTTTATTGGCTGTCTTAGCCTATTGTGTTACATTTTATTAAAGCCTTTAGAAGACCAATCTAAGAGATATATGTTAGGCTAAATGCAAGGATGACAAAGATACTGTTTAGCATTGATTTTAATTCAGGATATTGCCGAATTCATATGAAGTTCCATGTGATTATATGAATCCCGTAGTAATTTTTTTACCTGAAGCAAGATGGCAGCCGTACTACGTAAAAGTTCTTGGTCAAAGCTACTGAGCTTATGCAGCTGGCTTTTATAGGAAATGGTGCAAAAATGCAAACTTTGTTTCCCCAGCAGCCAATGTCAATGAAATTTTGCATACATGCATGGAGTATCATAATTAATAACTGTACCAAGTTTAAAAGTAGATCAGAATAATTTTTTTTCAAAGAGCAGTTTAAGCCAATTTTTGTCACTTTCACAGCAGTTTATTGGCTTGTCTTAGCCACAGCATTGTGAAAATTGCAAAAAGCTTGTTCCAGCCTTGACTCACTCTCTGCTGATTCGTAACAAGTGCATGATTTATGGATTGGCCAAAAGACTCAGGAGGCTTGCAGAGCTTGTTTAATCAGTGTTATTGTAAAAGTTGTGAAAAAAATGACACATTCCCAATTGGAAAGTTGTTTGGTTGTACTTAACGAGTGGAATGCATGAAGAACTTTTATTTTACGCTGCAGGGTTCTGGAGTTATATTCAATCGCTGCTTGGTTTTGCTGTAGCGCCTCTACAGGCCAACTGCCAAGACAAACTTTGCAGGTGGTTAGAGTCATGGTTCATGCATAAATATCAAATTTCAGCCCGATACGATGTTCTTACATATGAAAAAAGCAATCAATTTATTGCCATAATAGCCGCTATGGTTGTTGATTTAACGAGTGATTCTTTAATTATCCTTCATCAGGAGGTTGCCTCTAGATGAAGTGTACAAAATTTGAGCCAAATCGGTCATAAGAAGCCCTGAGAGATATTAACATGTAGCATTTAGGAGCGCCCCTATTGGTCGCATTAGGCGCCATTTTGTGTGCACGTCCATAGAATCTTGTTTCCATCAATGTCCTGAAGTTTGCTGTGGGTCAAAGACGAAGTTACAGTGTCAAAGCAAAATTGGCCAATACTGTAGGCATTTAATTGACGGTCTCAGCTGCAGCTTTTGAGAAATCGCAAAAGTTTCTTGTTTTGATGTCCGCTCAGTCCACAGATTCGCTTTGGACACCCAACATGCCCTGATTTGACCAAAAGCCTAGGAGGAGTACAAAAAAGTCAATTTAGCAAATTATGCAAATTAGCAAAAAATCTATCTAGACGGAAGTCCATAGTCCCAATTTGAAAGTTGTTTGAATTGTTGTCCTGATCAGATGCAGAAAGAATTTTCAGGAAAAGGCCATATGGTTTAAGAGTTAGAGACCCAAACGTGGTTTGCTCAACAGCGCCACCTATAGGTCAATTGTAGCGTTTTGTTATCGCATCGAAAGTTGCACATATTTCAACCTAGCTGCCAAGCTCAGCTCAGCAGTTACGGCTTTAGGCTGCAGAATCAGTTTCGAGGAAAAATAATAAATAGAAGCGTAAGCGCATGGCTGAGGGGTCCAAGCACCAGTAAAATCAAAGCAGTAACGGCCAAAGAAAGGAGTTACATCACGAGCAACGATAATTGGTTGGTTTCAAAACTGAATTGTCGATGATTGCGCAAAAGTCACCGAGTCGTTGTTGTCAAAGAAAGGAGTCCAGCAGCAATGCAGCAAAGAAATATGCCATAAATCATTGTTTTAGCCAGAGCTGCAAATGTCAAGTCGGTAGACATCAAAGAGAGGACTGCCACGATGCAGCAATCACCATCGCCAGAAAACCGAATTGTCATGATCATTTACTTTACAGGCAGAGGTTGATTCAACCCCAACATCTCTTGGTTCGTGCTGTTGTCTCTACACTAGGCCACAAACACCACTGCATAATTTTTCAGTAAAATCTACAGGGTCTTTTGTCACAAAGAAAGGAGTCCGCACCACTGCAAACAGTGAAACATGCCATGAACTAGTGTTTGGCTATAGAGCAGCAAATGTCAACAGAAATTGGCAAGAACCAGCAGCTGAGTCAGAGGGCTGTAAGAGAGGAGCCAAGCACTGGGTCACGTGATTGGGAAACGGTGTTAAAGGGAAGGTGCCTCTGGGAACAGACTGGCATTAAGGCGGCTTTGTTCAAATTAGTTCAGTCTAGCGTTTGCTGGGTTGGTCTTAAATTTCTTATTACGTTATACATTTTTATTAAAAGCCTTTAGAAGACCAAATCTAAGACATATTTTGTGCTGTAAATGCACAAGGATGACACAAAAGTACACTGTTTATACTGATTTCTAACTAGGATATGTCAAATCATATGTAGTTCCATGTGATTAGAGCACCCAGTAATTTTTCACCCACAAGATGGCAGTCATGTATCATTTAAAAGTTCTGTGGGTCAGTGTTACCGCAGCTTATGCAGTCATTTTATAGAAACAGTGCAAAATGCAAAACTCTTGCTGTAGTTTCAGCAGCCAATGTCAATGATATTTTGCACATGCATGGAGTATCATATTAATAACTGTGTACTCAAGTTTGCAGATCAGAATAATCTTTTTTCAAAGTTATAGCAGTTAGCCAATTTTGTCATCACTTTCACAGCAATTTATTGCTTGTCTTAGCCACAGCATTTGTGAAATTGCAAAAAGCTTTCGTTCCAGCCCCTAGCTCACTCTGGCTGATTCGTGGTCATGTATGATTTATGTGGATTGGCCAAAAGACCTAGGAGGTGTTTCTATGTAAGTAAGAGTTTGTTTTTCAATCTGTGCAAGTTATTGTAAAAGTTGTGGAAAAATGACACATTCCCCAATTGGAAAAGTTGTTTGGTTGTACTTAACCCAGTGGAATGCATGAAGAAGTTTTATTTTACGCTGCAGGGTTCTGGAGTTATAGGCCTAATCATGCTGTTTTGGCTGTAGCGCCTCACAGTGCCAATCTTCAAGACAAACTGTAGGTGTGGTTAGAGTCAAGGTCTATGGCTAAATATCAAATTTCAGCCCGATACGTTGTTCTAAGCATACGAAAAAGCAACTTCAATTTCATTGGCTAATAGCCACGCGTTTGTTGACGAACGCAGTGATCTTTTAATTATCCTTCATCAGGAGGCTGTCAGATGAAGGGTGTACAAAATTTGAGCCAAATCGGTTGTACGGTTCTTGAGATATTAACATGCAGTATTTAGAGCGCCCCTCATTGGTCGATTAGCGCTTATTTTTAGTATCGTCCATAGAATCTTGTTTAATAATGTCCTGAAGTTTGAAGGGTGGGCCAAAGTATTTTAAAGTTACAGTGGTCAGGCCAAAATTGGCCACCAGAGTATTTAATTGACGGTCCTAGCTAGTAGCTGAGAAATCGCAAAGCTCTGTCGGATGTCCGCTCAGTCCACAGATTCGTTTGACACCTGACATGCCCTGATTTGACCAAAAGCCTGGAGGAGAAGGTGTCAATTTAGCAAATTATGCAAATTAGCAAAAATCTACCTAGACTTGGAAGTCCATAGTCCCAATTTGAAAGTTGTTTGAATTGTTGTCCTTGGATCAGATGCAGAAAGAATTTTTGTGTAGGCTATACGGTTAAGAGTTAGAGACTCCAACGTGTTTGGTTTCCGCAACAGCGCCCACCTATAGGTCAATTGTTATGTGTTTTGCTATGTTTTAATCGAGTTGCAACACATTTCCAACCTAGCTGCCAAGTTTCAGCCTTGTAGCAGTTACGGTTTAGGCTGCAGAACTAGTTTCAGAGGAAAAATAATAATAATAAAAAAATAATAATAATAATAATAATAATAATAATAAGAAAAACCTTTGATCTGAAAACAATAGGTTCCACATACCGTAAGCTGGGACCCCTCAATAATAATAATAAGAAAAAACTCTAACGAAAATGGAAGAGGGTTCCGCTAGCACTGTGCTTGGACCCCTAATAATAATAATAATAATAAATATAAGCGGCTATGACGGGTCCAAGCACCAGCAACCAAAGCAGTAACGGTCAAATAAAGGGAGTCAAGCATCACGCAGCAATTGCATAATTGCTTGTCGCCAAACTGAATTGTCGATGATTGCGTTAAAAGTCACTGAGTCGTTGTTGTCAAAGAAAGGTCCAGCAGCATGCAGAAGTGGAATACGCCATAAACTACTGTTTTTAGCGTAGAGCTGGCAAATGTCGTCAAGGTCGGTAGACATCAAAGAAAGGATCGCCATGATGCAGCACCGCCATCGCCAGAGACTGGATTGTCGATCATTTACATTTACAGGCAGAGGTTGGATTCGAACCCCAACATCTTGGTTCAAAGGCGCAGTGTCCTGCCACTAGGCCATTTAACACCACTGGCACCAGCAAAATTCACAGGAGTCTCTTTGTCGCCAAAGAAAGCGGAGAGTCCGCACTACTGCAAAAAGGAAACATGCCATGAACTAGTGTTTTGGCTAGAGCAGCAAATGTCAATGAAATTGCAAGAACCAGCAGCCGAAATAAATAGTGGTCAGCAAGAGAGGAGTCACATCATGCAGCAATCGCTGTCACCAAAACTGAATTGTCACATCATTTACTTTTAGCAGACACTCTTTTTCAAAGTTATAGCAGTTTAAGCCAATTTTAAGCAATTTTACAGCAGTTTATTGGCTGGTCTTTAGCCTTTATTAAAGTTACATTTTATTAAAAGCCTTTAGAAGACCAAATCTAAGACATATGTTAGGCCAAAATGCAAGGATGACAAAAGTATACTGTTTAGTACTGATTTTAACCAGGATATTGTCAAATTCAAGTAGTTCCATGTGATTATATTAACCTGCAGTACCTTTTTTTTTCACCCACAAGATGCAGCAGTCAAATTATTTAAAGTTCTTGTATCAAAAGCCATTGCAGCTTATGCAGTCATTTATAGAAACAGTGCAAAATGCAAAAACTTGGTTGTAGCTTTCCCAGCAGCCAATGTCACGAAATTTGCATACATGCATATGGAGTATCATATTTAATAACTGTACCAAGTTTGGCAGATCAGAATAATTTTTCAAAGTTATAGAAAGTAGTTTGTCAATTTTGTCACTTTCACAGCAGTTTATTGGCTTGTCTTAGCCACAGCATTGTGAAATTGCAAAAAAGCTTGTTCCAGCCTTGGGCCCACTCTGCTGATTCGTGGTGATGTATGATTTATGTGGATTGGCCAAAAAGACCTAGGGATAGTGTTTGCAAGAGTTTGTTTTTCCAACTGCAAAAGTAATGTGTGTTGTGAAAAAAATGACACATTCCCAATTGGAAAAGTTGTTTGGTTGTACTTCCTAACGAGTGGTACCATGAAGTGTTTTATTTACGCTGCAGGGTTCTGGAGTTATATAGCCTAATCAAGGTTTGCCTTGCTGTAGCTCTCACAGGCCAACTGGCACAAACTTGCAGGTGTGTGGTTAGGAGTCAAGGTTCATGCATAAATATCAAATTTCAGCCCGATACAACGTTCTTAAGCATACGAAAAGAATCAATTTGTTGGCTAATAGCCGCTATGGTTAAGCGATTTAACGCAGGATCTTTAATTATCCCTTCATCAGGAGGTTGCCTAGATGAAGTGTACAAAATTTGGAGCCAAATCGGCTCTAGACGTGTTCTTGGAGATATTAACATGTAGCATTTAGGAGCGCCTCGTATTGGTCGATTAGCGCTATTTTGTGTATCAGCCCGGCAGAATCTTGTTTCCATCACGTCTCCAAGTTTGAAGTGGTCAAAGCATTTTAAAGTTACAGTGGTCAAAGCAAAATTGACACGCCCCATAGCATTTAATTGATGTGTCCTAGCTGCAGCTTTGAGAAATCGCAAAAAAGCTCTCTGTTTTGATGTCCGGCTCAGTCCACAGATTCGTTTGACACCTGACATGCCCTGATTTGACCAAAAGCCTAGGAGGAGTACAAAAAAGTCAATTTAGCAAATTATGCAAATTAGCAAAAAATCTATCTAGACAAGTCCATAGTCCCAATTTGAAAGTTGTTTCAATTAAGGTCCTTGGATCAGATGCAGAAAGAATTTCAGTGTAGGCTACACGGTTTAAGAGTTAGAGACCTAAACGTAGCTTGTCTCCAAGTAATAGCCACCACCCATAGGTCAATTGTTGCGTTTTTGTTGCTCTAATCGAGTTGCATTGTTACTCCAACTCAGCTGCTGGTGCTCAGCCCCAGCAGTTGCGCTTAGGGCTGCAGAATCAGTCAGAGGAAAAAATAATAATAATAAAAATAATAATAATATTGAAATATAGTCATAAGCTGCAGAGGGGTTCCAAGCACTAGCAACCAAAGCAGCAACGTGTCAAAATAGGAGTCAAGCATCACGCAGCAATTGCATAATTGCTCGTCGCCAAACTGAATTGTCGTGATGATTGCTAAAGTCACTGAGTCGTTGTTGTCAAAGAAAGGAGTCTGTTAGCAATGCAGCAAAGTGAAATATGCCATAAACTATTGTTTTAGCCAGAGCTGCAAATGTCAAGTCGTAGACATCAAAGAGAGGACTCACATGATGTAGCAATCGTCATCGCCAGAAACTGAATTGTCACATCATTTACATTTACAGGCAGAGGTTGGATTCAACCCCAACATCTTGGTTCGGGGCGTTACAGTGTCCTGCCACTAGCTACCAACACCACCGGGCATAACCAGCAAACTACAGAGTCTTTTGTCGCTAAAGTATGAGTCCCAGCACCACTGCAAAACAGTGAACGTGCCATGAACTAATGTTTGCTAGAGCAGCAAATGTCACGAAATTAAAGAACCAGCAGTCAAGTCGGTAGTCGCTAAAGAGAGAGTCAGGCATCAATCGTTGTCACCAAAAAACTGAGCTGTCACATCATTTATATTTCTACAGGCAGAGGTTGATCTAACCCCAACATCTTGGTTCAAAGGCGAAGGTTCCACACTAGGCCACTAACACCCACTGGCATAATTCAGCAAAATTACAGAGTTTCAAGTCGCCGTGAAGAAAGGAGTCCGGCACCACTGCAAAAAGGAAACATGCCATGAACTAGTGTTTTGCCAGAGCAGCAAATGTCATTGAAATTGCAAGAACCAGCAGCCGCCAGCCAGCAGTGGCTGGAAGAGGAGGAGTCAAGCATCAGGCAGCAATCGCTTGTCACCAAAACATCATTTCTACTTTGAAGTAGACACTCTTTTTCAAAAGGTAGCAGTTTGCCACCTATACCATATAGTTTATTGGCTGGTCTTAGCCTTATTGTGTTACATTTTATTAAAAGCCTTTAGAAGACCAAATCTAAGACATATGTTGTGCTGTGGAATGCAAGGATGATAAAAGTATACTGTTTAGTACTGATTTTTAACTAGGATATTGTCAACTAAGGTGTAGTTCCATGTGATTATACAACCTGGCAGCACTTTTTCACCCACAAGATGGCAGCCGTATCAGAAAGTTCTTGTGGGTCAAAAGCTACTGCAGCTTGCAGTCATTTTATAGAAACAGTGTAAAAATGCAAAACTTTGCTGTAGTTTCCCAGCAGCCAATGTCAATGGAAATTTTGCATACATGCATGGAGGATTATTTAATAACTGTACCAAGTTTGGTGCAGATCAGAATAATTTTTCAAAGTTATAGTAGTTATTTCAATTTTGTCACTTTCACAGCAGTTTATTGGTTTGTCTTAGCCACAGCATTGTGAAATTGCAAAAGCTTGTTCCAGCCTTGGGTCTACCTCTGCTGATCTGCAGGATGTATGATTTATGGATTAAATAAAGACCTAGGAGGTAATGGTAAGAAAGCTGTTAACTAAAAAGTTACGTAAAAGTTGTGAAAAATGACACATTCCCAATTGGTGTTGTTTGTTGTACTTTAATTTAGGGAATGCATGAAGGTTTTATTTTTACGCTTGTAGGGTTCTGGGAGTTATGTTTAATCGCGTTTGCCTTTGCTGTTGTAGCGGCCACAGGCCAATCAAGACAAACTTTGCAGGTGTATAGAGTTTGTATGTCATGCATAAATATCAAATTTCAAAACAGCATAATGTTCTCAAGGTACTAAAAGCAACTTTAAATTCCATATTACAGTTGCCATGGTTGTTGACGACCAGTATTTTAATTATCCTTCATCAGAGGTTGCTCGGACATGTACAAAATTTGAGCCAAATCTGATTAAGTTCTGAGGATATTAACATGTAGCATTTAGAGCGCTTCTATTGGTCGATTAGCCATTTTTGGTATCAGTCTATAGAATCTTGTTTCCATCAATGTCCTGAAGTTTTACGGGTAATAAAGCATTTTAAAGTTACAGGGTTTAAAGCAAAATTGGCTACCACAGCAGATTAATTGGATTTGTCCTAGCTGCAGCCTTTGAGAATCGCAGCTTCCTGTTTTGATGTCCTGCTCAGTCCACAGATTCAAGCACACCCACATGTGCCCTGACGCACCAAAGCCTAGAGGAGTATACAAAAGCCAATTTAGCAAATTATACTAGCAAAAAATCTATCTAGGACGCAGTTCCAGAACTGTACTTGAAAGTTGTTTGAATTGTTTAACCTGATCAGATGCAGAAAGAATTTTCAGTGTAGGCCATATTTGCTTAAGAGTTAGAGACTTAAATTTATGCTTGTTCTCCACAAGAACAGCTTTTTCACCTATAGTCAATTGGTGGTTTTGTTCATCGAAGTTGCACATATTTCAAATCGAGAATACAAGTTTCAGCTCTGCAGTGTTATTGGCTTTAGGCTGCAGAATCAGTTTCGTAGGAAAAAATAACAGTTAATAATAAAATAATAATAATACAAATATAGCCAAGTATGAGGGGCCTGCCACCTGCCAAACTGTGCTACAGTAACGGTCAAAGAAAGGATACATCACGCAGTAATTGCATAATTGCTCGCCGCTAAAAACTGAATCATCGCATATTATGCAAAAAGCCACTGAGCCGTTGTTTGCCAAAGAAAGGAGTCCAGCAGCAATGCAGCAAAGTGAAATATGCTGCAAACTATTGTTTAGAGTTAGAGCTGCAAATGCCGTAAGTCGGTAGACATCAAAGAGAGGACCAAGTGCGATAGCACCGCCGGTTTGCAGAAACTGAATTTTGCCGCGCATCATTTACATTTACAGGCAGAGGCTGGATTCAACCTCAAATATCTTGGTTCAAAGGCGTGTCCCGCCATTTCAGGCCATTTAACACTCCACTGGCATAACTGTGCAAATTCACAGAGTCTTTGTCGTCAAAGAAAGGAGTCCGCACTACTGCAAAGAAAGTGAAACGCGCTATGAACTAATGTTTTGGCTTAGAGCAGCAAATGTCAATGAAATTGCAGAACCAGCAGTCAAGTCGGTAGTCGCCAGCAGAGGAGCCAGGCATCAATCGCTTGTCAACAAAACTGAGCTGTCACATCATTTACATTTACAGGCAGAGGTTGGATTCCCAAAGATTCTGGAGTTCAAAGGCGCAGTGTCCTGCCACTAGGCCACTTAACACCCACTGGGCATAATTGTGCAAATTCACAGAGTCTTTTACAAGAAAGGAGTCTCACACCACTGCAAAAAAGGAAACATGCCAAGAACTAGTGTTTTGCTAGATATAACAATGAAAATTGCAAGAACCAGCAGCCGAGTCAGTAGTGGTCAAAGAGAGGAGTCACATCAAGGCAGCAATCGGCTGTCACCAAAAACATCATTTACTTTTTAGCAATATTAATTTTTTCAAAGTGTAGCAGTTTGGCTTAATTTTGCCACTTGCTAGTTAGTTTATTGGCTGGTCTTAGCCTTTTATTGTGTTATATTTTATTAAAAGCCTTTTAGGTTACCAAATCTAAGATATATAGCCAGTAAAATGCAAGATGACAAAAGTATACTGTTTAGTACTGATTTTTAACTAGGATGATGGGTCACAAATTAAGGTGTAGGTTCCATACAATCTGTACCTTTTTTCACCCACAAGATGGCAGCCATGTACCACGAAAGTTCTTGTGGTCAAAAAGTCACTGCAGCTTATGCAGTCATTTTGATAGGAAACAGTAAAAATGCAAAATCTTTGCTGTAGCTTCCCCCAGCAGCCAATGTCAATGAAATTTTGCATACACACATGGGAGTATCATATTTAATAACTGTACTAAGTTTGCGCAGACTGGGAATACCTCTTTCAAAGTTATAGAAAGTTTAAGCTAATTTTATTACCACAGCAGCTTATTGGCTTAGTCTTTAGCTAAGGCATTGTGAAATTGCAAAAGCTTTCTGTTCCAGTCTGGGCTCTCTGCTGATTCGTAGGATGTATGATTTATGGATTACTAAAGACTTTTAGAGGTATTTAAAAGAGTTTGTTTTTCAATCTAGCAAGTATTGTAAAAAGTTGTGAAAAATGACATTCCCAATTGGAAAGTTGTTTGGTTGTACTTAACGAGTGAATGCATGAAGAAGTTTTATTTTTACTAGCAGGGTTTCTGGAGTTATATCTAATCGCTGCTTTTGCTTTTGCTGTAGCGCCTCTACAGGCCAATCAAGACAAACTTTGCAGGTGTGTATAGAGTCATGTCTATGCATAAATACCACTCTGAAGTCTAGACATAATGTTCTTACATACGGTAAAGCAACTTCAATTTCATTGGCTAATAGCTGCCATGGTTGTTGATTTAACGTGAGTGATTCCTTAATTATCCCTTCTTCATATCAGAGGTTGCCTAGATGAAGCGTACAAAATTTGAGCCAACCGTCGACGTTCTTTAGATATTAACATGTAGCATTTAGAGCGCCTCTATTGGTCGATTAGCGCTTATTTTTGTATCGTCTATAGAATCTTTGTTTCACTGTCGTCCAGTTTGGGCGGTGGGTCAAAGTATTTTAAAGTTACAGTGGTCAGCCAAAATTGGCCACGCCTTCATAGCATTTTAATTGACGGTCTCTAGCTGCAGCTTTGAGAAACCACGCAGTTTCCTTGTTTTGATGTCCGGCTCAGTCCACAGATTCGCTTGATAATCAGATATGCCCTGATTTGACCAAAGCCCAGGAGGAGCATAAAGTCATTCAGCAAATTATGCAAATTAGCAAAAATCTATCTAGACGGAAGTCCACAGTCCCAATTCTGGAAAGCGTTTAATTGTTGTCCCGGATCAGATGCAGAAAGAATTTTGTAGGCCGTACGCAGTTTTAAGAGTTAGAGACCCAACGTGTTTGCCCTCCGCAACAGCCACCTATAGGTCAATTGTTGCGGCTTTTTGTTATTTAACGAAGAAATACATTTCCAACTCTAGCTGCCAAGTTTCAGCTCTGTAGCAAAGTTACGGCTTAGGGTTGCAGAATCAGCTCAGAGGAAAAAATAAATAATAATAAAAATAAAGAGTAGCTTGCCGCTAAGGAGGGTAACGCACCAGCAACCAAAGCAGTAACGTGTCGTGAAGAAAGGAGTCACATCACGAAAGCAATCAAGATACTTGCTTGCCGCAAAAACTGAATTGTTGTTGCATGATTGCTAAAGCTACTGTCGTTGTTGTCAAAGAAAGGAGTCCAGCAGCAATGCAGCAGCGAACATGCCATAAACTATTGTTTTTTAGCTAGAGTTGCAAAATGCTGTCGTAGACATCAAAGAGAGGACTCAAGCATGATGCAGCAATCGCCATCGCCAGAAACTGAACGTTTACATTTACAGCAGAGGCTGATTCAACCTCAACATCTTGTTCAGTGCTGCCCTGGCTATCAGGCCACAAACACCCACTCTACACCAGCAAAAATTCACAGGGTCTTTGTCAAAATAGTGTTGAGTCCGCAATCACTGCAAAACAGTGAAATACAGAACTAGCAAGGTTTTGGCTAGAGCAGCAAATGTCAAATGAAATTGCAAGAACCAGCAGTCAAGTCAGTCATCAAGAGAGGAGTCAGGTATCAATCGCTTGTCACCAAAAAACCGAACTGTCAAGCATCATTTACAGGCAGAGGCTGGATTCGAACCCCAACATCTTGGTTCAAAGGATGTGCGTCCTTATTACCAGGCCACGCAACACCCACTGCATACTCAGCAAAATTCACAGAGTCTTTGTCGCCAAAGAAAGGAGTCCGCACCACTGCAAACAGTGAAACATGCCATGAACTAGTGTTTTGGCTAGAGCATAAAAATGTCAATGAATTAAAAGAACCAGCAGCCTATTTGGGTATCGCCGCAGAGGAGTCACATCAAGCCGCCGTGGATTGGGGAAACGGCAAGTTGGGGCAAAGGTGCTCTGGAACAGACTGGCATTAAGTGGCTTGTTCAAACTAGTTCAGTTCAGTTTGGTTGGGTTGGTTCAGCCTTATTGTGCTACATTTTATTAAAAGCCTTTAGAAGACCACAACTAAGACATATTTTGTGCTGTAAATTACAGATGGTATACTGATTTCATCCAGGATATTGTCAAATACATGTAGTTCATGATTATAGTTAAATCAAAATTTTTTTCACCCAAGATGGCAGCCATGCATTACGCAAAGTTCTTGTGGGTCAAAAGCTACTGCAGCTTATGCAGTCATTTTATAGGGAAACAGCAAAATGCAAAAACTTGCTGTGAGTTCCAGCAGCCAATGTCAATGAAATTTTGTACATGCATGGAGATCATATTTTAATAACTGTACCAAATTTAAGTAGATCAGAATAATTTTTTCAAAGTTATAGCGTGTTTAAGCCAATTTTGTCAATACAGTTTATTGGCTTGTCTTAGCCACAGCATTGTTAAATCAAGTAAAAGCTTGTTCCAGCTTGGCCCACTTGATTCGGTGATGTATGATTTATGGGATTGGCCAAAAGACCCAGGAGGTGTTTGCAAGAGTTTGTTTTTTCAAATCTGGTGTTATTGTAAAAGTTGTGAAAAAGCCAGACATATTCCAATTGAGAAAGTTGTTTGGTTGTACCATGGAGTGGGAATGTATGAAGAAAATTTTTATTTTTACGCCTGTAGTTCTGGAGTTATAAGTCTAATTTGTTATTGGTTTTGCTGTGTTTCACAGGCCAATCAAGGCCAAAACTTTGCAGGTGTGTTAGAGTCATACTATGCATAAATATCAAATTTCAGCCCGACACGTATGTTCTCCTATGTAAGCGAAAAAGCAACTTCAATGTCAATATTAATAGTCGCCATGTTTATGATTTAACGCAGTGACTTAATTATCCTTCATCAGGAGTTACCCAGATGAAGTGTACAAAATGGAGCAAATAGTCGACGGTTTTGAGATATTAACATGTAGCATTTGAGCGCCCCTCATTGGTCAGATTAGCGCCATTTTTGTGTATCGTCCATGGTAACCTGTTTCATCAATGTCCTGAAGTTTGCATGGGGCAGGGTCAAAGCATTTTGCAGTTACAGTGGTTGTGCCAAAATTGGCTACCAGAAAGTATTTAATTGATGTGTCCTAGCTGCAGCCGTAGAAATCGCAGAAAAGTTTCTCTGTTTTGATGTCCTGCTCAGTCTACCAGATTCATTTGACACCTGACATGCCCCTGATTTTGACTCAAAAGCCCAGGAGGAGTACAAAAGTCAATTTAGCAAATTATGCAAATTAGCAAAAAAATCTATCTAGACGGAAGTCCATAGTCCCAATTTTAAAAGTTGTTTTAAATTGTCCTTGATCAGATGCAGAAAGAATTTTCAGTGTAGGCCATACGGTTTAAGAGTTAGAGACCTAAATCGTATGCTGGTTTCGGCAACAGCGCCCACCTATAGGTCAATTGTTGCGTTTTTTGTTGTTGCTCTAATCGAAAGTTGCACACATTTCCAACCTAGCTGCCACAAGTTTCAGCTCTCCAGTAGCAGTTACGTGTTTAGGCTGCAGAATCAGTTTCGTAGGAAAAAATAATAATAATAAAAATAATACACAATAATAATAATAATAAGAAAAACCGACCCAAAACAATAGGGTTCTGATATAATTTCAGGCTTGGACCCCTAATAATAATAATAAAGAGAAGCCGCAAGCCATGGCGAGGGGTCTGCCAATTAGCAAACTGTGCCAGTAACGTCAAAGGAAAAGGAGTCAGAAGCATCACGCAGCAATTGCATAATTGCTCGTCAGCCAAAACTGAATTGTCGACGATTGCTAAAGTCACTGAGTCGTTGTTGTCAAAATAGCGAGTCCAGCAGCACGCAGCAAAGTGAAATATGCCATAAACTATTGTTTTAGCTAGAGCTGCAAATGTCAAGTCGGTAGACATCAAAGAGAGGGACCATGATGACAAGCAAATCATTAATGCCAGAAAAACTGAATTTGTCGCATCATTTACATTTACAGGCAGAGGCTGGATTCGAACCCCCAACATCTTTGGTTCAAAGGCGAAAGGTCTCCACACTAGGCCACGTAACACTCCATCACTGCATAATCTGTGCAAAAATTCACAGAGTCTTTGGTTGCCACAAAGAAGGAGTCCGCACCACTGCAAAACAGTGAAACGTGCCATGAACTAATGTTTACAGAGCAGCAAAATGTCACGAAAATTGCAAGAACCAGCAGTCAAGTCGGTGAAATGCCAAAGAGAGGAGTCAGGCATCAATCATTACCAAAAACCGAGCTGTCACATCATTTACATTTACAGGCAGAGGTTGGATTCAACCCCAAATATCTTGGTTCAAAGCAGTGTTCCAAGTTACTACTACTTAACACC
This sequence comes from Distichodus sexfasciatus, assembly GCA_032718565.1. Classification (NCBI taxonomy): domain Eukaryota; kingdom Metazoa; phylum Chordata; class Actinopteri; order Characiformes; family Distichodontidae; genus Distichodus; species Distichodus sexfasciatus. The sequence continues at coordinate 721,293 of JAVGVS010000075.1, forward strand.
CACTGGCACAATTGAAAAATTCACAGAGTCTTTGTCACAAAGAAAGGAGTCCGCACCACTGCAAAAAAGTGAACATGCCATGAACTAGTGTTTTGGCCAGAGCAGCAAATGTCACGAAATTGCAAGAACCAGCAGCCGAGTCAGTAGTGGGTCAAAGAGAGGAGTCAAGCATCATGCAGCAATCGCTTGTCACCAAAAAAAACATCATTTACTTTTAGCAGTATTAATTTTTTTCAAAAAGTTATAGCAGCTTTGTCAATTTTGCCAGTTTTGCCAGGCAGTTTATTGGCTGGTTTTACTTTTTATTGTGTTACATTTATTAAAAGCCTTTCAGGAAGACCACCCATATATATGTTGTGCTGTAAATGCAAGGATGACAAAAGTATACTGTTTAGTACTGATTTTAACCAGGATAATAAGTTAAATTGCTATGTAGTTCTTACAGATGACAACCTTGCAGTGTGTTCTTTTTTTCACCCACAAGATGGCAGCCGCGTATCACGAAAGTTCTGTGTCGCAAGCTACCAGCAGCTATAAAGCCATTTTTATGAGAAAAGCGAGTGCAAAAAAAAAATGCAAAACTTTGCTGTGTTCTCAGCAGCCACAATGTCACTTGAAATTTTGTATACATGCATGGAGTATCATATTTTAATAACTGTACCAAGTTTGGTGCAGATCAGAATAATTTTTTTCAAAGTTATAGTAGTTTGCCAATTTGTCACTACAAAGCAGTTTATTGGCTTGTTCAGCCACAGCATTGTGAACTGGGTAAAAGCTTGTTCCAGCCTTTGGCCTACTCTCTTGCTGATTCGGTGATGTATGATTTGCGGATTGGCCAAAAGACTCTTAGAGGTTTAAGAGTTTGCTTTTTCAACTGGTGCAAGTTATTGTAAAAGTCAGGAAAAAAATGACACACATTCCCAATTGAAAGTTGTTTATTAAACTTAACGAGTGGAATGCATGAAGAAGTTTTATTTACGCTGCAGGGTTCTGGGAGTTATACTAATCGCGCTTGCTCTTTTGCTAGAAGCAAAATGCCCTCACAGGCCAATCAAGACAAAAACTTGCAGGTGTGGTTAGAGTCAAGGTCTATGCATAAATATCAAATTTCCAGCCCGACATAATGTTCTTACATACGAAAAAGCAATCAATTTCATTGGCCATTAGCTATGGTTGTTGATTTAACGCAGTGATCTTAATTATCCTTCATCAGGAGGTTTCCAGGATGAAGCGTACAAACGGAGCCAAATCGGTCATACGTTCTGAGATATTAACATGTAGCATTTAGAGCGCCTTGTCATTTATTAGCGCATTTTTGCGTATCTATAGAATCTTTTGTTTCATCAATGTCCCTGAAGTTTGAAGTGGTGGGTCAAAGCATTTTAAAGTTACAGTGGTCGAAGCAAAATTGGCCACACTTCAGCACGTGAATTGACGTGAAGGCAGCTTCGAGAAATCGCAAAGTTTTCTGTTTTGATGTCCGCTCAGTCCATAGATTCGCTTTGACACCCGATAAGCTCCTGATTTGACCAAAAGCCTAGAGTGAGCATAAAGTCAATTTAGCAAATTGGCAAATTAGGCAAAAAATTCCATCTAGACGGAAGTCCATGGTCCCACCTGAAAGTTGTTTGAATTGTTGTCTCGATCAGATGCAGAAAAGAATTTTTCAGTGTAGGCCATTGTTTAAGAGTTAGGAGACCTAAACGTGTTTTGCCTCTGCAAATAAAGCGCCACCCAGGTCAATTGTTAGCGTGTTTTGTTGTCACCTAGGAAGGTATATATTTCCAACTCTAGCTGCTAAGTTTCAGCTCTGTAGCAGTTATGTTTAGGCTGCGAATCAGTTTCTCAGAGGAAAAAAAAATAATAATATAAAAGGAGAAGGCACAAGCATGAGGGGGTCCAAGAATTAGCAACCAAAGCAGTAACGGCCAAAGAAAGGAGTCAAGCATCACGCAGAGCAATTCGTATAATTCTGCTCGTCGCCAAAACTGAATTGTCGATGATTAAAAGAAAAGTCACTGGAGTCGTTGTTGTCAAAGAAAGAGTCCAAAGAAAGCATGCAAAGTGAAATATGCCATAAACTATTGTTTTAGCTAGAGCTGCAAATGTCAAGTCGGTAGACATCAAAGAGAGGACTCAAGCATGATGTAGCAATCGCTCATCGCCAGAAACTGAATTATTGTCACATCATTTGCGATTACAGGCAGAGGTTGATTCAACCCCAACATTCTTGGTTCAAAGGCGAAAAGTCCTGCCACTAGGCCATGAACACCTACCGGTATTAACTGTGAAAATTCACAGAGTCTTTTGTCGTCAAAGAAAGGAGTCCGCACCACTGCAAAACAGTGAAACATGCCATGAACTAGTGTTTTGGCTAGAGCAGCAAATGTCAATGAAATTGCAAGAACCAGCAGTCAAGTCGGTAGTGGTCAAAGAGAGGAGTCAAGCATCATGCAGCAAATCGCTTGTCACCAAAACTGAACTGTCAGCATCATTTATACATTTACAGGCAGAGGTTGATCAACCCCAACATCTTGGTTCAAAGGCGTATCGTCCTGTCACTAGGCCACTTAACACCACTGGCATAATAATTGTGCAAAATTCACAGAGTCTTTGTCGCCAAAGAAAGGAGTCCGCACCACTGCAAAAAAAAAGTGAAAACATGCCATGAACTATGTTTTGGCTAGAGCAGCAAATGTCAATGAAATAGCAAGAACCAGCAGTCGAGTCGTAGAAATATCAAAGAGAGGAGCCAAGCATCAAGCCGTCAGTGATTGGGGAAAAGGGTGTCGGGCAAGGCATCTGGAACAGATTGGCATTAAGTGGCCTGCCCAAATTAGTTCGTTCAGTTTCATATTGGTCTTAGCCTCTATTATGCTACATTTATTAAAAAAGCCTTTAGAAGCATCAAATTCCAAGTATTATTACTTTTGTGCTGTAAATGCCAGGATGATAAAAGCATACTGTTTAGTACTGGATTTTTTTAACTAGGATATTGTCAAATCAAGGTGTAGTTCCATGTGATTAGGTATGACCCTGCAGTAATTTTTTTTCACCCCAAGATGGCAGCCGTACCACGAAAAGTTCTTAGAGTCGCCAAAAATACCGCAGTTTATGCAGTCATTTTATAGAAACAGTGCAAAAATGCAAAATCCTTTGCTGTAGCTTCCAGCAGCCAATGTCAATGAAATTTTGCACACATGCATGGAGAGTATCATATTTAATATCTGGTACCACATTTGGTGCAGATCAGAATAAGGCTTTTATGTTATAGCAGTTTTGCTAATTTTGTCACTTACAGCAGTTTATTGGCTTGTCTTGGCCATATCAGGAAATTGCAAAAAGCTTTGTTCCAGCCTCACCACTTCTGCGATTCGCAGATGTATGATTTATGGATTGCCAAAAGACTCAGGGAGGTGTTTAAAAGAGCTTGTTTTCTTCAATTCATGAGGTTATTGTAAAAAGTTAGAAAAATGACACATTCCTCAATTGGAAAGTTGTTTATTGTACTTACTGAGTGGAATGCATGAAGAACTCTTTTATTTACGCTGCAGGGTTCTGGAGTTATAAGCCTAATTGCGTTTTGTTTTACAGAAGCGCCTCTACAGGCCAATCAAGACAAAACTTTGCAGGTGTATAGAGTCAAGCGTCTGCATAAATATCAAATTTCAGCCCATACTTATGTTTCCAAGTGTATGAAAAAGAATTTCAATTTCATTGGCTAATAGCCGCCATGTTTGTTGACGAACGTTAGTGACTTTAATTATCCTTCATCAGAGGCTGTTTTAGATGAAGTGTACAAAAATTTGAGCCAAATCGTTGTACGGTTCTTGAGATATTAACATGGTACGAGCGCTCATTGGTCGACATGCCTATTTTGTGTATCGTCCATAGAATCTTGTTTCATCAATGTCCTGAAGTTTGAAGTGGTGGTCAAAGCATTTTAAAGTTGTTACAGTGGTCGCGCAAAATTGGCCATCACCAGCATTTAATTGACGTTGTCCTAGCTGCAGCTTCCAAGAAATCGCAAAGTTTCGTTTTGATGTCCGCTCAGTCCAGATTCGCTTGGACACCTGGACATGCCCGATTTGACCAAAAAGCCCAGGAGGAGTACAAAAAGTCAATTTAGCAAATTATGCAAATTAGCAAAAAATCTATTCAGACTGAAGTCCACAGTCCCAATTTGAAAGTTGTTTGAATTGTTGTCCTTGGATCAGATGGAGAAAGAACTTTCAAAGTGTAGGCCATACCAAGTTAAGAGTTAGAGACTCCAACGTTGTTTGCCTCCAAGAACAGCGCCCACCTATAGGTCAATTGTTATGTGTTTTGTTGCAGAATCGAGTTGCACAATATTTCCAACCCAGCTGCCAAGCTCAGCCTGTAGAAAGCAGTTACGGTTTAGGGCTGCAGAATCAGTTTCAGAGGGAAAAATAATAAAATATATTTGCCGCGAAGAGGGGGTCTGCCACCATTAAGCCAAAAAGTGGCAGTAACGGTCAAAAGAAAGGAGTCAAGCATCACGCAGCAATTGCATAATTGTTGTCGCCAAAAAATCGAATTGTTGAATGATTGCTAAAGTCACTGAGTCGCTATTAATAAAGAAAGGAGTCCAGCAATTTAAAGAAGTGTGAAATATGCCATAAACTATTGTTTTAGCTAGAGCCAAATGTCAAGTCAGTAGACATCAAAGAGAGGATCAAGCATGATGTAGCAACCGCCATCGCCAGAAACTGAATTGTCACATCATTTACATTTAGCAGGCAGAGGTTGATCTGAATCCTCAACATCTTGGTTCAAAGGCGCAGGTTCCCACACTAGGGGCCACAAACACCCACTGCATAATTGCAGCAAAATTCACAGAGTCTTTGACGCCGGGAAGAAAGGAGTCCGCACCACTGCAAAAAAGTGAAACACATGCCATGACTCTAGTGTTTTGTCTAGAGCAGCAAATGTCAATGAAATAACAAGAACCAGCAGCCGAGTCGGTAGTCATCAAAGAGAGGAGCTGCGCATCAGTCATTGCATTTGGGGAAAAGGGTGTCAGCAAAGGTGCTCTAGAACAGACTGGTATTATGGGTTTGCCTCAAATTAGTTCAGTTCAGTTTGTTGGCTGGTCTTAGCCTCTTATTATGCTACATTTTATTAAAAGCCTTTTTAGAAAAACCAAATTTAAGACATATTTGTGCTGTAAATGCCAGGATGACAAAAGCAATAATTGTTTAGTACTGATTTTCTAACTAGGATATTGTCAAATTGCTATGTAGTTCCATGTGATTATATTAACCCGTAGTACCTTTTTCACCCACAAGATGGCAGCTGCGTATCACGAAAGTTTTGTGGTCAAAAAGTTATCACAGCTATAGTCATTTATAGGAAACAGTGCAAAAAAGCAAACTTTGCTGTAGCTTTCCCTCAGCAGTCAATGTCAATGAAATTTGCACACATGCATGGAGAATATATTTAATAACTGTACCAAGTTTGGCAGATCAGAATAATTTTTCAAAGTTAGAAGTGTTTAAGCTAATTTTGCCACTTTCTACAGCAGTTTGTTGGCTTGTCTTAGCCACAGCATTGTGAAATTGCAAAAGCTTGTTCCAGCCTTGGGCTCACTTGTGGATTCGTGTGATGTATGATTTATGATTACCAAAAGACCTCCAGAGGTAAGTTTGGTAAGAGTTTGTTTTTTCAATCATGTTATCAGAAAAGTTGTGAAAAAATGACACATTCCCAATTGAAAAGTTGTCGGTTGTATTTACCGAGTGAATGCATGAACTTTGCTCTTACGCTGCAGGGTTCTGGAGAGAAGTCTAATCGCTTTTGGTTTTGTTGTAGCCCCGCAGGCCAATCAAGACAAACTTGCAGGGTGGTTAGAGTCAAGGTCTGCGCATAAATATCACCCCAGCCCGGAGCACGATGTTCTTAAGTAATGCAAAAAGCAACTTCAATTTCATTGGCAACAGCCGCCATGTTTGTTGACGTAACGTAGTGACTCAATTATCCCTTCCATCAGGAGGCTGCTTCAGGATGAAGCGTACAAAATTTGAGCCAAATCGGTTGTGCACGTTCTGAGATATTAACATGTAGCATTTAGAGCGCCTTGCTGGGTCGATTAGCGCCATTTCGTGTATCGTCCATAGAATCTGTTTCCATCAATGTCCTGAAGTTTGGATGGTGGGTCAAAGCATTTTAAAGTTACAGGGTCAGCCAAAATTGGCCACGCCTCAGTGCATTTATTTGACGGTTCTAGCTGCAGCTTTGAGAAATCGCAAAAAAGCTTCCTGTTTTGAGGTCCGTACCAGTCCACAGGATTCGCTTGACACCTGGATATGCCCTGATTTGACCAAAGAATAGAGGAGTACAAAAGTCAATTTAGCAAATTATGCAAATTAGCAAAAAAATCTATTTAGGCGGGAAGTCCATAGTCCCAATTTGAAAGTTGTTTAATTGTTGTCCTGATCAGATGCAGAAAGAATTTTCAGTAGGCCATACGGTTTAAGAGTTAGAGACATAACGTTGCCAAGAACAGCGCCCACCTATAGGTCAATTGTTGCGTTTTGTTGTCACCTAATCGAGTTGCACATATTTCAACCTAGCTGCCAAGTTTCAGCTTCAGAAGTAAAGTTACGGTTTAGGCTAGAATCAGTTTCAGAGGGAAAAAAATAATAATAATAATAATAATAATAATAAGAAAAACTCGAATTGAACAATAGGTTCTAAGAAATTTGCTTGGACCCCTAATAATAATAAGAAAACTCGTCAACGAAATAATAGGTTCACCCCTAATAATAATAATAATAATAATAAAGCCAACTCAATAAGTAAAACCAAAATAGCTTGTAATAATTTTAATTAATTAATTATCTATAAATAAATAAATAAATAAAGAAATAATTGGGGAAATAATTTTTAAAAATAGAATATAAAAAGATTGAAAAGTACATTATAAAAAAATCTTTTTCTTCTTCTTCATCTTCTTCTTCTTCTTGTAAATGTCTATATTTAACAATAAACAGGTGTGTGTATATATATACATATATACACACACACACATATACACATACACCCTTCTTCCCCCATCTCACTCCAGTGCACGTCGCTTCACACATCTGTCTTCCTCAGCCGTCTTTTCTCTCCTTTTCAATCTTGTTTTCTTCCTCCGTCTGCGACACAGCCTTGCCTCCCCTTCTCCCCGCCACCGCCACCGCCGCCGTTGTTGTTCACATGAGTAGCTCTCCACGTTGGTGTGAAGGATTTGGAGCTGAGAGGCGGATGGGGAGAGGACCAGGAAATTAAGGAGAGGGAGAGGGAGAGAGAGAGAGAAGACTGCCTTCAGGCTCGGTGCAGGATCAGTGCTATTCAATATATAAAGAGAGGCAGTAATGTATAATTAAAAGGGCAAGAATATAAAGGGCATTTTTTATGACAAGTCAAACGTGGTAGCCTGCTCATGACTGACAGAAGCTGTGATTTTGATGAATAATAAAGAGCAAGGCAGGGCCTGATTTTAATATGGCATGTGATTAAGTCTCCATTTTATTTTATTTTTAATATTTTTTTCTGAAAGGATGGAGCTTTTTTAGTCGGTCCTCACGTGCACCGCGTTCTTACTGTACCTATTGTCACAGTGCCAAATACCTGCCTCCACACTTCTTACCAATATCCACTTTGTTCATCCTCACATGTGCCGCCGCGTCCTCGTCGTTCCACCCGGCACACTCTTAACCGAGCTGTAAAACCTGTAACACCAAACTACGGGTCACTATCAAACACTGTTCTTCTAGTTTCATTTCTAAATGAATTTATTGACTGTTCTATCAATCATTTAATTCATCAAAACAATTAATTTCACAATAAAGATGTTAAATTTCACTATGTTCCTTTGAATTACACATTTAATTATACTGATGAAAACGATCTATCGAAATTTTAACTATAGCGTAATAATTGTGAGCAATATATAAACTGTTTGTTTCCTCTTTTCTACAATATCATACAGTTAAATTTGCTCATGCCAATATTATTATTTATTATATCTATTTAAACTTGCAATTACATGCAATTAATGATGATTACGAATAATTGTTGCGATTAGCACAGTTTTCCCCTTCGAATCCCAGCTATTTGTATGTAGAGAATTCATTGCAAAGAAATGTTGTAAAACCTACATAGTGTTGTGTCGAGTCTCACTTTTGTTGTGTTGTCTCACATTTGAGTTGCTCTCTCGACCATCGTACCAAACGTTATTAAGAACTAAATTAAGTAAAAAGAGAACGTCTGTGAATGAGGCCAACGATTTGGACAGTTTTTTAGTGTTGACATCAGCCACCGCGTCTACTAGACAGTGTTGAATTTGAACTGGAGTGCTGAGGGGCGAGACGCTTACTTACCTGTCCCTCTCTAACATCACGTTTCGTTACGGACGTGTTGGGATTGCTCCTCGCTGTCCCCCTCCGCCCGAGTGTGTGAAAGAGGCGATGCGGAGATGGAGGAGTCGACTCTGTGTCCCGCCGCTCCTCAGGGAAATAAGCCTTTTCCTGCTGCTTCCACCCCCCCAAAGTGCTGTCACCTGCTCACACCAACGCTTTTATTGAGATTCTCATTCGATAAAACACAGGCGGGAAAAAAATCAAATCAGTAGCGCCGGCGTGAGGCTCGGGACCCGTTGAGTGTCTGCGTTGGGGAGGAGAAACGAGGGCTGGGAGAGACACATCACATGTAAATACGAATAAACAGTGTTGGGGAAGCTACTTTAAAATGACTTTTATAAGCTACTTCCAAAAGTTGCACTAGCAGCTCCTGTTTTAAAATAGTAGTTACCTACACTACAACATACAGAGAAAAAACCCAACCCGTTTCATCATGCATCCAAGATGCTCCATCTCCTAATGCGTTATATTTGTGCTGTAGCCCAGTCTCAAAGCAAATTGATCTAAAAGTAGGGACGTAGTTAGTAGTGTGGTTAAGCCAGTAGCATAGTTAAGTTAGTAGCAAACTAAAATAGTAATGTAGTAAAGTTAGCCGTTTCATTAGCTTAGTAGTCTACTTAAGATAGTAGTGTAGTCAAGTTAGTAGTAGTGAAGTTAAGTTAGAAGTATAGTTAAGTTAGTAGTGTAGTGAGTAGTGTAGTTAAGTGATTAGTGCAGTTAAGTGAGTACAGTAGTTAAGTTAGTGATGCTGGTAAATTAGCAGTGTACTTAGGTTATTAGTGTAGTGAAGTAAGTAGTCTAGTTAAGTTAGTAGTGTAGTTACGTTAGCCCTGTTTTTAAGTTAGTAGTATAGTTAGTTGTGACCCTCCACGGAAAAACCAGTCGCTTGTTGCAGCGGAGGTTTCCGAGAAAAACGAGCGTGGGGTAAAATTTTGGATTTTTTGTAACAGTGGAAGTTCTATACTGTACTGTTGTGAATAAATTTGGCTGAAAAACTTACCCTTTCCATCCTAAAAACGTGACTTTCTTGAGGTGAGGAATTCAATTCCAGCAGAATGTTAAAAGTTTGTGTTTTGACCGCTCTACTTCAATATTTACGGTAAATCCACTGGTTGACTAGCGTGAAGATATTTCTCCGGAATCCATCTCCGTCTCCCGAGTTCAGTTAACCTAACGCAGGTAGGCTATCCGTGTGGCTGTGAATGCAGCGTAGGCTACCGTAAATGCAAACGTAGCCGCGACCGCACCAAGCGTCTGTGAGTGCTACGGCGATAGTCAACTTCAAAGGCCTCCGTTTCTCACTTGGCGTGACAGGAGAAACCCGACTCCTTTGAATGTTGATATCTCAGTCATATGTCGTCCCTTTCATTCCATATAGGTATCGTTTTGAAGCTTGATTTATGCCCTTTCATGAAAACTCAATAACTCAATTTTGAAAATTTGCAACAAGCGACTGGTTTTGCCGTGGAGGGTCACAATTTTGCAGTTTAAGTTAATAATGTAGTTAAGGTGATAATGCAGTTAAGTTAGTAGCATAGTTAAGTCAGTAGAATCACTAATTTTAGTTAGCTACTGCCCAACTCTGCGAATTAGTGCGTTAATACATAAAAACTATAACAAAACATTGGCTCCGAATATCAGAACATACTGAAACTTTTGTGTGTTGAAGCTTGACCCTTCCACACAATTTAAAATTCTTGATGGTGTTTTTTCAGAGTTATTAATATTTTTCTCCTTCTCGACCCCACTGTACTCCTCCCCCCCTCTCTCTCCCTCTCCCGTCCTGGCTCTCGTCTTTTTCTTCTGTTTACTCAAATGTCATTTCATTTCTCCAGCCTCACGGACTTGGAATAAAAAGTATTGATTGGTTTTATATTACTTTCACACAGATCTGTCTGGTAGCCCCCGCCGTCTTCCTCCGTGACGGCGCGTTGTCTTGCCGACCGGTGTAATTGTGACCGAACTGTCCAATTTGGAATTTGTTTGTTGCCGCTCTAATTTATTTATTTGTTTATTTATTTCTGTTGGATGGCATATGTCGTACGTCTTGTTGGCAGAGTCGCAGCGCGGTGGACGATCCAATTCTGCTGTAATTGCTGTGTTTACTTTAAGCCGTTTTCAGCTCAGGGGAACGATGAAGAAGTGAACTTTAGCCATCGATTTAATTGCCAAATTTGAGAGCAGCAACAAACGGTGTGTGAAGTTGGTCAGTAAACTGTGTTTTTCTCATGTTTGCAGATGAGCTCAGTGAAGATGCTTCGTCCTCGTCTGAATGGGATTCTGTTCAAGCTGACGTTCGAGGAGCAGGTGAACAACATCCGGCCGGACATCATGAACGTGACGTTCGCCTGCGAGGAGGTGAAGAAGAGCGAGGGATTCAGCAAACTGCTGGAGCTGGTGCTGCTGGTGGGAAACTTCATGAACGCCGGCTCTAGGAACGCACAGACTTTCGGCTTCAACGTCAACTTCCTCTGCAAGGTAGTGTACCATGAGCTAGACCTCGGTTAATGCTCGATTTCTTATTTGTTGTTTGTTCCAAAAAAGGACCAACCGTCCCAAACCAGGTAGACCACAACTTACGATGGAGAGACTTTCCAGTGACTACATTGTAGCCTGAAAATATTCTAAGACATCACTACCACTACCAGCAGGAGGCATATTTTTCCGTTTGGAAGAAAAATGGGCTTTGAAACACCAAAAACACAGTAAAAAACGTGCACTAACACTGAGACAACTGAACTCTGTCCATCACTCTCAAGAGTGAGGCATCTCACAAGGCGGGAGATGCTGTGGCCTAGGGTGTTGGTGGTCTAGTGGTTAGGACACTCGGCTCTGGACTAAGAGGTCGTGGGTTCAAATCTTTTGTCTGGCACTACCAGTATTAGGTCCCTGAGCAAGACCCTTAACCCCAAGTTGCTCCAGGGAGACGGTCCCTGTAATTAGGGAATGGAATTAGCTCTGGATTAGAGCATCTGGTAAAAGCCAAAAATGTTCGTGTTAATGCCGTACGTCCCAGCAGTGTCCCATTGTTTTTTGGTATTGCTGTCTTTATGGTAAGATGAATAAATCACGCCATCTGTATATTTCCAGTATTATTTCTGGTATTTGCATACTGACTTTGAAGGCAATTGCTATTTGTCTGCTATTGTAACATGAAATTTATAGTAGAGATGCACCGATCCGATACGTGGATGGGATATCGGTCCGATAACGACTCAAACCGCTGGCTCGTGTATTGGTGGCACTGGGCTGATCTATGGAGCGCACTCTCAACTGGTTCTGCATGCAAAATGTGACTGTGGTAAAGCTGGTTTATCGTTCAACATTGACACTAATTCCTACATATTGATATGACAATGAGCAGAACAAGCAACACAACACACTACAAGCCCAAAAGCACATCACACCATTATACTGTTTCATTTCCTCAACAACACCAGCTCTCACTCACAATCTCTGTGTTCCTGATGCTTTTAGCGCCGCAGGATTAGGGAGCGTCACTAAATGACACAACTGTGTTTAAAGGAATCATGTTTGAGATGTTATTTTAATAATAAATCATTTAGCAGATACATATGGCTGTGTAATTATTACATTGTTAAGATTTAAGTCAAGAATAATCTCACAGAGAAATACACAACTTATTCATTAAAAACTGGTATCGGATCAGTACTCGGGATCGGCTCATACCCAAAGCCCAAGTATTGGCATCGGTATCAGAACTGGAGAAGCTGGATTGGAACATCTCTAATTTTTTAGCCTGTACATTAGACTAACTCTTTGCCAAAGAGTTTCTCTTCCATGTGTTGCTTGCAACTAGGGGTGTGACAATACATCGATCTACTTTGATACATCAGTTCAGTGAATATTTATGATGTGATATTTTAGTTGCTTTATATGATTTGATGTGAATGGAAGTGATGGTGTAAATTCAGCATGTGATGTTGTCTCATATTGCTGGTTCCTGAATTGAAATTGTACCGTCGCAGACTTTGGGATATCAGCAGATGTTAATGGAATTGATATAATATTGTTTCATGTAGAAATTTGTGATTTACACCCCTTCTTGCAACTAGACATTGGTACTGTAAATCATCTCTGAACATCATTTAAAATGGCTTCCGAGCTCTTGTGTTTACACGATAAACACTCGTGCACATGCAAAACTTGTGATAATAATAATAATAATAATAATTATTATTGTATCCCTGCACCGAGCTCGTATCCGAGTTTATTCATCTGGAGCGGCACTTCAAACACCGGTCTCATGCTTTCAGCTTTAAAAATCTGATTCAGTGTGCAGGCTGGTTTATTTTCGTCAGTTTGGAAGTGATGTTTTATTTCTCGTTATCAGTATCGAAGTGTGACATCCTGCAAGACACGAACCAGACTCGCGCTGATGATAACAACCTGCGACTTAACAAACTCAAGGTTCCGTCTGGGTTTGGATGGATTTGTTTTTCCCAGCGTTGCATCACACTAGCATTTATTATTTAAACTCTAATGATCGGCTCCGCCTGCATAACGTTGTCAAAATTGTCAGATGCAACCTTGTAATTTTTTTGGTGATGACATAGAGGCTTAAGCGTGCTTTACAGGCCTGTCTCAAACAGAAAGAAAGAAGAAAGGACGCTAGATAGGAGGGTAAAAGTGGCAGTAGAAAGTGAGGTGGGAAGTGATGCTGGGAGGTTTTGTTATTACGGCGGTTTGGCCTCCCTGCGAACGCGCTGTCAGAGGAACGTGGCCAGCCCTCAACCTCCATCATTACGGCAACACCTGGCCTCCCGCTTTACACTCCAATTTGGATGGTGCAGCCATTTGGTCCCGCTAGGAAAGTCTGATCTCCTGTCCTCCTCTCCATCCCCTTCTCTCCCCTCCCCTCTCTTCCCTCTCTTTTCCTCCCTCTCTTCCCCTTCATCTTATCCCTGTCCTTGTCTCCTCTTTTCTCCCTCCTTTCCCTCCTGGCCTTTCCCCCTTTCCTTCATCTCTCTCTCTCTCTCTCTCTCTCTCTCTCTCTCTCTCTCTCTCTCTCTCTTGTTTCCTTCTTTTCAAGATGTGCTCTTTTTCTCTCCTCCTCCTCCTCCTCCCCCTCCTTTCCATTCCCTACCTCTTTCCTCTCCACACTCTCCTTTTCTCCCTTTACTCTCCTCCCTCTCTTCTGTTCTCCTCCTCTGCTAGCCTCCCCTTTTTTCTCTCCTCACTCTTTACCCTCTTACCCCTCTCCTCTCGCTCTTTTCCCTCCTGTCCTTTCCTCTCCTTCTCTCCTCCCCCTCCTCTCCACCTCACCTTCTCCTCTATTCTCCCCCTCTTGTCCCCTCCTCTCTTCTCCGTCCCCTGCTGTCCTCCTCCCGTCTTGTGCAGCCAGCGTCACTCTGCCATCCTTGGTTAGATCTTAGTGTTGGCCCCGTCGCCGGCTCCCACGAGCCCCACCTGCTGCTGCTGCTGCTGCTGGGAGACAGGTGTTCCGGCTACATGAGGTAGAAACCCGAGCCAGTTGTGTGGAGCCTGGGTTTGGCTTGTTTTTTATTCCAACTTCAGATTTATTTATTTGGGCGCTGATGTATTTGGCCCGAGGCTTTACTTTTATTTATTTGGGCACTCATGTGTTTCGTCTGATGTTATTAAGCAGCCGAGTTGGAGTGTGACTTGGAAAGTAAAAGGACATCTTAAGATGATTTCATCTGTCCTTATTTTGCGGTTTTATTTAATCGTCATTTTAATAACGAGACTTGAAAAAGCATTGTTTGCTGTCATTTTAATTTATTATGCATTCATGAGTTGGCGATGTTGGTTGTAGCATCAGTTGTAACCTCATCCTACCACCTGCACTAACACCATTGAACCCTGAACATGAAATTTACGCCCAAGTTGCTCCAGTGAGACTGTCCAGCGAGACTGGACTGGGGGATTCGGTTGCGTAATGGTTAGTGACTTGACCCTGTGATCGGAGCGTTGTGAGTTCAAATCCCGGACCACTGAGGTACTCATGAGCAAGGTACCGTCCCCATGTGCTGCTTCTCAGGCACTGCCCACTGCTCCTTCGTGGATGGGTCAGATGCAGAGCTCACATTTGTTTGTGGTGCATTGTGTGCCGTGCTGTGTTCACAATGTTGAAAAACATCAAAAATATCGACTTTTCTTTTTTGGTCTTATATGAAAGAAAAGGTCTTCAAAATTAATCCGGTCTCCAAAAAAGGAAAAAATGGATATTTTTGATGTTTTTCAACATAATCGACCCGTATCTAAATAAATAGAACGCCGACTTCCGACTCATTACGGCAGATCGGGTCACATATAATCAGTATAATAATTGATTATTAAAATAGTTCACTAATTTGCTAATCGATCACTTGATTATGTCATTTATAAATCTGTAAATATGTTGATTAAATATTTGATGTATTAGAAATATGAAACAAATAGATTGAAATGCAGTTTCGTCGTGAGATGCATTGTTAGTTGCAGGAGTTAATCTGACAGATTAGATGACTTTATACCGGATTTAACTTCAGTATTTGTATGTTTTATTTAGCTGACTCTGTTTAATATGCCTTCATCCATACGCGAATCTGCACCTAAAGCACATCTCCAGCCTGCAGACGTTCATGCATATGAATTATGTTTGCTTGCTTTCTAAACAGTCCTACGGCCCTGCGATGTACACAGCCGTGTTTTGGACGCCGGCTTCTGGAGCCGGCATGTTTCCAAGACGCTTTTTTGTTTTATTTTCCCTCCTGTTTTATGTGCACGCTTTCTCTTCCATGTGTTGCGGTTCAGAGGGCATTTCACCTCCCCACATCTCAACCACTGACCTCGCCAGCCGGTACGAGTGGGAGAGAGCGGGACGCGACGCTCTTCTTCTCTTGCCTCTGACCCCTCCGGGGTAAAAAGCGTCCCCTCGAGGTCCCAGGGCCGAGTACACCAATGAGTCCTCCAGCACCAGCACCACAGTATTATACCAGCGGGCACTACTGATGCTCTGCACAAGTGGGGGCATTACAAGAACGTCATGCGCAGGGAACTGCCACTGAGAGATGGATGGATGGATGAATGGATGGACGGATAGATCGATACATAGTTAGATGGAGATATAGATGGATAGATGAGTGGACGGATGTATGGACAGGCACAGACAAACAGACAGCGCAACAGTGTGTGGATAGTGGAGATTCCTGTAAATCAAGCGACGCCATTATGAACGAGTAAAAGATAGTCGGATAGGAGCGGTCACCTTTGAGCATTCCTCTGTAAGAGACGTGAGCAGTGTTAAGGCTCCGGGCTGCAAGGCGGTCAAGCGTTTTTGGAGTGGACGCTCCTCCCTGAGGGGTTGATTGGGTCATTATTGTTAGACAAAGGCAAATGCCCACGTTCTTAACCAGGTCAATCAACTAAATGGACCCCTAAGTGGGGGGTTTCAGCTAGTTAATGAGCTCATCAGTGAGGGCCAGACCGGGGGTGACCCGAACTTTACCCCCCCCCCCCCCTCTATCCCCACCACCACCACCCAAAACTCCCCCACGTAATCACTCCCTCCCTCTTCCACCTCTTTCCCCGCTCACAGCACCGAAGCTGGGCTTTAGTCCTCAAGAGAGTGAACGATCTTAACCAAAAACTCTTCTCAGTTTACTCCCAGATTCTGACATTTTTCCAGTGAGTTCCTCTCCGTTTTTAGGTAAGAACAGAATTTACAAACGCTGGAGAGATGGTGGCAATGTAAAGTGAGTGATTATTTGTCACTGTGAACACAGCACAACACACAGTGCACCACAACCAAGTGTGACCTCTGCATTTGACCCATCCATGAAGGAGTAGTGGGCAGTGCCCGGAGAGCAGTGCTTGGGGAGCAGTGCTTGCTCATGAGTACCTCATTAGTACCTTTAGTGGGCCAGGATTCGAACCAGCAACCTTCCAGTCATGGGGTGAACTTCTTAACCATTACACTACCACCTGCCCCACTGGCTAGTGGTTAGGATACTTGCCTCTGGACCAAAAGGTCGTGGGTTGGAGTCCTACCTTCAGCACTACCATCACTGGGTCCTCGAGCAAGAACCTTGACCTCAAGTTCCAGAAGGGAGAGTCTCCCAGGATAAGATCGTCTGCTAAATTCTGTAAATTTTATTACCTAGAAGTGTTCTTCCGCATTACTACATTCTGTTCATTTCATTCATTCATTCATTCATTCATTACCAAACCACTCAATCCCTAAAGGGGCCGTGGAGACCAGAGCCTATCCCGGGAACTATGGGCGCAAGTCGGGGACCAACCCTGGGCAGGCACCAGCACACCCAGGGTACACACACTTACACAATTAACCTATATTGCATGCTTTTGGATTGTGGGAGGAAACCGGAGCACCCGGAGAAAACCCACGCCAACACGGGGAGAGCATGCAGACTCCACACACAACGGCCCTACGACCGGCCCGGGGCTCGAACCCAGGACCTTCTCGCTGTGAGGTGGCAGCGCTAACCACTGGGCCACCATACGTGTTTCCTAAAAAATGGGCATATTTACTATAAACAGTAACGGTACATGTGAGTATTATGGGATTTTACCGTAATGATTTCACAGGTCATTACAAGCGTTGCTGCATCCACAACTGCTGTCTGTCCTAAACTGTCATCAGAAACTCGAGCTACAGATGGAACAACTTATTTTGTGCTTAGTCAAGCTAAAAAGTGACGTTTACAGCTGCTCCACTCCATCAAATAAAATAAGTCCCACATTCTGCATTCCCACATGAAGACTATATAAACTTTTGTTTAGGCACCGTACGAAACATGGCGAGGCGTTTATGAAGTGTTATCGTGACCAAACGCTCCCACGTGCAGGGTCTCAAGGCAAAGCGTTCAGTATGAGTGCACTTTTCTTCCCAACTGGGGAATGAGAAGTGCTTTCATCACATGAGACATTGGTGCCAAAGTTGCTCAAATCCACACACAACGTCCTTGAACCCAGTTCATGAGAAAAAACGCTGCGCTTGCGGACATGCAGGCCAAGGACAGCAATAATAATAATGATAATAATATTCATAATAATGATAATAACCTTGAGTGTTTTTCTAAGTAGTGCAGGTAATTGCATGTATTTACCCAGGACAAGGTTGGGCCATGCGGTAACGCTCCCATCTGTGTGTACATGGCGTGAAGATGTTGCGTCAAGCGAAGCGGGACTTCACCTTTTCCTAGTGTTTTTCCGCATCTCGCTCGACTGAGAGCCTGTTTTCATCTAGGAAAAAAAAGTTCTCGTTCTCTGGTCATCGTCTCCCGGAGACACAAAGGCCACGGTGCTTCTTTTAAGCTTCAGTTAACTTTAATCTTAGGTGGGGCGGGAGCGGGGGAAGAGAGAGACGGGGGAGAAGAGAGAGAGGGAGAGAGAGAGAGAAACTTTAACCCTCAACTGTGAATTCTTTCCTCCTTGTCAAAGTAACTTCTGTGCAGGAGATTTGACATCTTTCTGGAAAGGTATACACAGAGGAATGCACACAAAGATTACAGCAACTTCAAATAAAAGTGCGAGGAACATGGCCGTTCCGGGGGAAAAAGCCTCGCTCCTCATCCGGCCCCGTTTCAAAGCTGGGAGCATGAAAAAGGCTTTAATTTACAGATAATGTTCATTAAATGCGGATTTTACTTCCATCCTTCAGGGATTTCACTTATACATGATTTATCTTCCTCTGCATGCTCTCTCTCTCTCTCCCTCTCTCCCTCTTTTCTTTTTCTCAGCTCTTAGGCTTTTTATTCTATTACACCACTGTATTTTTTGTTACTAAAAGGACTCACACATTCGAGTAATTGTCCCTCCAGGATTTCGCAGGGCCTTTTTGTGATTGTTGCGGCCTAAAATGCCTGAATTTGCGGCAGCTGTTCTAAAAAATCTCGATGAAAGTTGCAGTGTTTTTGGCTATTTTGTTGAACTACCGATGCCAAGTGGGGAATCAAGCCTGAATGGGCGCCAACACACAGCAGGACACAAACACTCACACAAACCAATAAGAGGTCATTTTAGAGTAACCAATCAACCTGAAATGCTTCTTTTTGGACAGTGGGTGTAAACCGGAGAAAAGTCACACCAACACGGGGAGAACACACAGAAAGACTCCACGGCTGACCTGGGAATCAAACCCCTGACCTTCTTGCTGTGAGGCGACAGGGCTAACCACCGCACCACCGCGCCATCCCGAGACAAACACAACAGTGTCTATTTTGCAACAGTTTAGTGAGGTACTTTTAAAGGTACAGTGTTTTAGAAGTAGCGTTACTACAGCATTGTTAACCTGATGTTGAAGTTGAGTTCCGGTTTGCTGCTCCAGCTTCTCCACCACCTCACAGCTCATTAAATGTCGAGCAAGGTGTGCTGGTGAACAGGTTACTTCCTCTCTCTCTCACTCTCCCTCTCTCCCTCCCGCTTGCCGGAGGTGTAGCCCGGAGCCGTCTGCCCTCTATCCGACATTCTCTGTCAACAAACCCAAACCCTCACAGCAGCTCCCAGACCACAGCACTGACAACTAAACCTGACCAGCACTCATTCACTCACTCACTCACTCACTCATCGTCAACACCACTGACCACAGCCATCATCATCATCATCATCCTCTACATCTCTCACTCGTCTCACACTCACTCACTCACTCACTCACTCACTCATCGTCAACACCACTGACCACAGCCATCATCATCATCATCCTCTACATCTCTCACTCGTCTCACACTCACTCACTCACTCACTCATCGTCAACACCACTGACCACAGCCATCATCATCATCATCATCGTCCTCTACATCTCTCACTTGTCTCACACTCACTCACTCACTCATCGTCAACACCACTGACCACAGCCATCATCATCCTCTACATCTCTCACTCGTCTCACACTCACTCATTCACTTTCTCACGCTTGCTCTCTTGTTCTTTATGGAGTAAATGGCTGTGAACAGGGAAGAAGCAGAAAGAGTTTAATTGAGAAATCAGAGATGACAGTGCTTTAGGTGTTGTGAGACTTCCCTCCTCCTCTCTCTCTCTCTCTCTGCTTGCGTCTCTTTATTAGCTAATTGTTCTGCGGGATTTATAGGTATATTGAAGACGTCTCGCAGGAGGCCGTTTGTTATTCCGTGTAAATCTCCGTCGCTCGTCCGCCGCCACGCGCAGTCTGCTAACCCGAGTCTGCTGCTTTACTCTATCTCTCCTGCCGTCTTACATCCTCCTTTGCAATCTAATTTGAAAGCAATTTCAGTATTCTCAAATTGACTGCAATCCCCGAAGATATGCATATGCTTACACGGCAACACAATGGAGAAAGCCGATTTCACACGTTTACTCGATGATATCCACATAAAGAGCTCCTTATGAAATACCGGACACACAAAGACTCTGAATTAAGGTATCAGCTCTGAAATCCCCGTGTCAACAGACGTGAGGCGCCACCGCAGCCCGCTATCAAGCGTGAAGCGTGATAACAGCTCTTTACTCCATTAAATATTACAATACACAGTGCAGCGGCTTTTCTTCACTTTCTGTATTGTGTGTATTGATGTTTAAGAGTAAATTACAGGTTAAAAGCTTTGTGTGTATCTGTAGACATGTTGACTTCACCGCTAAAGTCACTCTGTAGTGCAGCTGACGGTAGAGAGAGCGAGAGTGATTATTTGTGTATCGGACCGTGCTAACTACTGAGTAAAAATAAATAACTGGTTAATATAATTATTTCCACATTTATCTAAATACCGTCCCCAAGCACCGCTACCCGGGCACTGCCAAAAAAACCTGCCCACTGCTCCTTCACGGATGGGTCAAGTACAGAGTGGTGCACTGTGTGTGCTGTGCTGTGTTCACAGTTACAAATAATTACTCACTTTTACTTTCACCCTCACTTCCATGTAGGGATGCAGGATAATTTTGGAATCATATCGGAATCGGCTGGTAATTGCTTGTTTCAAGTCATCAGTATTAGACCGATACTTAGATTTACCCAATATTTTCAGCGAGCTCACACATGGCTCTCTTCACACTAGGTAGTGCACATGGAGAGTCACACGCATCCTATTTGACTTGGTACACTACATAGGGCGCGGAAGTGACTTTTTCTTAAAACGTTGTGCACTACGCTGGAAATGCTCCGTCCTCGCTCCACTCTGCTTTCATGCTTGATTGCTGTGTTAGAAGTGTCAGAACTATGGCAAAATTCTGAGTGTGCAGTGGAAATTTGGAACCTTAACGCACTCGACTCTGCCTTCTTCATTTATCGGCATCGGCAGTTACAAGCATGAAAAACATCGGATATCGGCATCGCCCAATAATTCCCGTATCGTGCATCCCTAGTTCCATTCGTATAATAATCACAAAAAAGCAACGAAAAATATCCTTGACATTTTCATTCCTTGGTTCAGTCAGACATTGAATTCTCTTTTAATTAAAAAAGACTTTAATATAAAGTTACAATAGGTATGATTTTCATTTCGGATTAGTGTTTATCGTTGTATCTTGATGTATTGTTACAGCCCTAGCGGTTAGCAGCAGCATCGAGGCTGGAGTCTGGTTTACAGCGACGAGCCTCTTCTCCCACAAATCTCAGCAGGGAAAGTGAGAAGCCAGAGGGAGGTGGGAGCGACGGAGCCTTGGTGGGAGCGAGGGGACGTGGGGGGCGAGATGGAAGTGCCTCGACTGGAAAATTAGTGGAACATCATAACTTAAAGCAAATTAGATCATTCAATTCCTAACAAGATTACTGGTGGAGCTGACATAAGTGATGTGGATTGTGGCGGAGAAAGTGGCGCGCTAATTTGATAGAAATCTCTGTTCCTCTCGGGTGGGGAGGACGCGTCGGGAGTGGGACACGCTGGTTACTGCCTCCCCCTAAAACTAGGCCTGGGCGATACTTAGTTTCTGAATTGATAAATCACGATATTTATCACTGTACAGAAGGGTAATGTAGAAGTTACCTAAAATTGCGAGGTATCAGATCAGAATCAGGTTTATTTGCGGAGTAGATAATAACATTTACAAATATTTTGAGACAAATCAATAAACAAGACACAATGGACAATACAAAATATACAGTATGTAATATAAAATCTAACAAAATATACAGTGTGTAATATAAAATCTAACAAAATATACAGTATATAATATAAAGTCTAATGAAATATACAGTATAAAATATACAATAAAATATATAATAGAAAATAGAGTATATAATATATATATAATAAAAATATATAGTATACAAAGTACAGTAGAATATATAATAGAAAATATACAGTAGACAATATACAATACAACATTTACACTAAAATATACAGTATAATAGAATATACAGTTCATAACCTGTAGAATGGCTGTATGTATTATTGTATATTTTGTGAATCATGTTGTATTGTATTTTGTATAATTATACTCTTAATTATATCTTATATGAAATCTACAGTATTATATTGTATTCTCTTTTCTACTTTTTATGATTGCACTTTTATTTTGCACTTTATTCAATGAGCTGCAGGTGTGATGATGTGCTGTATAAACTTGCCTCGTATATTTTGTGTGAATTGAATGAAAAAATACACAAAACGAAGAGCCTGTGCTTGGTAAGTGAGAGTTGTTTGAATAATTTATTCTTTTAAATGAACACGCCTGATTGATCGTCGTTTTACAGTGTAGTTTAGCTACTTTTTCTTCGTAGCTTGCAGTGTAGCTACCTAATATATAAAAAAAGTTCTTGGCTGTAGCTTAGCTACTATTAATATGCTGCTTGTAGCTTGAAATGTTTGTTTAAAAGTGGCAAGAAAGGTGAAAGATTAACAAGATAATATGTCGTAGCCACGCATGTTTCTTGGTGTTAGAATTACAAAAAAGTAGACAGAGCGAAGACGGGGCGAAGACGCCTCATTTGTCTACAAATTCCCGCCTGACGCGACGATGCCGCCACTAAACCGTCGACGGAGTGAAGCTTCTCTTTTATTTTCTTCCTGTTGTCTTTGTGTGATATTACGTGACGTTCACGCGCCGGCGTCTCCTCTCCGTCTGGATGCGGTGATTACAGTCTGATTTTCCTGTTCTTCTTTTTCTCCATCTTTCCCTCCTCCTGTACCCGGCGTAGCGTTGATCTCACGCAGCAGATGAAAGCAGCTCATGCGGACGATAATGACAGTTTGGGGTATAACAATAAACAAATTAAAATTTGAAATGCATGAAATTAAAGTGTGATTACCCAAAGTGAGCAGATGATTGATCCCCGTCTAATGAAAGAGTGAGCCGGTGTGGAGCGTGAGCGTGAGGCTGGAGTGTGAGTCTGGCTCGTGAGTGTGTGTGTGTGATAAGATGTGGAGTATTTTATGAGGAGGAGGAGGAGGTGGGGTGATATTGCGGTGGGTCGAGGGTGTTGAGGTGGGCCGCTCGCTAATTAGCTCTCTCAGCATGCAGCTCCAGCAGCAGCGCAGTCACACTGGGGATGAATATGGAACAAGATGCTGATGCACCGCAGACTACACTCCTCCTCCTCCTGCATTCCCTCCTTCCTCCTCCATCTCCTCCTCCCTTCACGTGAGCCTGCTGTCCTCCCCACTCCCCCCTTTTTCCTTATTTCCTTCTCCTCCTCCTGCACTCTCTCCCTCTCAGTATAACACTGCTGTCCTCCCTCCTCCAGGATTCCCTCCTTCCTTTCCCTCCCTTCCTCCCCTTCTACAGCATTTCCTCCTTCCTTCTTCTCCTCCCCACTGCCCCTTGTTCCTTCACTCTCCTCCTTTTTCCATCTTTTCTCTCCTCTTTTTCTCTTTTCCCTCTCCTCCTCCTGTACTCCCTCCTTCCTTCTCCTTCTCCTCCTTCCTCCTGCACTCACTCTTTGCTTCCTCCCTCTTCTCCTCCTCTCTCCTCCAGCATTCCCTACTTCCTCCCTCCTCCTGCATTCCCTCCATCCTTCTCCTCCTCCCACATTCCATTCTTTCTTCTCCTCTTCCGTCCTTCTGCATTCCCTCCTTCCTTCTTCCCTCCTTCTCCTTCTACATTCCCACCTCCCTCCTTCCTCCTGCATTCCTTTTTCTTCTTCCATTCTTCTCTCTCTCTCTCAGTTTCTCATTCTTTCTCTCTACCGCACTTCCTCTCTCTTTTCACATGAGGCTGTTTTCCGGCTCCTCGCCTCTAGTTACGTGACGTGTCCTGGGACTAAGTGAAGGAGGGATGGAGGGAGGAGTCTGGTCTTTCCGTCAGATTCTGATTTATGCACGCAGGCCGCCGGGAGTGGCGATCCCGAAGAGAGTTACCTTACATTTTCATCTGTTTGCATTTCTCTCTCTCCGCTGAGGGCCGGGTGGTGATTGACAGGGGGAAAGTGCATTAATCGAGCAGCGCTGCTGGATCTCCAGATTCACACTTTATTATTCCAGTTTTCTGTGTGTGTAATCCTCGCTTTCAGCTCGTTTCTGTTTGATAAAAATCCACACTGGACTATGTGTGAGTTTGGAAAATGAGTGTGTTTTACGTTTTTCCCCCTTTTTTAGTGCTAAATGGGAAATTTGAAAACAAGTTGCTGTTCTTTTTGTCACTTTGGTTATAGAAGTGAATATCGATGACAACACATTTTGGAGTGATGGGTTGGTTTTGGTTTTAATGTGACCATTTTTCATGTAATGAATGAATGAATGATGCATGTGATTATTTTACATTTCACCTTTTTTTCTCTTCGTTTTTTATTTGGAAAATGACTCATTCAATTTTCCATTTGCTTTTGGACACAAATATTAGACAGTACACTTTTTTGGGCTTGTGGCTTTATTTTGTTTTTTACTCTGAAAAATTGTACTCTTTTTTCTATTTTTAATCTGAGGTCAAAACTGGAATTTTAAAAAATGACAAATGATTTTGGAAACGAATATTGAAACAAGCCGTTTTTTCAATTTCCCATTTTGCCTTCAAATCAAAAATTGGACAAATGGAAAACGAGCACCTAGTTTACTTTTTTTCCTTCATCGACCACAAGTGGCATGACCTTGAAGTGATCGTTACAGAAAAAATATACCGTTCATACACCACCTTTTTACTGCTAATAATATGGATGGCGAGCTTCGTACTGCCTCGTGCCAGTAAGAGGGTTACTCTACGGCAAAAAGACATGACCGGTGCGGAGGGAAATGGCAGTGTATGGACTGCATGTATATATTTTCTTGATCGATTGCGTGTAACGGTCACTTCCGGGTCATGCCACTTGAATTCAACGATGATTCAACGCTCGTTTTCCATTTCATCCATCTTCAAGTTGATGACCAAATTGGAAATTGAAAAATGGCTTGTTATCGATTTTTCATTTTGTTTTGGAGGTTTTGCTTTTTGTTTTTAGCATTAAAAACAAATGCTACACTGATTTGCGTCAGTGATCTGGTTAGGATTTAACACAATAGCTGCGTTAGTCGTTGGCCCGTGTAGTGTGGATCACCGGTCACGTGATCGGAGTGTGTGATCGGAGTTGGGTGTATCAGTGAGAATTCCAAAACAAATATTGAAAAACAACTATTTTCGGGGGATTTTTAATTTAAAAAATGAAGGAATGATACGTGGGTTCAGGATCCTGTTTACATTTACAGCATTTAGAACATTTACCGAACCTACAACCTCCTGGTCCATCCTAACGACTACACCACCTTCACCCTGTTTTCATTCTTTCTCACTAATATAGGGAACAGGATCCGAGATGCAAATTGCATCCGTAATGACCTTCTTTCGTGGAGGCTTCTGTAAAGCAAGCGACCCTGTTACATGCGCCAGACCAAAAAAAACGAGAGCTAGATTACGTCCGAGTCACGTTAGCAGTGATTAGCGTCAGCCCGAGTTGCGTGATCGCCGTTCCGCGAAGGCTCGCATTTGCAATTCACTTCAGCGTCCATTAGTCCGGAGCGATTAGCGCTGCAAGTCGAGAAGCGCCACTTAAATATTTCAGCACGACTGGCGCGCTGAGTTTCAAGGTCCAAGAAGTTTCCCTCCCTTTATTTTTCCCCCGTCTCACCCTTCTCTTCGTTTCACTCACCTTCCGAACGCTGAGCTCAGGACGTTCGTACACTTTATCGACTGGGGCTATAAATAACTATATGATTTCGTGTTTAATTTCTTCCGAGAGTTGCCTGATGAACCAGAAAATATCTTTCGATTATTCCTCGGGTGCGTGTTGGCGTCTGCCGGGGGGTTTGAGGCCCGACGTCTAAGTGTGTCTTTGTTAGAGGTGATATTGGTCCGTTTTGGGAAGTCGTTTGAAACGCTGGAACGCCGAAATCTCATTTACGATGCGAGAGAAGTTACTTTTGGAATTTTACCGCCATGATTTTTTTAAACTGGGTGTGATTATGAATATCCTGCGTCTTTCGCTTTGCCTGCGGGGCTTTAAATGAAAATGTCAAAAAGCAAGTGAGATTGATGCGCTTTGTACAAATTGATGTCTGTGAAAGTGGACGGCCGGCTCTGGAATTTCATAAAGAAACCAATATGGGTTTTTTTTAAAGTTTGGAATTATTTAGTGTTATGTGTGCACAGACATCCGGGCAGACAGACAGATAGATGTCCAAATAGATGTCCAACAGACAGACAGATGTCCAGATGAACATCCAGATAGACATACATAGACATAGGTAGACGTCCAGACAGACAGGCAGACAGGTAGACAGACAGACAGGTAGACAGATGACCAGACAGACAGACAGGTAGACATATGTCCACACGGACAGACAGACAGGCATACAGATGTCCAGACAGACAGGTAGACAGACATCCAGACAGACAGACAGATAAGTAGACAGACAGACAGACAGGCATACAGATGTCCAGAAAGACAGACAGGTAGACAGACATCCAGACAGATAAGTAGACAGACAGACAGGTAGACAGACAACCAGACAGACAAACAGACAGACAGGTAGACATACATCCAGACAGATAAGTAGACAGACAGACAGGTAGACAGACAACCAGACAGACAAACAGACAGACAGGTAGACATACATCCACACAGACAGACAGGTAGACAGACGACCAGACAGACAGACAGACAGACAGGTAGACATACGTCCACACAGACAGACAAACAGGCATACAGATGTCCAGACAGACAGACAGGTAGACAGGCATCCAGACAGACAGACAGGCATCCAGACAGATAAGTAGACAGACAGACAGATAAGTAGACAGACAGACATACAGGTAGACAGACATCCAGACAAGTAGACAGACAGAGAGACAGAAAGTTCCAGCAGGTGCTCATCATCGAATGTGTTTCATGTGAAATAAGTGAAAGGCTGGGCGCTTTATCGCTGATGTGGTGAGGTGATGAGTGTGTGTAAAAACCGTGCTGCAAACCAACAAAACAATCATGTTGATAATGCACACGCAAACACACACTGCAGTAACGCAGACGCTCACAAATTTCACAAAACACTTTCAACAAAACACAACGCACGTTCATAGACGCTGCAAATACAGACACACGTTACTAGAATTAGAAAATACATAATGAAATGTTGGTGAATGAAGTCCAGTGTTTGCCGTGCGCTCTGCTGGAGCGTGAGAAGGCGTGTTTCTCAACTGGCAGTATCTGGGCTGAACAGCAGCTTTAAGTCTAGCGTTACAAGTAGGAAGAACAGCCGCTCTCAGAGGACTAAAAAACCCTGATTTACGTGGCTCTGGGTAAACGCTCCAGTCTGTACCTGCTGCATTAGAGTCTGCTCGATTAAGGCTGGCAGCCGCAGCAGGTATCAAAGCGGGCATCATTTGCAGAGGTGCTGAGCTGAAATTCCGCTCTGTACTGAACTCCTGCTGGAGTCGTAGCCTGAATAATGCAGAACGCACCATTTCCAGGGGGAAAAAAAAAGCAAAATGTGTTGAGACATTATGACCTAGAACACCAACAGGTAGACCACATGACAACAGACGTCCAGACAGATGGACATCCAAACAGACAGACAGAGAGACATCCAGCTAGACGTCTAGACAGACAAGCAGGCAGACAGGCAGATAAACAGACGTCCAGACAGACAAATGTCCAGACAAACACACAGCTTTATTAAATTAAGGAAAGAAAATTAAAAGAGCTCACATGTGGTTGTGGTGCACTGTGTGCTGTGCTGTGGTCACAATGCCTAATAATCTGATGATCTAAATAACCTAAATCTAAAAACTTATTTGCAGACACTGTTTTTTGCACAAGCTCTTTATTCTCAAATGTAAACCTTATTTTAACTATTATATCAGGATGTGACACTCAATCATAACACACGCTCAACTTTATGACGATATTTCACTCCTCCAGCTTGAGGACGTTTTCTCTGACCGGATCTGTTTAATTTTAGTTTATTACGCTGCATTATGAGTCTGAGTGTGCGTGTGTTGTAGAAAAGGGACGATTACAAACCCCTGTCTGTTTTCTGCTCATCTCTTCTTGTTCCTCTCCACACCGTTTCTCTGGAGCAGTATTGATTTTTGACAGCCAGCTGTCCAGATGAAGGGGTCACTGGAAGAAAATCGCAGGCGTTTATGGCTTGATTATGGCTGGGGTTTTTGTTTTTCTTGTTGTTGTTTTTCCTCCTC
This sequence comes from Distichodus sexfasciatus, assembly GCA_032718565.1. NCBI lineage: Eukaryota > Metazoa > Chordata > Actinopteri > Characiformes > Distichodontidae > Distichodus > Distichodus sexfasciatus. Next base: position 749,273 of record JAVGVS010000075.1, read on the forward strand.
CTCTTCGTGGTGCTGCCGCTTTTTGTCATTTTGAGGACGGCGCCTGAGACGTGTCCCTCTGCCCGTTCTGCTTTATAGCCAATCTCTTCGGGAGAAATTGGATGTGATTTATATAATAGATGCTGGAACACAGTGGCATTTTCAAATGAAAACACTCCACGGGAAATTCCGATAATAATTCCCGGATTATTTGCCGGACGGCGTGCCGGGGTTCCTCGAGCGTGGGCCGCGGGGCTCCGGAAGAACCGGCGTTTTGACCTGGCTGATAAATAGATAAACGCTGCAAAACAGGCTGTAAAGCAGCAGCTGAATTATGCTTTCTTAATGGATTAATCAATGTGCGCTCCTGCGGTCGCCGCTCGCCGCCGCTCGTCCCACCTGGAACAATCGCTTTATAATCTCGGGGAGGCTTTCTCACTTTGAAAAGGATACAAAGGCTGCTGCGGGCTAAAAGCGTTATTGATCTTAGAGAAGCCTTTGAAAAGGTAATTATGTGTCATGATGAGGCTGGATTAATATATTGCCTTTGTTTGCATATCTCGCTGATGGATGAAAGCGTTCACGCGTGTGGAGGTGGAGGTGATCCAGCGTCATTAAGGAGGCAGAGACTCATCACAACGCAGCAGTAGAGGGCAGAGGAACGATGATCAGTGTCTCAAAGAAAAAAATCTGACTATTATTATTATTATTATTATTATTATTATTATTATTATCATTATTATTATTATTATTATTATTAGTATTATTATTATTATTGATAAATAATACATAAATAATAAAAATTTTATAGAGTAGTGAAGACACATATTTGACCCGATCTGCTGTAATGAGTCAGAAGTCGGCGTTGTATTTATTTAGATACGGGCCGATTATGTTGAAAAACATCAAAAATATCGATTTTCTTTTGGAGACCAGATTAATTTTGAAGACCTTTTTCTTTTCATATAAGACCAAAAAAGAAAAAATCTATATTTTTGATATTTGTCATTATAAATTGACTAGTCTATTACTACTACTATGATTTAAAATAATTATAGTAACACTTATTAATATAATAATATTCAATAAATAATAATAATAATAATAATGTGTGTGAAAGGTTATCATCTGCCATGCAGCATAGTTGGAGGATAGTGCTGGGGCCTAAAGTTTGTCTCCTTCTCACCTGCTCCTCCTCCTCCTCACTTCCTCACCTGTAACACTCTGCTGTTCTTTCAGGAAGGAGGAGGCTGAAATCTAGCTCAGATCTGATTGGACAGATGTTGCACAGCAGGTAGCCTTCACACACCCCTAATCAATATTCATCATAGCTAGTCTATAACAAGCATCTATACCTGATAATGCCGTACATATTTTCAACTTGAGAACAATCTCCATTTTTGTAAATTCATTTTTCTCTCTCTCTGTCTCCTCTGCTCATTTAATGACAAGCTGCCATTATGAACAAGATGACCAAGTGGAATAAATGTCATTATATTATCATGGTTTCTCGCTCAGCAGTGCTGTTAAAATTGGAAAATAAATGGAATATGTGAGCGGAGAGCCTAGAGAAGCTGAAATCTGCAGACCAACTTTATGAGATCTTGGACATCTTCCAAGATCACTTTATTTATTGGCGTATTTTATTGGAATATCAGATGCTTGATGTGCATACTTATATATTGCTTTTTTTAGACTCATTTATGTATGTTTTTGATGTAAAAACATAAAGACAAACCTGATATTACCTTTTTTCAGAATCAGATTTATTTGCCAGGCGGGTTATAAAAAGGTCGTTTCCGGTGCCTACTCTCTTTCTATTCAAATATAGACAATGTGGATATGAAGCAGAGATTTTGGGGGGTTGAAGCATTCAGTTTGTTCTTCTGTTACTGTAAATAAAATGTGATCATTTAAGTCCCCTTAATTTTCTAAGAAATATTTTGTTTTTACGTTCTAATATTTGCAGACTGAGACATTCTTATGACGCAACAAGTGGGACAAGTTGTATTGTTGAAGAAAGGAGTTCATGAGTCCGCAGGTTCATTTGACATCTCACTTGCTTTAATCAGCCAGCATCCACCTGCTGAGTTGCAAAAGTGTTTATACCAAATCACTGTACTTTTTCATGAAATATTAGCAGCACACCATCCTACTGTTTGACCAAGTTTCAGCATTAGCGACTTACAGTTTTGGATGCATACAATTCATGTTACATTGTTCCAAATAAGCGGAATTGTATAATTGGCTCTCGGTGAATCACACTGCATTTCTGTAGCATTTTTAGCGTCCCTAGAGGTCAAAACGTGTCTTCACCACCTATGGCGATAATTATAGACAGATCACTGCACTTTTCAGCCTATGCCTTCTTACCTACGGTTCAAGCTGCATAATAATAATAATAATATAATAATAATAATAATAATAATAATAATAATAATAATAATAATAATAATAATAATAATAGCTAGTAGTGAAGAAGAAGAAAAATGGAACAATTACAAGAAGGATTTCACCTTTGTGTTTCTCATGTACGTGTGTTATTTCCATAGAAAGTTATTGAAGGTTGCAGAAATTCATGCGGTCTGAGCTGTGATAATGTTAAAGCACTCGAGTAAGAGTAAGTCGGGAGGATTTGGGTCGCCTCTGATCCGCATCCCAGACCTCTCGTTGAAAGGTCCGCGCTGTCTGAGGGGCTTTCGACTGAGTCCAAAGCAGCACGCAGAGCAGCGCTGGCGTCTAACCGCAACCCAATGCCAGTGTGCCATATTGCAGATTTGGCTGTTGAATTACACTGGGAGAAGATGTGGTTTGAATCATTCTGCCTTAAGCTTTTTGTCCAGCGCTCACTAACCCGCCGTATAAAACGCTCATTAAAGACCCGCTTCTGGTCAAAATCTTGACTTTTATCACTTTTGCATGACATTTGCACTTTAGGACACTGGAAATGTCAAATGGAAACTGTACCACCTCATAAAGGCTTCTGTGTGTGGGGAAGAAAATCCGTGTGTGTATTATTATTGTGTCAGCCAATATTATTACATTTGTTTTCCTAAAAAATGATTGTGCTGCTTTTAACGTTAGAAAGCTGAAAGCATTTTTCAAAATACATTTGACCTCTTGGGGTGCAAAACACATTATTACATAATTTATGCAGTCTGGTTCACTGAATCCTTTCTTCGGCGCTTACTGCATCAGTTGCTTTTGTGCTGCTTCTTGAGACTTTTGCTTGGACCCCACTAATTACCGCTTGCGGCTATATTTTTATTTTTTATTATTATTATTATTATTATTATTAGTAATGTGGTGCATGTGTATAAATTTGTTGCATTATGTGATGCCTTCCCAGTCTAATGCTAGATCTTTACCATCTCTTTCATCTTTCTCCAATTTTCTGTTTTTCATTCTGTTAAAAACACACTTCTTCACTCTGACACATTTACATAATCTATATATTACATTTTTCACAAGCTGCTGCAGCTCTTATGCATAAAATACACAAAATGTACATCCCAGTCTTGTAATTGTAGTTTTTCTCCACTTGACTGTTTGCAGCTAATATTACATACATAATGTCATTAAAATATCAATTTTCACTATCTACTTCTAGTCTGGAGTAACTATATTCTATGTGTCTTGTATTGTACTCTGTAGAAACTGCAGCCACATCGTCTTGTTTCTTGTTACTTGGATATAACAGATGAAAGTTTATTTTGACTTATTTTGAAACCTACAGTTTCCAGCAGTGGGAATAAGAAGTATTTTTTAAAGAATTTCTTCTTCTATTCATGTACTCCCTCATAAATTACAGGAGGAAAACCAAACCTAAACTTTTCCTTTTCTTTCAACAACGTTTACAGGGGATTTTAATTTCCTCTTGCAATTTGTTTTCTGATCTGCATTGGCCCTGTCGTCACCTGCCGGCTGCAAAACAGTGTCGTCGTCAGTGTTGTGTGGTTTCTACTGAAAAGTCATTTATTACCTTCAAACAAATCACTCTACATATAATGGAACAGCGTTTCACTCAGCCTCCAGCAAATATCTGCACACACACAAACTCCTGCACACACAGCTTTCTTATTTATTTAGTATTATTATGTGTTTGTTTGTTTGAAGTCTGAAATAAGTTGAAATGCTTGATTGTTGTTTTAGTGAATAATGCAATAAGCTGCAAGAGACAGCAAGTTATAGTGAGGGTTAGAAGCAGCAGAAATGGAGAAATAATAAATGAATGCATGTATAATACGTGATTAGTACAGTTAATATGCAGTTTAATGTAAATGTAACTACAACACATTAAAATGCCATAAATATATATGTATATAGTGGTGTTGGTGAATGTGTACCTGTGTCTCCTTACAAAAATACCATTGCTTTATCATTAATGTCATGTCACAAGGTATCACAGCTACTTGTCTGTCCTAGCACAATTTTTACAGTCTCAGGTTAAAACTCTGCATGTAACTTTATGTTCATATTGTATAATATAATATATAGTTTTATTTTTGTCCTGTTACCCCCAACCTCCGTATTTAAGTTAGTATTTATGTTTGTAAGTTTGTATTGCGTCTCTGTTTTGTTTTCTTTCTTGTCTATTGCACAGTTAAAAGAGCGGATCAGGATACATTTCACTGCATGTCGTACCTGTACATAGCACGCGTGACAAATAAAGAATCTTGAATCTTGAATCTTGAAATCTACATGTTTAAAGATGTGGTGGGTAATCTAATAATCCGCAGTGCAGATTTTTATTCTAAATTAATGAAACATTTTTCCATAGTAAACATTTGCTAAAATTATGGATTACTTGATTCGTGAATACTATTCATTTATTTATTTAATTAATTTATAACTCTTATTTTTTAATAATATTAACAATAATTTATTTAGTAGTATTACTACCATATTTATTTATTTATTTATTTATTTGTTTGTTTGTTCATTTTATTCATTTTATATATCAAATAATATTAATATCATTGTTTGATAATATTAATAAAATATTTATTTATTTATTTATTCATTCATTCGTTATTCATTTTATTCCTTTATTCATTTGTTCATTCATTATTTTGTTTGTTTTATTTCATTTATTTGGAAATATATGAATTTGGTTTTATTTGCCTGGTCTTTGACGTTTTAAACTATATTTCAACTCCAGCTGTAAACCCTGAAATGGGAGGAAGTGAAATATGAGACTTTTTGTGCAAAGGGACAGAAAGTCAGGACGTGGTTTGAGGAAACTGTCCATTTTTCTGTCTATTTTATAGCCAATGCACGACACCTGGCATAAGATGAAGAAATCATAGAATCCGATCAAACATCTGGCTGAACAGATTCACTGATTATAGCTCAAGTAAAATCTGACCAATAACATGGAAATCCTCCTTTTGTGTAGAAGCAGGGAAACAGTCATGATTGGGGCATTCTTGCTTATTTGATGCTGGCCAATAAATTGTTTGTACCAGTTTAATTAGCTACATTGATGATCAGCGTGTGTTCATTGAGTAACTGAGTGTTTTATTTCTCTGTCTTCCTTGTAGCTGCGGGACACAAAGTCAACAGACCAGAACACCACGCTGCTGCACTTCTTGGCTGAGATATGTGAGCAGAAGTATCCCAGGAGATCCTCAAGTTTTCAGAAGAGCTGGGCATGTGGAGAATATAGCAAAGGTAAAAGCGCCTCTGGATTTATCTCCCTTTGTGCTGCAGACCCGCTGTGGGATTGTAATAGAAATCTGAGCAGATGCCACATTCAGGAATTAGGTTTTTAAGGTGCATACTCAATTTGGGCACAAAAAAATAATACCGTACTACTTGGGGTATTTTTCACCTCGTTAGAAATATCTTACTTAAATATCGCTGAATTTAGGTACATCCTACTACAGCAAACCAAGGCTAAATTCACCAACTGACTGGGATCACTGTTGTCAAGGTGTCCTCCAGTCTTTCTCCTACACACAGTGATTTCAAAAATTTCCCGTCTCCAGCTCCCAGGCTCATTTCTTCTGAAGCATTTAACAGTTCATTTGTAGTTTCCACAAGTATCCATTTTAACCCCTTGCTTCGAGACCAGTTCGTTCCTTGAGGTCTAAGCCGAGCGATTAGTCCCGACCTTGTTGCTCTGATTGAAATAAAGCTCGCTAATAGCCAGATCGCCTCCTCTTAGAATTCCGGGGTTATGTATAAATCGTCAGCGGCGCGAGCGGGTCCGTTCCACCAGAGTGCTGTTAAAATAGTTTCTGGGGTCGATGAGGGAAGTATAATGAAGCTCCAGGGAGCCACGGGAACGTCAGCGCCGCCGACAGTGAAGGTTAACACAAACGGGAAGCCGGGGCTCGGCGAGGACGATGAGCATGTTTAGTGTTCCAGCACACCACTGGGTTCACATCATCAACAACCTGTACTGGACAGGAAGTAGGCTTTTACACTCTCATTAGGGATTTTTTCCTTCCGTTTTTCAGTCTCAGAGTTATGAAAATGAGTTTTATTAGAGAGAAAGAAAAAATTCAAGACTCTTTATTTTTCACATAATTAGTTATACACATAGTTAGTTTCTCAAAGAATGTTATACAGAAGAGTACAAACTGAAGAAGTGGTTCTGAGCGATCTGAAGAAATTAAAATAGATTTGTAGAAATTAGTAATAGATTATAATATAATAGATGATAGACACTTCTTTGTATCTATTGTAGATTAAATGTTACCTGATGGAAATATTTTTTTATTATATGTCCTATATTTATCTAATTAAATTCCAATCTTTATCAATAAAAATATAATTTTAGAAATAAAATAAATTATTATAGATTATAATTTTTTGTGCATTTTATGCAAATATTTATCAATTTTCTATCTGCATATATAAAAATATAATACATGAAAAAAATAAAATATTATTATAGAATTCTTACAGATAGAATTATATTAATTATTATTGAATTGTTTAATTAAATTAATGATTATTAATGATCCATATTAAGTTTTGATTGCAAATTATTTATAGATTATAATTTTTAAGCATTTCATGCAAATTCTTTTTTTCAATCAATTTTCTCTCTCTCTCTCTCTCTCTCTCTCTCTCTCTCTCTCTCTCTCTCTCTCTCTATCTATCTATCTAGCCAGTTAGCAAGCTATATAAATATATAATACATGAAAAATAAAAAATAGAAATCTACTATAGAAATTCTTACAGATAAATTCTATAAATTATATACATGTATAGTAAATTATGAAATGTATAAAATTATATAACTTAAAATTTGTAATTGAAAAAAGTATATATAGAAAATATTTGCAGAACAGGTCTAAAAATCTCTGTCTCTGTCTGTCTCTCTCTCTCTCTCTCTCTCTCTCTCACTCTCACTCTCTCTCTCTATACATACATATATATATTTTAGATCACATCTATATATTTAATAGAGTAGAACACAGTAAAATATTTTCCGAATATATAGATTCATACTACACAGTAATCTACATGTACATTTTAGGGTAAGAAACTGTTTATGTAAAGTGCAGTGTGATCCATTTTGTTGCGTTATTTAGAACCAGGCAATAAATCTTTAAATAGCAGGTTGATGACATGCAGGAGACGTTGAGAAGTTTGCATGAGTTTGTTTTATAATGAGCATCTTTAATAAGAGATGATAATAAGCAGAGAGTTGTGCTGTGTGTCCTGGTTGAGAAGCGCCTCTCCTGCCTGTACGGTCTGTTATGCTGGTTGTTTGGGATGTTTATCTGCCACTCTCCTGTTCAACGTGAGGACAGACTCGCATCTCTGGCCGTGCTGTAATTTCTCCTGTCAATAAACTAATGTCTCTCTAATTCTATTCAGATGATTGTTTGGCTGAAACCCTCCAGCGTTATTTAGTTTGTTAGTTACCTAATTGGTTAGCTAATCGAATTTAACCGATTGCTCGCTCTCGCTGAAGGAGCCGACCGCGGCTGAAGTGGACCGAGTGAGCTGGAAGTGCCAACGCTGAGAGGTAGGGAGGGAGAAAGGGACAATCTTTTCTTCCTACAGAGCCGTCATTTAATTAAATGTGACAGATAAGTGGTTGCCTGATTCAATCCATTATGGTTAATACCACCGAGGGGGTGTGGAATCACCACTAATGAGGATATTTATATTTAGGTGTAAAAGCCCACTCGCCACACGGCCTCCGGGATTCGGTGGAGGTGAGTCTGGGAAGTTTTTGAAAGAGAGTCGTGAGCATCTTTATTTCATGAAACACTGACGTTTTCCAGATGTCGGTGCTGCTAATTATCTGGAGCTTTTTGCTCGTTGACCTTCGGGAAGAATCCTCCTTTTAAAACTCTTCTGGTTAAATTTTACATCATTTCTTTTTTTTTCTGCTCATCATTAAGGGACACAACTTTTTTATTGTTCAAGATCTCCTGAACTCTGCAAATTTAAACAGAGAAGAAATATGATGAGAAACTAAAGTAATGAAAAAACATCAAATGATATGTAAAGAATCTTGTAGCTAAAGGAAAGATAAAGACACTGCAAATTAAAATAGAAATGGATGAATATTAAAGACAGTATATACTCTGTTAATGTTTAGCAAATGTTTATAAATAGTAAACAATTTAATCTATCGTAAACTATTTCTAATTTTTAAAATTCTATTTTACATAGACAAAATAGGACAAATTAGAAATTATAATCTATCATTATTTACATATTACATAATTTCTAAGTAATATACAATAACTGCATATAAATATATACAGCTAGATAAATAGATAGATGAATAGATAGATCATCTCACCTTATAATGTCATGAGTTTTAAGAAAAGAAGTCATAAATGTATGAGAAAAATATGGAAATTTTCTGACATTGTAAAATCATTAGTTTGTGAGAAAATATAAGTAGCAAATTAGCAGATTAAAGTCACAAATTACACAATTTTACATAAAATTGCACATTTTCATTTTCTACTTCTACTTTAAATTTTATATTTATAGTTTATTCGTATCTGTATATTCTATGTGTCTTCTTTGTACTGTGTAGGAACTGGAGCCACATTGTCTTGTCTCTCTGTATACTCGTACATAACTGAGATGATAAAGTTTATTTAGACTATTATATCGGAAAAGTTCTGCTACACATATACTTTCTGCTGTGGTTCACATGGTAAAGCGCAGTTTTGTGTTGCGTGATGGAAACGTGATAAACGTTTTTCAAAAACCACGACACAACCGGAGAGGGTAAATCAGCGTCGGTGCTGTGTGGAGCTCTGGGTCACGCTGAGATCTCCTCCTTCTTCACGAGGTTTGATTTATGATTTATGATTTATCAGCCGTGACTTGCAGCCGGCCGGATGAATAATGAAGCTGGAACTCGTGGAAGTCGTAGTGACGCTGGCGCTGCCGTCATGTAAATCAGCGTGAGAGCAGCTCCAGACTTCACCTCCTCACACACACACTGAGACATCACTTCTCATCTGCACATCACTCTCTCTCTTTTCCCTGTTGCTTTATTAACTTCTTTTGCAACTGCCGCTCCCGTATTAGGGACGTTGTTAATTTAAAAGAATTATTGAAGCTGTCACAAAAAAAGTCTGAAATTTCTGAGATTAAAGTCACAAATTTTCATGAGAGAAAAGGCAGAAATTGGAGATCGACCGATATTGTTTTTTCAGCGTCGATATCGCTATTGATTATTGCTAGTTAACAAACACTGAAACTCTCCTCCCTCCTCTTGTCCTTCTCGGAGCTTCATGCTGTGCTCGTGTGTGAGTGGTGTGAGTGACATTGAGGCTTCAGCGCTGATTGGCTACTACTCATGTGACACGAGACTGTTGTGGGCGGGACATTAAATGAAGCAGTGAGTTGAGAGCAAACGACACAGAGACGACAGTGGAGCCACAGTAATCGGTCGACCTTTAGCAGTAATTCTCTGACATTCTGATGTAATAAATTATTGAGAAAGAAAAGAATTCAGATATTAAATTTGCAAACTTATGAGGAAAAAGATGTGGAAATTCTCTGACATTCTAAAGTCATAAATAAATTTACAAGAAAAAATATTAAAGTCACAAATTTTATGATCTCAGACATGATATTATAAAAAGTTGTTTTTTTCTGAAATGAAAGTAACAAATTTGAGAAAAATCAAAACTGATATTCTTTGACATTATAAAGTCATAAATTTGCTAGTAAAAGAGCAATTTTTAGAAGTTAAAGTCATTTATGTGAATAAAATATTCTTCAGTTTTTTAACCCTTACAGCGTTAAGAGAATTTGCGGTGTTTTTCTATCATTGTTTTTAGGCTTGTTCTAGTGTGTGTGTAGAAGTTAGCCATACATGCTTTATGTTGTTGTGTTCAGGACGTCCTGTGTGCCTTTATTCTTGGAATTTCTGACCTTTTTTCCTCACAGTTTTAAAAATAATCTACACCAGTCCTAACACCCCGACATACCAAGCCGACTCCTCTCGGTGCTGTGTGACTTTTTCCCAAATCCTTTCGTCTCTGCTTTTATTCCTCACTCCCTTCTTTTCATCTTGTACTTGGCTGTCTACAGTACGAATCAAAGTACATTTTTGTCCCATAAGGACTTCACCTCCAGCTCTCCGCTTCCCGTCTTCCCATCAAAGTCGTGCTTTATCACGGAGCCGAGGTAATTCAGTGGAACGTCACTAACCCCTCTCAGCCCTTCTAAACACACGCCCCCCCTTAGCCCCATTCCAGTCCCATTCCCATTCCCAGGAGTCGTAAAACTCTGGCTCCAGAAAGCTCCGGCTCCGACACTCTGCTTCTACTTTGAGCTGCTCTCTGATGTGTGAGCTTTAACACTGAGCCCGGATTTCCCCCTCCATCCCGGATCATGTCGCCTGACTGTCCGAACGTCCCTCCCCAATTTAGACACCTCGGCTAACCCGTGTTTTACAATCGCCTTGGTGCTTGCTTCTTGGTTCGTGGCCCTCCGAATTTTGGGCACCTGTATTAGATGATGTCTAGGGTTCTGTGATTAATAAATATATCAGTATTTGGATAAAATAATAATAGTAATAACAATAACAAAAACAGCCACAAGTGACAATGATGGGGTCCAAGCAAAAATTGCAGGAAGCATCACAAAAGCAGCTGATGAAGTCAGCGTTGAAGAAAGCAGTCAGTGAGTCAAAATTAGCAAAAAAAAGCAAAAACTGCAATGATAATTTTATTATATCACATAAATTTATACAGCATTTTTAGCACTCCCTATTGTCCAAATAGTGACCTTGTATATTTCCCTCCTCCATACTTAGTTTAGATGTTTAAACCAAATTTCAGAAAAATATGACATATGCTCCTGAGATATAGGCATTTCTCATTTATAGCGCCCCCTATTGTTTAACTGCTGCCATTGATGCTAGCTGGGCCAAAGCAGTCCAAAGATACGGCTATTTAAGCAAAATAAGCCACGCCCCTCTGTAATTAATTTACTAATTTTATCCGCCCCTTTGTGTGATCCCCAAAAAGGGTTAGCACTTCATTCTTAACCTCGATAATTATGTAAAAGGAGAACGTTTCACCTTATAGTGCCCCCTATTGATTGATGAGTTAGAGCCGTTTTTATACCACATCCACAGAAACAGGCCCCAACCTCAGGTTTCGACTTTGAGGAGGCTGCGCAAAAGCAGTTTAAGATACTCCAGTTTAAGCAAAATCACCCATGCCCGCTGAAGTTGATTGGAAAAATCGAGAAAAATCTAGCTAGGTGGAAATTGGTGGGTGTGGCATAGATAAATTTGTCTTAAGGCGAGGATTAACTTGCAATAAGAATTTTTTGGCATATGGTTGAAAAGTAATGAGGCTAAACACAAACGTGCTATTATAGCGTCACCTACAGGCGCAGCTGCATGAGTAGTGGGTAGGATACCAGACCTACCTGGCAAGTTGCTAAAATCCCTAACCGTTATGTTACAACCTGGCCCCTGTTGAGGTGCGAGTTCACGTTGAATAACCTAAGAAACCGCCATGAAGGTTGGAGCTGGCACGCTTAACATACCTGATTGTGGAAGCACAATCAGTCTCGCTTGATTTATTTCTGAACAACTCCTTCCTTAATTGGCCGCTACAGCCCTCACTGAAGCTCACACACACCCACACACACTCAGAGGAACAGAGGAAGTTGGAGAGTATTTGGTGCTGATGTAGAGGTTAGAGAATGGCGGATGACGGAAAGCAAACTTTACTTTTGTCTCTTTTTATTAGGCTCTGACCTCGTCTTTAATCACATTACGTTGTAGCTCGTCCCCGTTAGCTGCATGTTAATTGCCTCGCGTTACGCCGATGCCACGCTAATGCACGCCACCGCCACGACCCGCCCAAACCCAAAAGAGAGCTAATTGCTGATCGATGATAACTAAATCTCTGCTCCGTCCTGCTCTACGCCCAGAGATGCACTTTGGCATTTGCTTGAATTGGTTCAGAAGCCGCGGTCGCAACCTCTCCAGCTCACGTCGATTCGTTTGCGGTGTCTTACTGTATTTAATCTGTTTAAACATCTGCGGGATAAATCCGTGTTCCTGTCGGATTTGATTTTCCTGCTGACGTTTGCCTTCAAATGAGCATCTGTGCCCCCCCCCCATCTCCCATCCCCATGTACAGGGCTTTGTTTACGATGCACCAGGCTGCTGAATTTTTAATAAAACTCAAACGCACAAATCCATACATTCACGTTGGCTTCCTCCGTCAACTGGTTACTGCTATAAATTTGCTCTTACATTTTGCTGCATTTAGCAGATGCTCTGGATCAGAGCGACGTTCATTTCCTAATTTGAGAGACAGTCTCCCCAGAGCAATTTGGGGTTAAGGGTCTTGCTCAGGGATTTGAACCCACAACCTCTTGGTCCAGAGGATGACTATCCTAACCACTTGACCATCACCCCCACCCCACACAGTATACCACGACCAAATGTGAGCTCTGCATTTGACCCGTCTGCGAAAACAAATGAACAACTGCTGCATGGATTTAACACCTTCAGTTTTGGAAATGAATATTGAAATTTTAATTTTAAAACAACGAAAAACTACATGATTCCATAATGTTGTCAGGGTAACCCTTTGTGAGAGAGGATGCAGATTCAGGAGCTGACTGAGGCCACAATTACACACAGCCAGATATTTACAGAAACAGCTAAATCCTCCTCTACATTTTCAATAATATCCTTGTACACAACAGATCGTTTTCCGAAAAGAACATGAATCCACACAAATACGTGCTCATGAGCTATTATGAGCATGCCAAACCTATAGGTGGCAGTGTAACAAGAAGCATAAAGCCATGTTAGCCAATCAGAATCCTGAAGTAAACTAAACAACCTACAACACGAATTCCTGTTCCTGTCGCGCACCTGAAGCTAATGTATTTTCTGTCGCATACTGTGACGTTTAAAAACTCAAAACGCTATTGTTTTCCTCTATCTACATGCAGACGTGAGTTTTCCCAAATCTCCACTTTGTTCGGAGGTTTCAGAAATAATTGTTTTCCGTGAATTAAACCTAAAACGGAACGCAAAAATGTGTTTTCCCAGATACCCGGCTATGTGTTAACGGGGTCTACAACATTTGCAAACGTCCAGAACAAAACAGTAATCACACCCAATACCAAGCTTAGCCTTGTGTGTCTAACTCAAAGTCCGCTAAGCATTGCAGGTCAGGTGTAAACACATGGTATGACCCGAGCTCCAACTCACGTTTTGCACTTCACGTCCACATAGCAACAACAAAACCAAATGCTAGTCAGCTCAGACGGAGTTCCATAGCCTCTCAGTGCAGCTAGCTTTCAGGAGCAGTTCTTCTGGGTTGAGTGGCACAGGCCTAGCCATAGGTGATCTAACCTAGTCGTGGTGAATTAAACACACTGAAACAGACAAACAAAAGGTAGCACAAACGCTGACCAGACTGTAAGCTCCAGGTTGATCTTGCCTAAATAATCTAGAACTAAACAAACAATAGAACAATAAACCGTTGGGCAAACAGCGGAGCTGAAACCAGGTGGTATAAATCATGTAAAACAAGGGGACGAGACCAAGCAAATAATAACATAATTCAAACCCCTAAAAAACACCCAAACAGCGACCCCTGGTGGGCACCAGGAGGTTCCTTTACAGGTACAAGAGTGGATTTGGAAGTTTGTCCAGGTAGAGGTCCGAGGCCTTTGTGTGGTCCACTTTCCCAAAACCGACTCACTCCTAGCTGACCTTCCAAACCTCAACCCTCCCTCAAACCCCCCTCCTCGCTTGCATTACCGTCCAGCTGCATCAAGGTCAGGGCTAATTAGCGTGAGTGTGTGTGGGTTTTGGTGCGAGTCCCGAGTTGGGAATGTGCTGAGTCTCAAGGAGGAGCTGGGACTCGGGGAGCGACCGTGAAATCCGACCGGCTTTCTGCTTTCCCCTTTATTAATTCATATTCTCCTCCTTTCTCTTCGTCGCTTCGTTCCATTCCCAATTTCCCCTTGCTACGGCGTCCGTCCCTCGATCGCTCAATGGGTCTCTCGGTCGCCCAGTTCTACCAGTTAGCGCGTATCACACGTCTGCAGAAGGAAGAGCTTCATTAAGTCAAGGGCTTTTTCACCCGAGAGGGTTTTATTGTAATAAATGGTCCAGTTTTTATGTAACTGAGTGCTAAATAATCAGAAACACTGATGAGTCTGAATCCGGTATGATTTCGGTAACTTACAATGTGCTCTAGCGCTAAGAGGAGTTAGAGTGGGGCTTGAGTAACACACACACAACATATTGTGCTGCTAAATTTGTAAAAAGAGATTATAAGTGCAATGTCTGAAGAAGACTATTCAAGGTTCTTCAAGCGATGCAATGACACACATTAATGTACCTGTGTGTTAATGTTTGACATCTCACCGACAATTTAATTTTACACTGTGCGCTGTTGCACAGTATCACTCATAAAAGACTGTAAAATGTTTAATGCATGTTTACTGTAAGCATATATAGTATATATAAGTTTTGCCAGACTTTCACATTTCAGTACATTTTCAGTTTCTTCAGGTAAATATGTATAGTACAGTATATTTATTAGTAGATAGAATTGTTTCGTATGTGAATATGAATATGAATTATGTTTATATACAAAATTAAGGGAGATGTTTCTCCAAGATGTTTGGAACAACCTACCAGCCGAGTTCCTTCAAAAACTGTGTGCAAGTGTACCTAGAAGAATTGATGCTGTTTTGAAGGCAAAGGCTGGTCACACCACATATTGATTTGATCTAGATTTCTCTTTTGTTCATTCACTGCATTTTGTTGATTGATGAAAATAAATGATTAACACTTCCATTTTTACAGCATTTTTTCACACCTGCCTAAAACTTTTGCACATATTAAGTAGTTACAAGTCCGCCTTATTCTGCTGTCTCTTCTCTCTGTGCCATTTGCTCTCGAGTCTCTGCTTCATTCAGTGTCCTGCCCACAACAGCCTCTGATTGGCTATTTGTCACACAAGTAGTAGCTGAAGCCTTGTTGTCACTTACACCACGCTCATAGACAAGCACAGCGTGAAGGTCCAAGAAGGAGAAGAGGAGAGTTTCAGCTGAGCTTTGTTTTGTTAAATTCAAAATTTTGACAGTTTTTTTTTTGCATATCGGTTCCAAAAATTGGTTATTGGCGCCATTAACTAGCAATAATCGGTATGATATCAACCCTAAGAAAACAATATTGGTCGACTTTTAATACATAATGCAACATAAATAAATGTGTATGTTTAAAAACTATATTAGTACATTGTCTCTATGTGCTGTTGTCGATTGTGTTGCAAATTTTTGGACACTATTTCGTCTCTACTACGTACTGACAATAAATCTTTAAATCTCTTGACACACACACACACACACACACTCTGCTCCTCCTGTTGATGGTCAGGCAGTGGAATGCATGTCATTCATCTGTTCTCGGAGATGTCATTCACACTTCAGCAGCATCACAAGCAGAAAATAAAAGAAAAAGCTGAACAAAAAAATCATTTAATAACATTGGCAGACATTGGCTTTAAAATTTTCTTAAATTAGCTTTGATTTCTGAAACTATTTCTAAACATAACCAGCTTACACTATGTTAGTTGCTAGTGTACACTATGTTAGTTGCTAATGTACACTATGTTAGATGCTAATGTACGCTATGTTAGATCTAGTTAGATCTAGTGGTCAGGATTCTTGCCTCTGGACACAAGATGTCATAGGTTCAAATCCTACGTCCAGCCTAACCAACACTGGGTCCACGAGGAGATGGATGTTCCTCTGGATAAGAGCATATGCTTAATTCCATAAATGATCATTCCCACTATGAGAAACGTAGTCTTACCTTTTACCTCTCCCTTTTTCTCTTTTCTCCTAAATACGAGTCTCCGACTGTCTACTCGGCTCTTTTCTCCACACCACCGACTGCCGCTGCTCCCTAATAGAATCTGCTGACACCTCGCTTCACTACAGCACAATGAGGAGAGTCATTTATTTCCCAATCCTCTTCCTCCTCCTGCTCGTCCTTCCAGAGACGTTCTTCCACAGTGATCCCACTTCATTGTGGTCATGCCTAATCTGAAACTCGCTGTGAGCCGGTATAACAGTCATGTTCTTTATTCTCCACCAGCAGATACAAAAGAAGTACAAGAAGCACTTGTCATCTCTTATTCAAATTTCACACCGTTCCGCTTCCCTCACTCGCACCTCTAAATGTCCTCGGCTTTTGGGGCCTCAGCTCTGACCTGCGCATGATACGTCTGGGATTAAGTTTCAACACAGTGTGATATTATACCAGGTCTTACAGGGCCGTAGGACGGTTGGTAGTGTAGCGGTTAGGGAGTTAGGGCCTCATGATTAGAAGGTCACTGGTTCAAGTCTCAGGGTGGTAAAAGTACCACTGAGGTACTCATGGTACTGTACCCATGAATTGTTTCCCGGTTGCTGCCAAAAAAGCTGCCCACTACTCCTTCACGAATGGGTCAAATGCAGAGGTCACATTTGACCTGCACCATGTGCTGTGCTGTGTCCACAATGACAAATAATCAGTCCCTCACTCAATCGCTGTATTAAAAAATCAATGCATTGATATATTAATAAATTGATGTATTGACAACAAAGTAACAATAAATTGACATATCTCTCTCTCTCTCTTTCATATTGACAAATCGATGTATCAACAAATCGATGTATTGACAAATCGATGTACCGACGTATCGACAAATCGACGTATTGACAAATCGGCGTATCGACAAATCGGCCTATTGACAAATCATGATGTTTACAAATCGACGTATCAACAAATCGAAGTATCGGCGTATCGTCAAATCGACAAATCAACAAATCAACATATTGACAAATCGACGTATTGATAAATCACGATGTTTACAAATGTTTTGTCGATGTATCGACAAATCGGCCTATTGACAAATCACGATGTTTACAAATCGACGTATCGACAAACTGAAGTATCGACAAATTGACATTGACAAATCTAGGATTTGATGTAGATCACTGTATCATTACATTGTACTAGTTTGTTAGTAAGTTATATTTAGACTGATAAAGCATCACGACACATACAGTGAAGTTTTAAACAAGTTTTTCTCTCAAGGACGAGTTGTTTGGAGTCTAACTTTTCCGCATCTCTTGCTCGCCTGGCGGTGCCGACTCGTCCCTTTTTTGTAATATTTTTTTGGGACCACCCCGCTTCCGTTCCCCCACCTTGCTGCTCAGAGCCGGATAATTAAAGATTGATAATTTCCCCGGAGGAAGATGGGGGACAGGGAGGTATCAGGAGTTCAGGAGCTGTGTCTCAGCGAAGCGAGCGCACCGAAAATATATATGGTGTTAGTTAAGCTTTAAATGGGGTCAGGTTGAACGTAGCTGGGGGCGCTCTCCGTTCCCCGACTTGATGCAGGATGAGTGAGTGAGTGAGTGAGTGAGAGAGAGAATAAAAGAGAGTCGCTCTGCTTCCTCCCTCGGCTTCAGCGCCGTATGATAACTCTCATTACCTGACTGACACCCGTAAGAGCGGCCTTGATTTATCCGGCCATCTTGGCCGCCGCCGCCGTTAAATTGCGTTTGTGTCAATAAAGCCGGCTGGCGTCGGCGGATGAAAAAGTAATATAGAGGACGGACTCATCGACGCCTCGCCGATGGAGATATCGCCGCCCAATTTCCGGCCTAATGCCGGCCGCGGTGGCTCGGCGCAACCGTGGAGGATGTGTTCCTCGTGTCATTGTTTTGGCACCCGTGACCTCGCGCTAATAGAGCTCTAAGAGCCCGGAGAGAGTGTCGTGGTCGGCCAATTCAGCTTGTTAAATCTCTCCCCCTGAAGGTGGAGGCGGAGGGGCGTCGGAACCGTCTCCGGAACACCGTGGAAGGGGAAGGAATGTGGGGGGGAATATGGCACCAACGAATGCTCATGAATGAGTTTATTATGAAGCATTGCCGATGGCGGAGGAGCGCGGGAGGGGACGATTGAGTGGAGGGAAGAAGGGGAAAGGAGGCAGGACATTTATTCTGAGGTGAATGTGTCGTTATTGGCGCTGATTTTGCCGGAGCTGCAGTGTAATAACGCAGTGGGCATTCCGAGCTGGAAGACCGCATGCATGTTTTTGGGATTATGGCTGCTTTTCCTAGAATAAAGGAATCTCTTGCTGCAGAGCCGGGAAATAAAGAGAATCGTTCATCCGCTGTTGTAAATGAATCGTTCAGGAATCACTGAGTCATTTGAGGTCTGATTTGGGGTGTGTGACGTTGCTGTGTGTGTGTGTGTGTACCATTTCTCTCTCTCTCTCTCTCTTTCTTTCTCTCTCTCTCTCTCTTTCTTTTTCTTTTTGTTCTTATATCTTATGCCCTTCCTGTCTGATTTTTATCTCTCTCTCGCTTGTTCATTTTGTCCTCCCTTCTTCACCCCCTCTTTGTCTAACATTTTCATCTTTTCCTTCTCTCTCTCCCCCACTGTCTTTCCTTTTCCCCTTATTTCCTCCTGTCCTTCCTTTTCACTCTATCCATTTCTTCCTGTTGTTCTATCCTATTCCTGCTGTTCTCCTAACCCTTCTTCTCTTCCTCTCTCTCTCTCTCTCTCGCTCTCTCTCCGTCCACCCTCCCTCCATTCTCTCTTCACCACCTCTCTTACTTACCATTTCCCTCTCATCTTTCCTCCTCTCCCTTCCTTTTCCTCTCTTTCTTTTTCCCTTATCCTCCTCTCTTGCCCCCGCTCTCTCACTCTCTTTTTCTTATTTCCTCCTGCCCTTCCTCTTCACACTATCCATTTCTGCCTTTTCCCTCGACCTTTTTTGTCTCTCGTACTCTCTTCATTCTATCCTTTCTTCTCATTCCTTCATCCCCACATCAAGCCTCTCTTGCTTACTATCTTTCCACCTCTCTCTTCCTTTTTTTTTCTCTCATCCCCTTGCTGTTCTTCGTCCTCTCTCTCTCTCTCTCTCTCTCTCTCTCTGTGTCTCTCTCTCTGTCTCTCCATCCACCCTCTCCATTCCTCCTTCACTCCCTTTCTTGCTTCCTACTCCCTCCTCTTGCCTTTTCCATTTCTTCCTTTTCCCTCTACCTTTCATATCTCTCTCTCTCTCTCCCTCTCTCTCTCTCTCTCCTTCATTCCATCCTATCTTTCTTACTCCTTCATCCACCCTCCTCTCTTGTTTACCATTCCCTTTGCTTAGCATTTCTCTTTGTACCTCCTTTACCGCCTCTCTTACTGTCCCTCTCTTCTTTCCTCCTCCCTTCCTCCACGTCTCTTCCTTTTCCTTTTCTCTCACCACCTCACTGTTCTCCTTCCTCTCCCCCCTTCTCTCTGTCCCTTCTTCCCTCCTCTCCTCCCTCTCTCTGCTTTTCTAGATTTTTTAAAAGTGTGTGCTCTACTTCTGTGGGATTATATATATATATTTTCCTGCTGTCACACCTGAAGAATACACACTCCCCCTGCAGATCAATCCGTGGAGATGTGCCCTACATTCCTCTCCCATCTTTCACTTCCGTATAGGAGGAGGAGGAGGGAGGAAAAAAGCGCCAGCCTTATCTTCCTCTCACATGCGTGCATGCCAAACACGTCTGGATTAAGGCTGTAAGGGCAGCGCTCCCCCACCATTAAACACACACCTCACACACACACACACACACACTGATTTGGGCACTTTCAATCAGAGGAGGAATGCAGCAAGTTTATGTGGTTCTTGGAAAAGGAAAAACCACATCTGCTCTTTCTAACCTGTTCAACATGTAGGAAGCTACCAATTTAGCGTGACCTCACACATGCAGATGCGGCGCCGATGGCTCGGGGTGAGATAAGCTTCAGGACGACGTACGCCACACGTTTTGGCAGATTTGCAAAAAGCAAAAACGTCCTACACTCCATGAAAGACCTCTGAAGATCACAGGAATAGGAGTCGGCTTGAAAGACGGTAAAAACGGGGACATGTTGTAAGGATTTTCCCGACTTCTGTCTACACAATGCACTTTTGACTTTATCAACTCTTCTTCCTTTTTTGCAAAATTTCCAACTCAAGAATCTCAAACTTTAAGCTAAAAAGTAGAGTCAGGCGGTCGCGCCTTCATGTGAAAGTCAACTTTTTTTTTTTTTTTTTGGTTTAAGATTCCATTAATAGGATGAAGCTGTTGATTTATTTTAGCTGTTGAAGGCTTGTCTGACACACGTCATGTCGGAATGTGGAGTCCAAAAAGATTTTTTGATGCACATGTCCCGAAGTTGGACTGTGTGCGTGATGAAAAGACAAATTGGATGAAGTGTGTGAGTTCTATAAAAAGAAACACTCGTCTTGACCCATTAATAAGAGGTAGAATTAGTGACGTCCTTTAAGCACATCAATGTCATCAACGTCTCCAGCTTTCCGCCTTTGGTGTCCGACACAAAGTCTCGTAACTGTCTAGACATCGAACGTAGAGACTTGGAAACAATACGAGTGGGAAAACTTTTCAATTCCAAAAAGAATAAAAATAATTAAATATAGCAGCAAGCGGCAATAAGTGGGGGTCCAAGTAAAAGTTGCAAAAATCAGTACAAAAGTGTCAGCACTGATCATCAGCGGTGTCTGTGTATGCCATAGACACACGCCCACACACTGCTGATGCTGATGTTAATGGCATGAGATAAAACCACAAAACTACATTAATCAGATCAACCCATAAGGAGTTAGAATGTAGGACAATAAAGTTGAAAGGCATAGGAAAAAGATTTAAAGATGTGAATAGAAATTTGTAACTTGGTAGTGAAGCTTCTGTTTTGTTATGACAGCTTCAATAAGTTGTGTTTATAAAGAAACTAATCTCTAACAGTGTTCATATACAAACTGAGCTGTTTTCTAGAATTTCATGTAAATTATAAACACTCTGTTATGACATCTCATAAATTTATGTAGCGTTTTAGCACCGCTAGAGGTCAAAACGTGTTTTCCTTTGATATAGTGCCAGTTATAAGCTGATCACTAGACTTTTCAAGAGAAAAGCACACCGTTCCTACTTACCCTGAAAATTTCAGCTTTCTGCGATAATAATAATAATAATAATAAAGAAACAGAACAATTACAAGACCCTTAACCCTGAGTTGCTCTCAGGAAGACTAAAATTAAGAATTGGAGGTCGCTCTGGATGAAAGCGTCTGCTAAATGCTGTAAATGTAAACAAGAGGGTTGCATAGCACTTCATGCTTGGACCCCTAATTATATCTGTACAATGTAAGAGCAGTCAGGTCAATTAAGGACACCATCTGACCAGCAGAACATCTACTAACATCATCCTGGGATTGAGCCGTTTGCTGAAGATAGAATATTAAAGGACAAACTCTCAGACATAAATCTCTTGTGGGCGTCACGCATGGAAAAAACAGATGACATTCTGTTCAAATGTGTGGAGATAAACCTGCAGAATTTGCTGCGGTTTTAAACCTAGATCAGACAAAGATATGGCAAAAAGGTCTGGATTAAACCTACAAATAATTTCCAGTCCGTCCTGCTTGATTCGTGCAGCTCAAGTGGAACTTTGGATATCAGCACCGTGTCGGAGGCTGGCATCAGAGATAGAGGGCAACATCTGGCCATTTTACGAGACAGCGTTTTTGCCCATGTTGGGCGATTTGCCCGATGCTGGAGAGAGTGGACGGGCCAAATCTGATCATCGACACCCTCCCCTTTCCGTATGAGGGCTAATTAAATAAATTAGCAATTGCTGAACTTTATGTTATCGTGAGCGCCGGGGCTGCATGTCACAGAGGGAGTTATTACCCTCTTGTTCTAACCGCTTAGCGCTTATGCAGAGGCCGCTTGACTGGGGTGTAATTCACAGGTTTCAGCATGATTTTACATTAAATGTTTTCAATGGACAACAATTCTCTGCCAATATCACAAAGTTCTGATACAGTGCGATTTGGATTTGATTCAGTACAGGAAGTTTGATTAATATCAAATCAGAAAAAGCGACTAAAATATCATTTCTAAGCATTCATTCATTCATTATCCGAACCACTTAATCCCAACTGGGGTTGCCGGGGGACCTGAGCCTACGCCCGCATGGCAGGGACCAACTCTGGGCAGGCGCCAACACACCACAGGGGACACACACTCACACAATCACACCTTATGCGGCCAATTTAAAGTCACCAATTAACTTACACTTCATGCTTTTGGACTGTGGGAGGAAACCCACACAAAGGCCCTACAGCCGATCGAACCCTGGACCTTCTCGCTGTGAGATGGCACAACTTGTTACACCCATAATATTGATATATTGTTACACCGCTAGTATTGATGTGGATAAATGTATCGTTACACCTTTAGTATCACAGCAGTACCACAAACAAATGTGATCCATGAAGGAGCAGTGGGCAGCTGACATGGACATTGCTAACATTGCTGTTCTAGTGCTTGATGGATAGTTCTTATAGGGGTGGCGGTGGTGATCTCGTGGTCAGGATGTTCATCTCTGGTCCAAGAGGACATAGGTTCGAATCCCACCTCCAGCACTACCACCACTGGGTCTCTGAGCAAGACCCTTCACCCCAAGTAGCTGCAGGGAGACCGCCCCTTTAATTACGAAACTCAAGTCCGTCTGGATAAGAGTGTCCGCCTAATGAAGTCAATGTAAATTTTATATAAGCGTGCGTCCGCCGTGCAGGTGAGTTTGATTCGGCGGAGCAGCATGTCCTCGTTTGAGCCCTGAGGCAGTTGGGCCAGGCGGACAGTCTGTCAGGGGGCATGTCAGGAGTGGTCTGTCTGCTCGCGCCGTCCCCCGCATGACTGATGGCTTTTATGGAGGGCTCCTTTCTTCCCCCATCGTCCCTGTTTGCAGCAGGAGATAAGGCGAGCCCGGTGACACGACGCCGCCACCGCTCCCTCTCTCTGTCTGCGAGGCAGCGGTCGCAGGTAACAGGCACACGGAGACGGAGACGTGGTGCGGTTCGATGCCGACCGGTCGCCCCGGTTAGCGCCGTGCTGACAGCAGATCTGGATGAGAGTTGACAATGGGGCTGGAAATGAGAATAATGCTGTTTGCCAGCCAAGAAATACGCCCTGTCACTCTCAACCTCCCGGCGGCTCGCCGGCACCGCCGCACGGATTACCGGCTGGACCCGGGGAACCTTCTTCTCCTTATTCAAAAAAAAAATAAAAGTCCTCCCGGTCAGTACTCGGAAGAGCTCAGTTCTGATTGAATGTGATCATTAGGGATGTATCGATGTATTGATCTAAATAAATTCTAGAGATGTAATGATACATCAATCCACATTTACTAGAGATGTAACAATACATTGATAACAAGACATTAATACTGATACATACATGAATCTGCATTGATGCTGAGGTTGTGAAAATTTATCAATTTACATCATTTACATTGATGGCATTTAGCAAACACTCTTATTCAGAGCATTATTATTATTATTATTATTATTATTCCTGATTTCAGAGCAATTTGGGGTTAAGGGTCATGCTCAGGGACCCAGTGGTGGTAGTGCTCGAGGTAGGATTCAAACCCACAACATCTTGGTCCAGATGCAAGTATCCTAACCACTTGACCACAGTGCCACCTCACATCAGTGCTAAAGCTGTAATGATTCATCGCTCTGTATTGATACTAGGGGTGATATGATAAGAAATAACATAAAATGAATTTTAATTAAATACTAGGGGCGTAGCGATACATCAATCTACATTGAAACTAGCGTTGTAGTAATATGCATTGATCATAGTTTCTACCAAGTCTGTAATAATATATACTCCTAAGCTAAATATAAGGTATGTAACAACATATGGATCTAATCTAAATACCAGGGGTGTAATGCTACATGGATCTAAATTAATATCAGGGGGGTAACATAGCATTGAACCAAAATGAAAGCCTTAATCAGATATAATACATATTGTAACTAGGGGTTTAACGATTTACATCAGTCTAAATTGATACTAAGATTTTATTGATATTTCAGTCTACATCAGTATTAGAAGTGTAACGATACATTGGTCTGCCTTTATACATTGATTCAATTATTAATTATTAACAAAGCATCAATCCAAAATGAAAACGTCAGTCAGATGTAATTCATATTGTAATATCAATTCATTCTGAGCATGAGGTCAGTTTTTATTAAAAGATAAAATTGTTCTTGATTTTACATGTAAAAATAAAAGCAACAGTTGCTTTTTGTGATTAGATATAAATGGAGGTGATTGTCTTAATTCATGATATTGTCTCATATTGATCACTGGTTCCTGAAACTAATTGATTCAAAAACTGTATCGTGGCAGACATAAAATCATCGCCAGTTGAACTGATGTAATATAATATTAGACAAGGCCGAGTGCTAGTTTGGATCTTTTAAAGCGAACAGTAGCAGTGAGAAACAGTAGACGTTCATTGTCTGCGTTGTCAGATGCCTTTTTGTTTGTACAAGGTTTCTTTTCTTCAAAGCTTGGCTTTTTGCCTTTTCCACTTGGTGTGTTGAGAGAGTGTTTGAGTCAGAGCAGTCGAAAGCTGTCAAAATCAAATGGGTTTGGAAGCAACACAGAATATCCTTCCGTAAATCCGTCTCTCTCTGTCTCTCTCTCTTTCTCTCTCGCTCACTCTCCGAGCACCTCAGAACGTCACAGCGGGCGAACGAGTCGTGTCGGAATTAGAGTGTTTACTAGATGTGACAAATCTCAAAGAGGCGCCGTCAGGGGAACATCTGGAGGCGAAACAAAGAGAAACCCAAATGAACCCACGAAGAAAAAGGTAACGTTGTAGATCTTCAAATAGCACGCCTGGCGCTGAACTCACCCCCTCTCTGGGGCTCGCGCGCGCGCAAGAGAGAGACAGGCAGACCGAGTGGGGTTCGGGGGCATTTGCAAGCTGGAGCAGATTTCGGCAGACGACTGTAAGCAACACTCAATAAACAGCTTGCAGCTGCGTCTCGGTGTGAGTGGTGCTGCTGCTGCTGCTGCTTCCTCGACTGGCCCGGATCACACTTCTATAGCTCGTTAGACAAAAGTCTTAGCAAAAAATGAACGGGAACGTCTCCAAATCCCAAAATGTTCATTTAAATACACAAATGTCTTGGTTTTTTCGCAAAGTGTCTGAGCTTTGCACCCCAAAATCGTCACGTCAGGTGACCCAGATCACATGTCTTCAGTTCAGGCACAACAGTGCACCCCTCCAGAACATACCACGCCTGGTACAGGATAGCAGCATGGATTTATTTATTTGTTTGTTTGTTTATTAATTTTTTTGTTTATTAGACAAGGTCAGGCGACTCACCAGGAAAATGGTGATGATCAGACACTTGTCATTTAACTGCTCCACTAACCTGGAGCTCCCTCTCTCTCTTTCACCTCTTTATTTATTCATCTCCTTCTTACTCTTTCTTTAATTTCTCTCTCCCTTCTTCGTAACGCTCTCACTCATTTTGGGGGCAGTTGGTAATGTAACGGTTAGGGATTTCGCCAGGTGATCAGAAGGTCGTCATGTCCGAATCCCAGACTGGTAAAGGTACCACTGAGGTACTCATGAGCAAGGTACCGTGCCCAAGTACTGCTCCCCAGGCACTGCCCATGTCAGCTGTCCACTGCTCCTTCACGTATGGGTCAAATATTGAGCTCACATTTTGGTTGTGGTGCACTGTGTGCTGTGTTCACAATAACTAATAATTACTCACTTTCACATCACTTTCATTTTATCTACATCTTTCTGCTCTTTTAATTTTCTTACATTCCTTTTAAGACCAAACTGTCTCTGCAAAATCTCCCCAAAAAGGTAGGTCCGTCTCCGGTCACCAGGTGTTGAATCTGACAATTTGCCCAAGTCTGGGTGGAGACTGTCAGAAACACACACACACACACACACACACACACATACAGCCCAGCCCCCTACTCCCCTTATGGGAGAGAGTGTGTGTAGATGCAGCTTGTGCACCTGTCCAGGTGAGGGCAGTGTGTAGTAAGCAGCTCCTTAGACACTTTGCTGAGTGCATGAGAGCTGTGTGGTGTGTGTGTGGTTTTTCATGACTTATGGTAAATATATATCATTTTAGCCTCTACACCTCTAGATTTGAGATGGACCTACAGTTGTCTATATTTGGGTTGTGCAGAAAATCTGAATGTAAGGAAATTAAAAGAGCAGAACCACTTAAGCCCTATCGGGGTAGCGGTGACTGGAGCCTGTCCCGGCACTACGGGTGTTAGTCGGGCATCAACCCTGGGCTGGGCGCCAACACACCGCAGGGCACCCACACTCACACAATCACACTCTCACTCACACCTTATGGGGCCAATTTAGAGAAAACCCACTGAGGTTCAGGTGAGTCGGCTCGAGGCTCTGCTTCCAAAGTGCGATACCCTCACGAGGAGCGACAGATTTTCAAACAGGTTTGATTTTCATCCGACCGTATGTTTGCCGATCGGGAGCTGGTTGTGAGGGGTTAATTGGTGCTTGTTACCCCACGTATAATACAAGGTGCACGACGCATGACTAAGTTGAAACTCGGGCCGATCCAAAGAATAGTCGCACGAGTGAAATCGAACAGTGTAAGCCATTGGTCCTCAAATGGCGGCCCACGGGCCAGATCCGGCCCAAGCAAGCGATATATCTGACCCCTCACGTCACATTAGCAACAAACGTAAACAGACATGTGCGCTCCCTATGGCCATCTGTGATTAGCGGCCTCCATGTCAGTGGGTTGACGTCTCCGCTAGTCATTAAGAGTGAGTGAAATGTTAACGATAAAAGTTGTGATAGACTTTGAACGTACCGGACATTATGAGACGTGACGTGGATTTGTTGGCCCTCAGCCTGAGTTGCTTTACATAATTTGCCCCTCGTGGGAAAGATAACTGGGGACCACTGGTGTAAGCCCAGCTAAACCGGTCTGGGATTCCAACAGGCGACCTTCCGATTGCGGGGCGAACACCCTAAAAGAGCTGAAGCTGTTCTAGCTGCAAAGTGTGGGCCAGCTCCATATTAAAGCCCATGGTTTAAGAATGGGATTTCAGAAAAGTTCATGTGTGTGTAATAAGTGAAAGTGATTATTTGTCGGTGTAAACACACCACAGCTCACAGCTCACAGTACAGTGACGTCTACATTTGACCCATCTGTGAAGGGGCAGTGGGCAGTTAACGTGGGCAGCGCCCTGGGAGCAGTGCTTGGGGATGGTAGCTTGCTCATGAATACCTCAGTGGTAACTTTACCAGTCTGGGATTTGATCTGGCGATGTTCTGATCGCGGGGCGAACGCCCTAACCGTTACACCACCAACTGCCCCAGGTGTAAACCGGGTGTCCCAGTACTTTTGGTAATATAGTGCATTTCTTTGTTTATTCACTCTCTTGTTTACTCCCACATCAGCCACTTTATCAGGATTTGGCAGACTGAGATACACCCAAGTTCATTGTTAGAAAATGCATCAAAGATTTCTTCTTTATTTATTTGCATCTCACAGCTTTCTTCTTTAGTGGTGCCATGTTGCGAGTCCATTTGCTAAAGCACTTACCTGCACATCTTCAGTACGTACTACTTTCCTTTTTTCATGTTTTTTTTTCCCCAGACGCTTTAATAAAGTGTTTATCTGGCAGCAGAGCGCCTCGCTTTCGACATGTCTGCTATGGCGCGACCTCTTTTAATCCCAACTCTCTACAGCGTGATGCGCATTTCCATGCGGCCGTTTTGAAAGGAAGCTGCTGTTTGTCGCGCGACGGCTGATGAAATGCCCACCTTATTCGGGGTGGTGGTGGTGGAGTTTGGTTTGGTTTGGGGAGGGGGGTATGACCTGGATTCTGGGTGAACTCTGAAAGGAAAGCGAATTACGGCTCGTCTGCGCTCGAGTGCTTTCCATAGTCTGCTCACAAAAGCCTTTTCCAAACCCAATTCCATCTTCGTTGTTTACCCTCCTCCCTCTTCTCGGTTTTTTGTCTAGATAATTTTGAAGGTGCTTTTAAATTTTTATTCGCTCTTCAAATTTTTTAAACTTTTCCCGACAATGCGATGGCGCTGCTTTGCTTTGTGTTACTCCCTCCTCGTCATCATCCTCCTTGAAAACGATGCTTTAATGAGCTATATCATTTTCTTGTTGTTATTTGTTATGTGCTCGTTAAATGTCAGTGATAAACACGGCTCCTAACCACCTGCAGCGTCTTATCTCCCCGCAATATCGCCACAGTTATTAAAAATCCCCCTCCGTGTGTGGGGAAAGGAACATTAAGATGCCACATCGTTGTCGTCGTGGTTTTTCTGTTGCCCGTAATGAGGGAGTTCGTCCCCAAATTGCATTCTTTTAACTCTATTAAGACACGATTAACTCGGCACGAGTCGATTCTTTAACAGGAGTAAAATGAAAGAGGAGAAGTGAGGCTGATGTCCGACTGTGTGTGTGTTTATAGCAGCCTAAGATGTAGTTTGACTTGTGGTAGACGTATACAGTGTTTCTTCTTTTCATTTTTGCCCTTTCTTTCCTCAGTGAGTGTGCGTAATAAAAGAAGCCTGTTGTTATTCGGCTTCACAAATGCTGGATTGCATCAGCGAGAATTGTGTAATGGATAATGTTGTACTGTTGCCCAACTACAAAATAGCAGTTTGAACACACTGCAAGGGGCGGCACGGTGATGCAGTGGTTAGCGCTGCTGCCTCACAGCGAGCAGGTCCTGGGTTTGATCTCCGGGTTGGCCGCAGGGTCTTTCTGTGTGGAGTTTGCATGCTCTCCCCGTGTTCGTGTGGGTTTCCTCTGGGCGCTCCAGTTCCCTCCCAATGTCCAAAAGCGTGCAACATAGGTTAATTGGTGACTCTTTTGGGACTGTGGAAGAAGACCCGAGCACCCGGAGAAACCCATGCCAACATGGCGAGAGCATGTAAAGTCTACACAGAAAGACCCCACAGATTGCCCAACCCGGGCATCGAACCCAGGACCTTCATGCTGTGAGGTAACTGCACTAACCACAGCAACACAGTGCCACCCGAGTTAGACTGTTTTGGGGTCAAATCTCAGACATTCAGATTGGGGCATTTGCTAGTGTAACAGTTCCATGATCAGAAAGTCGACAGTTTGAATCCCAGGCCAGTAAAGGTACCGGTGAGGTACTGTTGAGCAAGGTACCATCCCCAAGCACTGCTCCCAGGGCGCTTTTGGGAAGAAGCATTGCACCTTAATTAGTTTTTTAGCTAAGACGGATTTTGTATTAAAACGAAAGTAAGAAAAGACAAAACCATGATGTCTTGTTCTTGTCCTGGAGCATCGGTGTCCTGGAGGACTTCCATCATACCTGGTTAGTTAAGTTCTACCTGAGACAAGGTGTCAATGTAAAGTGAGTGATTATTTGTTAGGGCTGGGTATCGTTTCTGATTTCCTGAATCGATTCGATTCCGATTCACAAGGTCATGATCCGATTCAATTCTTGATTCGATTCGATATCGGTTTATTTAGAGATTTCTTTGCGTCAATACTAGTTTTGCTTGGTTATAAAATAACTTGAGTTGAGCATATCCCTATGTCGATGGACTGCACCAGACGGTGATTTGAGCGGAGCAGCTTCAGCCATGGCTCTATGTGGTTTCGGTTTCGCCGGTCTCACGTTTTTATAGCTCTCCTTGTGCGGTCGCAAGAAGTAGTGCATAGCCGCAGGAAAAGATCGATCCGCGAATTTTTGAGTCAATAGCGTATTTTTCGAACGAGAATCGATATTGATCGGTGAATCGATTTTTTGAACCCAGCCCTATTATTTGTCATTATGAACACACCAAACCTGGGTACCTGGTACCTGGGATTCGTTCCAGTGACCTTCTGGTCACCTGGACGAATGCCCTAACAGCTACGTTACCGACTCCTCCAGTCAAATATGTTGGAAAACCTCCAGGATACTGACATTCCTGGACTGGAACTGGACACTCCTGACATAGGTGAACAATATCTTATATTTAGCCAATTAAAATAAACCTGTTTAAACGTGCCACTCCCTTTCATAGCCCGGTTGCCGCACTTTAGCATGCTTTAGCAGCGTTAACCTCCCATGTTATCGCCGAGCCGCGTTGCCGCTCTGACAGAAAGAGAGAAAGAGGCACAAGTAGCGGTTTGGTGAATGTGAGAAAGTTTGGATGTTTAGACAGGACGTGGTAACGTAGCAACCGGCGAGGCTGATAGGCAAGATAATGAGGGGGGTTTATTGTAGGGACGCCGCGGCAAGTCGAGTTTTTCCGCAAAGCGCGATCGCTGTGCTCGGCAGATAAGGCTCCATTGTTCCGCTGTAAAGATCAGTGCAAGTGGCTGGGATTTAGGCAGAACAAAGGTGCGCACGTGTTTGTGTTTTCTCAAAAGGTGCCAACCCCCCTTTTCTTCCTCCTCCTCCTCTTCCTCCCCTACATCCCTCATCCTTCTTTCTTTTCTTTTTTTTCCATCCTCAACACTTCAAATACCCACACTTAGCTCTGACTGAGCGTGTGAAAGCTATTAATTTTCTGACATCGAAACGTCGTTCATAATTGAGTCTCGGCAAAATCATTATTCGCCAGATTGGGGCCAATTAATCTGCATGACGGCATTT
Organism: Distichodus sexfasciatus; assembly: GCA_032718565.1. NCBI lineage: Eukaryota > Metazoa > Chordata > Actinopteri > Characiformes > Distichodontidae > Distichodus > Distichodus sexfasciatus. Next base: position 780,250 of record JAVGVS010000075.1, read on the forward strand.
TAAGACGAGAACGACAGGTAGGTGGGCTACTGCAGGGGAGTGGAGGGGGAGTCTGGGGGGAGCGGCGTCGAAATGATGCCGAAATGTTTGTCTGATACTTTGAACTGCACTAGTGCTGGTGCCAAAGTTCAGTACCTCTTGTATTAGGGGTGGGCGATATCGAATATACCTGAAGTATCGCGGCTTGTTCCACGTGTGATGTAGTAAATGACTGTATCATTAATATCGAGTACAAATCCTCAGATTAAAATTACACAGACCCATCTAGAACACTCTACTAGGGCATTGTTACGTGCTTGTAGAAGTCGGCTTTGTTTTTGCTTTCCTCCGGTGAAAATGTTGATCGACGGTGACATCGGCAAATCAACTGCTGGTGCCAATTCCCAATTTGGAATCTGTGCTAAATTTTTCAATGGAAATCATACTGGTTCAAGTGCCATAAAATCGGCTCCAAACTGGCATCGAAATATTGCTGATCTAGAACCAAGAAGCCGCAATGTCATGAGAGGTGGTAGAGGTAGCCTACTTATATCAGGGCATTTGGTAGCATAACATTTAGGGTGTTCACCCTGTGATTGGAAGGTTGTGGGTTCAAGTCCCGGACTGGTAAAGGTACCAGTGACGTAGCAGTGAAAGAGCAGTGGGCAGCACCCAGAGTGCTTTGGGACGATGCCTTGCTCATGAGTACCTCAGTGGTACCTTTACTGGTCCGGATTTCAAACCGCCAACCTTCCGAGGGGAACTTTCAAGGGGCAAACTCTGTAATGGTTACCCTACCAACTGTCCCAACTGAAAGCTATTTAACAGCAAAGTTATGATGCTGGTTTGGAGGCGATTTTGTGGCCAATTTTCTTTAGTGGAAAAACATGGCCCTGGTTCCAAATTGGGAACCAGACGGTGCAGTGGAAAAGGTGTGTGAGTTCTATCCAGTGAAGTTTTGGTGCCAGTTTGGAGATCACATTGCACCATATGTAAAAACGTGTCACTGTTTCCAAATTGGAAACCAGCACCTGTGCAGTAGAAGCCTAAAAGCTACAGATGCTATTGACCAGCAAAGTTTTAATGATGGTTTGGAGATGATTTGGTGTCCAATTTTGTGGAAAAACATGGCACCCTGTCCAAATTGGGAACTGACACCGGCACCGGTGCAGTGGAAAACGAGGCTGACAGCTTCTGACTCATTCAGAACCTCCACAAGCACCCACCCTCCAAACCTCCTGCCATCACCTGTCAGAGTCACAGCCAACAAAGAAAAAATCCCACCCACTCCCCCAGCCTTCGCCGCCTCTTCCAATCCTATCAGCCGGCTCCAGCCTCCCTCTGTCTACCCAGAAACCCCCCCGTGGGGTCGCAGCGCCCCGCCGGGGGATCAGACCTCCAGTAAGGCGTAATTGGCTGGTGATGCGAGCGTTTGGGTGGCGCTAGTTAAAACAGATGGCGGATCATTTCAAATCCCATTTTTCATGTTTGGCGACGGATATCAATAAAGCGGCGCTCCCTGGTTCCGCTTTGACCTTTGTGGGCCGCTGATACATGTCGTCTGAAAAATTGAGATCAGGCATTGTGACATTTTTCAAAATCGCAGGACGGGGGCGAGGGCAGGTGGCTTATCGAGGCTGTCAATCACCACTCCGCTCGGGAGTATTCCCAACGCCAGGCGCCGCGAAAATCAAATCAAACTACCACCAGGGACGTCGAAGACGCAGACGACGACAACCCCGCCGACATCGCAATCTAGAATCGGTTACCGTCGCTCGAGGGAGGCGTTGGCAACAGCGACAGACGCTGTGGACGAGGGTTTTGTCGCTCTTCGTTTGCCATCGAGGTTCGGCTCGTATTGAACGGTGACGGCGGAGAGGAAGCTCGTCGAAGTCTGAGCGGCGACGATAAGCGTCTCTGCCAGGTTTTCTCTATCGGCAGCTCCGCGCATCGATTTGGGACGCCGCACGGGGACGTCGTTTCAAATTAGCTACGGCATCCGTACGCAGTCGGGGCGCTCACTCTTAGCTGCAGATTGCTCCAAACGGGGCTCTGGGGAGAGTTTTGGCTAACGCTTGTCAGTCGAGGCTGAGATAAAACGCCAGTGATGAATGAACGTGCCTCAGAAGGAAAAAGAAGATCTGTTACGCTGTGATCTTAGACCCTCGCCACGTATTTCTCAGAGGCTAGTAAATCATAAGTTTCATAATGATACGATGTTGCATTTCAGTTGCAATTCAGTTAACAATGGTTCAACGTCTGCCGATATCACAAAATCTGTTATGATAAAATTTGGATTCAGGTCAATTCAGGAACCAGTGATCGACAATATCTTGTTGATCTAACACAAAAAGGCAGCTAAAGTATCTGATATTTTTTATTTCTGCACTACAGCACGTGTTAGCCTGTGAACTTAAATCAAAGTTGTGACCAAAACAGCTGATGTCTCCAGCCTTGGTGAAGGGTGTTATAATATATATATAATGTCTGATCAATGTTTTCATTTTGGATCAATGGTATGGGCTCATAGATCATTAAATCAATGTGTTGATGTATTGTTACACTCCTGCAAACAGCGTGTCCTGACAGAAGGTGGAAAGACGCCCACCTGTCAAAAAATAAGGAAATTAAAGGCACAGCCCTGAAGAAAACCCGCCGGACCCCGCCAACGCCATTATCCCGGGTTGGCTGCCGCCTCCGCCATTCCTGTTAACTCGACCGCAACGAGGCTCGACGGACGCTCCGTGTCCGTAAGGAGCTATCAGGAACGTATTAACGTGGCTTTATGAATTCATATTGGAATCATTTCTCATTTCCAGGCCCCCTGTTTTCAAAACATTTCTAATAGGCCTCCGATCTGACCTTTCCTTTACATGTGGACGATTTGCATTTCTGCTTTTTCCTTTTTTCTTCTCCCCCTCCCTCCCTCCTTCCCTCCTTCCTTCTTCTTCTTCTTGTTTTTGTCCTGTGATGTGAGCCAGCACAGCGTGATCCATATTCAAATCTATTTAAATGAGTTGCGTCACATTTGCATGTGAAATTGAGGAATGGAATTGGAATTTGGAGTCGGAACTCGCCGTGGCGATGGTCGCCGGGCAGCGGGTGCAGCGGGGAGTCGTGTTCCATATTGCAGATGAGGTGGGGGGGATTGATGGGGGAAGAAGGGGATTTTAAAAAGCGGTCTCTAGGGGGAAGATTTGATATTACCGTCTGCCATACAGTGTAATTTTTCATGTAATGACTTTGATATGTATCTCCCGAGCAACAGGCGGAGGAGAAGTGTGCCGGTCCGGTCGGTTGTCTTGACATCGTCTGCTCACCTGCCCTGGCTCTCGTTAAGTTGTGGGAAACATGGAGAAAAGTCATATACCCTGTCACGGTGCCACTGCGTTAAAGCTCCTGCTGTCATCCGAAGTTGTGCCTTTATGTCACTCCGTTCTTTTCTTCTTCTTCTTCTTTTCAGTTGCTACACGGTAATGAGTCAGTGCTTACAGCTGGTCAAAAATGACTCTTCACCTGCACCTGGGCATAGAGCTCAGCCTTTGGGGATGAAAAGTGGCATCCCTGTTTAGTTGTTGCCAGTGTGTCATTTGTAATAAAAGGATTAAAACAAAACTAAAAATCAGAAATGTTTTATTATCATTACTGAGGTTATTGCTAAACAGGGCTTAGCAATATGTGGGCAATACGTTTAAAATGTTTAAATACGTTTAAAATGTTATCACAATTTATTTTCTATATTAAGCAAATTAAGTGAATTTAAGTGTGTCATTGTGAACACACCACAGCACAGCACACAGTGCACCACAACCAGTGTGACCTTTGCATTTGACCCCTCTGTGAAGCAGCAGTGGACAGCATTTTGGCAGGACCCGATGAACAGTGCTTGAAGACGGTACCTTGCTCATGAGTACCTCAGTGGTACCTTTACTGGTTTAGGATTCAAACCAACGACTTTCCAACCACGTGGCGAACGCCATTACCCTTAGGCTACCAGCTGCCCCATTCTGGGGCGAGTCTCCCAAAAGCATAGTTGCTAATGTATTGCTAACTACGTTAGTAACACTATCTTAGTTGCTAATGGAGTTTTGGGAAAGCACCCCTGAACATCTGATAGTTGCCTCCAAAACGGTGACACGGTGGTGCAGTGGTTTGTACTGTCACCTCACACCAAAAAGGTCCTGGTTCGATTCCCATGTTGGTCGTTGGTCTTTCTGTGTGGAGTTTGTGTGCTCTCCCCATGTTGACGTGGGTTTTTGGCAGCACCCGGGGAGGTGTACACAGTGCACCACAACCGAAGGTGACCTCTGCACTTGACCCATCCGTGAAGGCGCAGTGGACAGCTGACATGGACAGCACTCAGGGAGCAGTGCTTGGGGACGGTACCTTGCTCATCACGGCCGTTTAAGGCCTCGTCTTTTCCTGCAGTGTTACTAGAACAGAAGAGAGTTTTGTCCAGCCTGCACGATTGGCCGAGATGCCTCACTTCCGATTTCTGATTTTGTCGGCACCGCCAAGCAGAGTAGGGAAGAGGGAGATGGAGATGGAGTCGGTGAGGGACACAATCGATTGTTGCCGGCCAAATTGAGACGGTGTGGTGCGGTGTGGTGTGGAGGGGGGGGTTGTGGGCAGACGGAGCGTCCGGCTGCTGTGTTTGTCTTCAGGTGGCCTTTTCTGCGTGTGCCACACTGCCATTTTGACGTGTTAAGTGGTAATGGGGAAGCGGAGTGCTGCTGGAGGCCTGCCAATAAAATCTCAGATGGAGGAGATTAGAGCGCTGCTGCTGCCATTACCGACCCCCACCTCCTGATTCCCACCACCACCACCACCACGCTCTCCTCTTCATCATGCTCTTCTCCTCCTCCTACCACTCTCCTCTCCCTCTTCCACTGTCCTCTTCCTCCCTTTCCTCTCTCTTCTTCCTGCTGTGCTCCTCTTCCCCCCCACTCTCCTCTTCCTCGCTCCTCTCCCTCTTCCACTGTCATCAACCTCTGCTTTCTTCTTCCTCCTCTCTTCTTCCTTTCTTTCCTCTTCTTCACATTCTCTTTTTCATCCCTCTCTCCTCTTCCTCCTCCTCCTCTTCCTCTCCCATTTCCCCATTCTCCTCCTCCCTTTTTCCTCTTCCCCCAGTGTCATTTTTCTCTGTCTCTCCTCTTCCTCTGTCATCATCCTCTCACTCTTCTTCGTCCTCCTCTCCTACTCTCCATTTCTTCCCTCTTCCCTCTTCCTCCTTCTCTCCACTTCCTCTCTCCTCGGAAGAAGAAATCATCATCCTCCCGATCTCTTCTTCCTTTTCCTCCTCCTCCATTCCTCTTCTTCCCATTCTCCTTTTCCTCTCTCCTCATCTTTTTCCTCTGTTGTCTTCCTCCTGCACTCTTTCTCCTCCTCTTACTCTCCTCTTCCTTGCACTCTACTACTCTTCGCTTTTCCCTCATCCTCCCAATCTCATTTTCCTCCTTCCCTCCTCTTCCTCCTACTCTACCCTTCCCCCGTTCTCCTATTCCTCCCTCTTCATCCTTTTCCTCTGTCATCTTCCGCACACTCTCTTCTTCCTCATCCCAATCTCCTCTTCTCTCAATTTCTCCCTTTCTGCTCCTTTTCCTCTCTTTCTCTTCTCTCCCACTCTCTCCCTTCCTTTTTCTCACTCACTTTTTCCTCATGTGCTCCTCTTCATCTCACGCTCTTCCTCCTCTCATTCTCTTCTTTCTTACAAACTCACAGAGCCGCTTTCACAATCAGCCCTAGGTGAGCATCCAAGGTCTGTCACTCTGTGGTTGTAGTGCTGGAGGCAGGATAGAGCTGGATACCGGACTAGAACCTACAACCTCTTGGTCAGTATTGCAAATGGATGCAGAAAATTATACTAAAAATAAAATATTATTTTCAATTTAGTTTTTTTATTTGTTTGGTAATTTAGTATTTTTATTCATAGTCTTCTCGCAGTCAGTCTCATCATGTCCGTTGCAGAAGGTAAGGTGCACCTCAACCCGCCCTTAAAGCGTCCAGACGATTCTTAATACACAGCAAACAGCAGGAGATCGATCCACTCGAGTGAATGCAGTCAGACAGTGCAGTCATCGCTTTATGACTTATTAAACCACCAAGAAAAGCGCCAAGCTAATAAGACGATGCCTCGCATGCTCTTATCTCCTCTTAGCTCGACTTGGCTCATCTAGGCTCAGCTCGGCTCGACTCATTTCGAGTGAATGCAGTCGTCCAGCTCAATTGTCACTTTATAATATTAAACTACCAAGAAAAGCAGTAAGCTAATACGATGACGCCTCACATTCTTAGCTCCTCTTAACTTGGCTCATCTTGGCTCACTAGTTGTCTCATCTCATCTCAGCTTGTCTTGGCTTGCCTTCTTTTGTGTCCTGTCGTCTCATGGTTGCCTCATCTCAGCTCGTCCTGTTTCATGTCATCTTGCCTTGTCTCAGCTCATATCGGTTTAGCTCGGCTTGTCTCATCTCGACTCATCTCATCTCAACTCATCTTGCCTCATCTTATTCCATCTCATTTTGGCTATCTCGTCTCAGCTCTGCTTGCCTGATCTTGTCTCATCTCAGGTCGGCTCTGCTTGTTTCAGCTCGGCTCGTCTCGGCTCCCCCGCGTTGCTGCTTGGCCTGGGGGAAGTTGTCCCGTGGCAGTTAGTTATCCCAAAGCACTCGAAGCCGTGGGGTTCCTGAGGTAACTGGCGATGGCAATGGGACGAGGCACGGTGGTTGCCTGGAGACAAGACAGGATTTAGGAAGGCAAACAATGTGCCACCCTGCGGACATGCGGCCCCCGGGGGCCCGAGGTTGGAGCGACGAGCGGCCCAGAGCCACACAGGACACAAAATGAGACTTTATTTATTTATTTGAGGCAGTATTTTTCTACCATTCATTTTCCGCTTGTGGATTATCAAGTTCTAAGAGAATTGGTTTCCTAAAGATTTATGAAGGATAGATTGATAGATTGATTGATTGATTGATTGATCCTTGGAAGGAAATTAAGTCATCTTAGCAGCCAGCTTTATGCATTTAGGCACAATAAATGAATCCAGTAGACCAATTTTAGTGGCCACTGTCCAACCTGAATTGATCCCTTAGGCAGGAATTATTTCCTGTTTAGTTCCTTTAGACAGGCGGGTTCATGTCTAGCAAATTCTACTTCCAACCAAAAATGCTGTTGCACCTTTTCAAGCTCTCTCCATCTTGTACATCCTTTTCTTCCAGTTGTTGAAATACCAACACTAAAAGTGGGAAATATGTAAAATTTTTCCAACAGAAACATAAATGCTGATTGATTCCGACTCTTCCTCCTGACCGCTCCGGTTCCTGGCCCAGCTTTCCCGCAGGGTTCCGCACTAGAGCAGCAGCTAAAACCCAGTTTACTGCCAAGCGTCCTGGCAAGCCAGCTTACAGCATGGTCCTGTATAAACTCCTTGTTATGGCTCGTGAACAATGCAAACAATGCGCAGAGCCGAGTGTGTGGGATTCACAGCTCTCGAGTGTGAGGATGAACATACTTGGTATAAATGGCTAAACCCCGTGGATTATGGGGATCGGGACGGTTTGGAAGAGGAGCTTGATGCTGGATGGGGGGGTTGGCAGCTGTTGCAAATGTCGTGTCGAGGAGCAGGTTGCGTTTTTTAGGAGCCTTTGGGAGGTGGGACACTCAACTATGGAAACAAGAGGTTGTAGGTTCCAGCGCAACCATCACGATATTTGCGTTTACAGCATTTAGCGAGACTTCCAGTTCCTAATTTCACGTGGACAGTCCCCCTGAGAGAGACTATTGGATAAGGGTCTTGCTTACGGACAGTGCTAGAGCTGGTCCTGCTCAGGAGTCTAGTGTTGGTCATTCTGGAGATAGAATAAAGTTAGATTTGAACCTACAAGCGCTTGGTTAAAAGACGAGTGTCTTACCACTAGACCACCAGCACCCCATGCATTTTGCTTTCATGAGGCTTTGTGGTATCACTAGGACTCGGTCATGCTACATATTAAGACACAGGTCTAAGACCTTCATATTTAATATTTCTAGAGACTTTAGATACAAGATGATATTCTTCTTCCACTATTTCTCCCTTGCTACTTTTAGACCTGACCACAAAGGTTTTCCTGCACCTTGAATTATTCTATAATGGCTGTGTCCTACATTTTCTGGCAGAAATGGAGGCTTCTGATGTCGTCTTTTATCTTCACCTGGATGCAGTTTGGAGTTGTAATGATGCCATCTGGCCTGCATCTTGTAGATGTGTCCAGTCTTTGTACTAATGTATACTCCATACATGAAGGGACTCACAATAACACACACACACACAAAAGTATCACACATGCTCATGAGAAAATGACGTGCTCACAAGAAAGTATTGCGTGAACATCAGAAAATAATGTGTGCACCAGAAAATATGGCAAAAATAACACGTGCTATTGAGAAAGTACTGGATGCTCACGAGATGTAATCACATGCATGCAAAATCTCCAAAAATACCTTCTCCTGAGCATGAGAAGCTCATGCTGTTGTTCTTCTTTACTACAAATAAATAAATAAAAGAAAGTAATGTTAAGGAATCAGGCAGTTAATTTGTCTCTCTGCTCGAAAGTCTCATTAAAGCACTGATGAGTTTAAGAAACGCCCGAGGAAGAGCCGGCTCCTGCTTTTACAGCGTCGCAATCTCACCCGCTAGTCTCTGTGTCTCTGCTGGATGCAAAACAAAAGGCAAATGTGCAATCCAATCTCCAATCGATAACGGCCACTTTCCCGTTTAAACACATCGCCGCCGTGCGCACTCATTTAGCCGCGCGCCACGGTCTCCGGCGCTCCGCTAGCCGCGCTCGCCCGCTAAATGAAGACGGAGTTTGCAGGTGCAGGAATCGATCTGACCTTTGTTTTTATTGCGGCGAGGATATAAATCTCTTTGGATGGACTTTATTACTCAGTTAAAGGGAGACACGGGCTTTCCTAATTCGGCTAGTTATGTCGGCCTTCAGCACCAATACAAGAAGAAGGTCACACACTGGAGAACGATCCGTTTTAATGGACACCGCAGTTGGCAGGCCGGTCTGGAACCTCACACCCTCTCCTTCCTCAGGATTTAAACTCGCTCTGTTGATTTAAGCTCTGCGTTGTGGCTCGCTTCTTTCAAACTTACTGTGTGGCTCCAGGTCACCAAAAGGCGGACACCAGTCCAGATCCGGACCGTTCATTCAATTTTGAGGGACCATTACACTTCACGTATAAACCAAAACCAAAACCCGAAATAATGCAAATTTTCTTCCAAAACCAAATGGAAAAATAAATATTTTAAAGTCATTTTTAGATTCCCCTTTTGGGAAAAATATGGATAACACGCACTAATGCTCCATTTAGATTTTATTTGTTGAATATTTTAAGCATCAAATGGGAATTTTGCATTTTTAAATTTTGGCTTTGGAAACAACTATTGGAAAAACAATGTTTTTAATTTTTATAAATGAAAAAAATTAATAATGGATTAATTTCTATCTGCACCTGCACAACTGTTCTTGCATTTACTATAATATTATATAATTTTATAATCTTATTTTAAGTCATAAAAAATTCTGTATCTTTACAGTAGTCAGGAAATACACAAGAAATGCACAGAACAATCATGTGTATTGTATATATTTTTCACTAAATTAAGCACTAAATTATTTTAAGATACTTTTTACAAAAGCTGTTTTAAATTTTTTAAATATTATTAGAATCGAGAAAATTACATTTGTTTTTATTATTATATTATTATTCGAGTATTCTTCATGTCAGTGTTAAAATTAAAATGAAATAATTTTGAAAGTCTTATGAATTGTAATTTGCTTATTTCATTTGTCATCTACAAACAGACAGATATAACCACTCAGCTAACTCAAAATACATGGCACTGAATCATAACGTCAGACTTTAAAATGTTGCAGACCTTTGCTTGAGGAAATGTTTTTAACTGAACCTCTTTGTATATTAATTGAGCAGCTCTGCTGTGTGGCAACAGAAACATTAAAGAAACAGACGCTGGCCGTAAATAGTGAGCCGCTGATCTCGAAAAAGGATAATAATAACGTTTGTGCATAACATGTCTCTTAAAGGACAGTCATAATCTTCCAAAAATTTCCAACTTGCCATAATTCCACGAAGAGACTGCTGCGTGCTGAGTCGAGCTCTCATGGAAAAACATTAATCTGCTCCTGGCGATGTTTCCATTAAGCTGGAAGATGATAAGGCCGTGAGTGAATATACGAGCTGCGGGCGCTTTATCATCCATGCCGGTGGCGGCGACGTAAAGCAGGGACGCTTCTTTCTGCTGCAGGAATAAATGTCGGTGTCAAATCGGCGGGACCAGAGGAGCACCGAGATACCACCGCCCACGCTTTTTAATTTGGGGTTAAAGCGAAATTTCCAGCCAAAATAATGCATCACTACTTTTACAGCCCATTTTTTTTGTGTAGCGACGGGGGAAAAGAGGCTTGTTATTGAAGACCAGCACGGTTCTGGATGGAGAGCGGGAGGATATATATATATAGATATAGATATAGATATAGATATAGATATAGATATAGATATATATGCATATGTATTATAGGGTAGTATAGTATGGTTTTATGGTGCAGTATAGTGTTATAGTTTTGTAGTGTGTTAAAGTATAGCAGTATATTACAGTAGTATAGTATAGTTTCACAGTGTAGTGTAGTACAGTACTATAATTATTATATTATTATGTAGTGTAATATAGTGCTATAGTTTTACAGTGTATTAAAGTATAGTATGGTGTAGTTTATTACAGTAGTACAGTTGTACAGTGTGGTGTAGTATTGTACAGCATTATGGTACAGTGTAGTATAGTACAGTATTATATTTATTATATTATTTAGTGTAGGATAGTGTTATAGTGAAGTGTAATGTAGTATAGTACGGTATTTTATTTATCGTATTATGTAGTGTAATACAGTGTAGTATAGTGTTATAGTGGAGTATAATGTAGTATAGTATGGTATAATATTTATTGTATTATGTAGTGTAGTACAGTGTAGTATAGTGTTATAGTGGAGTATAATGTAGTATAGTATGGTATAATATTTATTGTATTATGTAGTGTAGTACAGTGTAGTATAGTGTTATAGTGGAGTATAATGTAGTATAGTATGGTATAATATTTATTGTATTATGTAGTGTAGTACAGTGTAGTATAGTGTTATAGTGGAGTATAATGTAGTATAGTATGGTATAATATTTATTGTATTATGTAGTGTAGTACAGTGTAGTATAGTGTTATAGTGGAGTATAATGTAGTATAGTATGGTATAATATTTATTGTATTATGTAGTGTAGTACAGTGTAGTATAGTGTTATAGTGGAGTATAATGTAGTATAGTATGGTATAATATTTATTGTATTATGTAGTGTAGTACAGTGTAGTATAGTGTTATAGTGGAGTATAATGTAGTATAGTATGGTATAATATTTATTGTATTATGTAGTGTAGTACAGTGTAGTATAGTGTTATAGTGGAGTATAATGTAGTATAGTATGGTATAATATTTATTGTATTATGTAGTGTAGTACAGTGTAGTATAGTGTTATAGTGGAGTATAATGTAGTATAGTATGGTATAATATTTATTGTATTATGTAGTGTAGTACAGTGTAGTATAGTGTTATAGTGGAGTATAATGTAGTATAGTATGGTATAATATTTATTGTATTATGTAGTGTAGTACAGTGTAGTATAGTGTTATAGTGGAGTATAATGTAGTATAGTATGGTATAATATTTATTGTATTATGTAGTGTAGTACAGTGTAGTATAGTGTTATAGTGGAGTATAATGTAGTATAGTATGGTATAATATTTATTGTATTATGTAGTGTAGTACAGTGTAGTATAGTGTTATAGTGGAGTATAATGTAGTATAGTATGGTATAATATTTATTGTATTATGTAGTGTAGTACAGTGTAGTATAGTGTTATAGTGGAGTATAATGTAGTATAGTATGGTATAATATTTATTGTATTATGTAGTGTAGTACAGTGTAGTATAGTGTTATAGTGGAGTATAATGTAGTATAGTATGGTATAATATTTATTGTATTATGTAGTGTAGTACAGTGTAGTATAGTGTTATAGTGGAGTATAATGTAGTATAGTATGGTATAATATTTATTGTATTATGTAGTGTAGTACAGTGTAGTATAGTGTTATAGTGGAGTATAATGTAGTATAGTATGGTATAATATTTATTGTATTATGTAGTGTAGTACAGTGTAGTATAGTGTTATAGTGGAGTATAATGTAGTATAGTATGGTATAATATTTATTGTATTATGTAGTGTAGTACAGTGTAGTATAGTGTTATAGTGGAGTATAATGTAGTATAGTATGGTATAATATTTATTGTATTATGTAGTGTAGTACAGTGTAGTATAGTGTTATAGTGGAGTATAATGTAGTATAGTATGGTATAATATTTATTGTATTATGTAGTGTAGTACAGTGTAGTATAGTGTTATAGTGGAGTATAATGTAGTATAGTATGGTATAATATTTATTGTATTATGTAGTGTAGTACAGTGTAGTATAGTGTTATAGTGGAGTATAATGTAGTATAGTATGGTATAATATTTATTGTATTATGTAGTGTAGTACAGTGTAGTATAGTGTTATAGTGGAGTATAATGTAGTATAGTATGGTATAATATTTATTGTATTATGTAGTGTAGTACAGTGTAGTATAGTGTTATAGTGGAGTATAATGTAGTATAGTATGGTATAATATTTATTGTATTATGTAGTGTAGTACAGTGTAGTATAGTGTTATAGTGGAGTATAATGTAGTATAGTATGGTATAATATTTATTGTATTATGTAGTGTAGTACAGTGTAGTATAGTGTTATAGTGGAGTATAATGTAGTATAGTATGGTATAATATTTATTGTATTATGTAGTGTAGTACAGTGTAGTATAGTGTTATAGTGGAGTATAATGTAGTATAGTATGGTATAATATTTATTGTATTATGTAGTGTAGTACAGTGTAGTATAGTGTTATAGTGGAGTATAATGTAGTATAGTATGGTATAATATTTATTGTATTATGTAGTGTAGTACAGTGTAGTATAGTGTTATAGTGGAGTATAATGTAGTATAGTATGGTATAATATTTATTGTATTATGTAGTGTAGTACAGTGTAGTATAGTGTTATAGTGGAGTATAATGTAGTATAGTATGGTATAATATTTATTGTATTATGTAGTGTAGTACAGTGTAGTATAGTGTTATAGTGGAGTATAATGTAGTATAGTATGGTATAATATTTATTGTATTATGTAGTGTAGTACAGTGTAGTATAGTGTTATAGTGGAGTATAATGTAGTATAGTATGGTATAATATTTATTGTATTATGTAGTGTAGTACAGTGTAGTATAGTGTTATAGTGGAGTATAATGTAGTATAGTATGGTATAATATTTATTGTATTATGTAGTGTAGTACAGTGTAGTATAGTGTTATAGTGGAGTATAATGTAGTATAGTATGGTATAATATTTATTGTATTATGTAGTGTAGTACAGTGTAGTATAGTGTTATAGTGGAGTATAATGTAGTATAGTATGGTATAATATTTATTGTATTATGTAGTGTAGTACAGTGTAGTATAGTGTTCTAGTGGAGTATAATGTAGTATAGTACGGTATTATATTTATTGTATTATGTAGTGTAGTACAGTGCAGTATAGTGTTATAGTGGAGTGTAATGTAGTATAGTACGGTATTATATTTATTGTATTATGTAGTGTAGTACAGTGTAGTATAGTGTTATAGTGGAGTGTAATGTAGTATAGTACGGTATTATATTTATTGTATTATGTAGTGTAGTACAGTGTAGTATAATATTATAGTGGAGTATAATGTAGTATAGTACGGTATTATATTTATCGTATTATGTAGTGTAGTACAGTGTAGTATAGTGTTCTAGTGGAGTATAATGTAGTATAGTACAGTATTGTAGTATGCACATGTACAGTATGTGTGTATGTAAGAGAGGTGGTGGACCCTTCACCCTAAGTTGCTTTATTACTCAGATAAGAGTCACTGCTAAATGTCATAAATGTAAAATGTAAATGTATACTCAATATAGTATATACATTAAATGATATTCCTAATATAGTTTATATACATAATTGGGATATATTCAGAATTGTATCCTCTCGGATGCCATTCTTGCCAATTCAACCAATCAGAAACAAGCGTCTTTATAAAGAGAGAAAAATAAGAGTTTATTTGTAAAGGTAAAGCTTTTTGCCACGCTACATCACAATTTATAAAAATAATAAAAATAGGTGGTTAGGATACTTGCCTCTGGATCAAGAGGTTGTGAGTTTGAATCCTACCTCCAGCATTACCATCACTGGGTCTCTGAGCAAACTTTTACCCTCAAGCTGGTCCTGAAATTAGGAGAATGATAGTGGCTCTGGGTAAGATCATATGCTACGTGTAAATGTAGTCATGCTAGTAGTCCTGCTACTTTCAGTTAGCTACGCCCCGGCATTTTCAGTGTGTTGATCAAAAACGGTGTTCATCATCTTTATACGAAGTCGAAGCCACAGCAGCAGCAGCAGTGTTCTGGCGGCGTGTAGGGCCATCTATCCCCGAAGTGGTACAACTTCAACAGCGTCCAGCTGTTTGGCTGCAGTTTAATTTATCCTTTACAATACCTGCAGGGGTAAACATTCACTTGATAATTTTTATTACATCTACCTAGACGCGCACATTTCTCACTGCCCTGAGCCTGCTGTAATGCACTGTGGTGCTGCGCATGAAGGATGTCCAACCTAAAAAACCTTGCCAGACACACTTTCCTTCAGCACTCAACACACACACACACACACACACACAGCACAGGGCCTTAATACAAGCACACACACACACACAGCTACACACCCCTACTGTTAGTCCAATATCTCTCCTCCACTTCCATACAGGTACCCAGAGCCCTATTAAATTGCTTCTGAAGTCCTTATTGTTTGGTAAAAGTGTGTGCTGCCGATACGTGGGAGTCCTTAATGTAATTCTCCAAAGACGCCAGCGATGGCACTCTTTATTTCCCTTGTTGCTGGATTTTTTTTCTTTTTTTGATTTGCACTCCGTTTCACAAGATTCGGGAACATCTGACGGAGGCTCGGCGACGCCTTCCAACACTTCACAAACCAGCTCTGACAAATTCCAGCTTCAGAAAGCGTATCTGATAGAATTCCAGTTTCCACCTGAAACAAAGGTTCAACGTTGACACCTTTTTGAGCGATTGGCCAAATGGTGGAGTTGGGGTTTATGTTTCTCTCTCTCTCTCTCTCTTTTCTTCCTGCCATAACCTTTTCAGTGTAGCGTGTTTGTTAGATATCTGAAGTCATCTCAGTTTGGTAACTTTGCTGTCATGTAGAGTCGTGTTGGTTGCGTTGCGTAAGGCTTCAGAGCCTGGTGCAGACTCATGACTGTAGCTTTTACAAGTCCCAGAAAGACAAAGCTGTTCAAAAAGAAAGAACAAAGCTGTTTCCAAACTGAAGCAAAACAGGAAGCAGTTTCTCTTCTTCTTTGAAACAAAAAAAAAATATGGAAGAGGCTGCAAAAAGTTACAATACAAAAAGTCAACATTATTATTTTTATCACAAATTATGATGATGGAATATATTGGGGATTGTGGTGCAGCAGTTAGCACTGCCGCCTCACAGTAAGAGGGTCCTGGGTACGATCCCCTGTGTGTGAGCGCCTGCCCAGGGTTGTTGGGATTAAGCGACCCCAGTTGGGGTTATCCAGTTTGGATAATGAATGAATTATATTAGGGGTTTTTCGTAGCCTAGTAATGATATATTCACCTGCAAACCAAGAACCAAGTGTCAAGTTCGGGTTTGCAATCTTCAGAACAAAGGACACAACAATCTCAAAAAAGACCTGTGAAATCCTGGAGGGACTGAACAAGGTACCATGTCCAACACTGCTCCCCTTCTCATGGGTCATGGGATCAAATCCCCCGTCTGGCGCTACCATCATTGTGTTCCTGAGCAAGACCCTTAATCCCAAGCTGCTCCAGGGAGACATGCCATAAATGTAAATGTAAAATATTTCAAGGCCATACAACACACAACAACATAATACCAAAACAAAGATGGCGGTGGTGTAGAGGTTAGGATACTCGCTTTTGGACCAAGAGGTCGTGGGTTCGATTCCTACACCCAGCACTGTCATCATCGGCTTCATGAGCAGGCCCCTTAACCCCATGTTGAGACTGTATTTGAAATTTAGAAATGGAAGACGCTCTAGATGACAGCATCTGCTACACTCTGTAAATGTGAAGATAGGAATAAAAAAGTCAGAATTAGGAAGCGTGGCGTCGCTGTGGTAGAGAGACTTTGCGTATTCTTGATCTGAGAGCAGTTTTATTTCCAGCTGGTGTGATTCTGCGTGAGAGTCATGTCTCCTGCACGGCTCATTGTGTCTCGAGCCTCATCAGGATCTATAAATAGTGTTGGGCTTTTTGACCCGAACCTGCATCCAGAACAAAAGCGGTGTGACTGATCACCTAAACGCCTTTTCCCCAATGAACAAAAGTCTTCATTACAAAGCCGTATTGATTATCCATGGCGGCGTTTATGCAGAGAGCCCTGACGGCCGAGTCCACGCCGTTTTCAATGCATCTCATTTATTTGCATCATCTGTGTCGATTACCAGGTGAAGCTTCCATCAGGGACTAAACGCTGCCCCAAAACAAGTGTGTCCCGTCCTGACACCGGCTATTCTACAGGGAGAGACACTAAATAATGGAGATGGCAAGTCGTTTAATACACACATATAATAACTCATTGAGCTTTGGCTCAGAGACGCAGCCGTCGTTTTATTTTATTTATTTCTTCTTCATATGAATGTTGAACAGTTGTGAGGATTTGCATTTCAGTGCGTATGAATGCCGTTAGAAGAGAATCAAGTGTTTGCTGCAAGAATTAATCTCAAATAGATATAAATATCACATACTGCAGACAGTACACACACCATGTGGTCAAAAATAATACACCTACAGGGACGATGACGATGGGAGTAGCGAAAGGAGAAGGGTGAGAGAGAGGGATATAGAGAAATAAAGAAAGGTGGGATGCGAGAGAGGGAGAGAGAAAATGATGGAAATAAAGAGAGAGAAAATAAGATATGTAAGGAAAAAGAGAGAGAGAGATTAAAGAGAGAAGGAGGAAGAAAGAAAAAGAGAAATAAAACAAAAAGAAGAAAAAATAAAACCAGGTGGTAAGAGAGAGAGGAGAAAGAAGAGGGACATAGAGAAAGGATTGAAGAAAGAAGGGAGTATGTGTGAGAGAGGGGGGGATAGAGAGAGAAAATACACAATAGAAAGAAAGAGAGAAAAAGAGAAATGAAGAAATAAAGACAGGAGGAGGAGACTGAGAGTGAGTGAAAAAGAGAGAGATGGAGACAAAGAGAGAGAAAATAACAGATATAAAGGAATAGGAAAAAGAGAAAGAGTGAGAGATGAAAAAGAGGAAAAGTGAAATTAAAACAGAGAGAGAGACAGAGAGAGAGAAAGATGAGCAAATCAGAAAGAAAGAAAGACGGGAGCGAGAGAGAGGCTGAGAGAGAGTGAGAGAAAGAGGAAGAGAGAAATGAGAAATAAAGACAGAAAGACAGGAAGATAGAGAGGGAGACGTGCAAATTTTTGACTCAAGATGTGAAGTCATTTGTTTGCTGTTTATAACATCGCGTCCCACAGCCGTCTCCCACATCCACTCCACATTTATTTATTCATTTATTTATTTCCTTCTTCCTCCTCCTTTATCTGGTCATGCTAACGTGTGTCTTGTTGGCGAGCATCGTGTGATGTTCTTATCGTGACTCTCACAAACCGAGGGCCAAACTTTTCCTGTGTGAGGGAAATGTCAGGCCACTGCAGGAGTGTGTGTGTGTGTGTGTGTGTGCGCGTGTGTGAGGTGAAATGGGCTGCAGCGCGTGATAACATACGACTTTGAAGTGGCGAATGAGTGTGAAGACATGAGTCGAGCTCCCATCAGCCCCTGCCATTCCGCTTAGCCTCTAGAAGCTTCCGCTGACTCTCGTCTCGTAAAACCACCATCTCACTTCTGCTGCCGCCGCCTCACGTCCACACACTCAAATATACGCAAATAAAATGTATAAAACACACACAATTACAGCGGCAATATTTACAACTTTCCTCATCTCAACATCTCCTGTGAAAATACTAAAATGCTTAAAACCAGACAGAACCTTTTAAAGAAATAATACACGTTGAGTTTAGAAGAGTTTTAAAAAGTGTAAACCCACGAGGCAAGACATTGGTGAAGAAATATTCACCTTTAAAACGCCTTCAAGTTACTTCTGAAAGTCAAAATCATCGATCAATAGATAAAAACAACTACTAAAAATGTTCTAAAAACCAAAAACCTCAAAACCATAATGTTCCAATTCCCCATTTTGAGCTCAGATGAAAACATGCTCATATACAATGTGGCTTTCCGTTGGTTGCAAATATACACCTCTGTATAGAAGTTATTGTGTTAGCTGCAGGTCGGAGACTGACGCGGGATAAAGTGCGGCTGGAGTTTGATTTCTTGCTGGAATGGGAGTGGCTCCTTCTACAAGTTGTTTTTATTCTCTCGAGGTTTCCGCTCTGTGGTGCGAGTACTTAGTAAAGCCTGAAACGTATCAAACTCTTGGCCTCGCTGCGCACAGCCTTGATGTTAAGAATGAAAGGAACTCTGGAGTAGTCGGAGAACGCTGAAGATTTATTTAACGTTGAACAAACACTGACACACCTGGAGCCGGGCCGAGGCACGCGGGCAACGAATCTGATGAGGATGGAAGGATGATGATGGAGGGATGAGGGGTGAGGATGAAGGGACGAGTAATGCATGGAGAGATGAGGATGAGGATAGAGGGATGAGGATGGAGGGATTACTGAGGAATGCGAATGGAGGAATGAGGGAGGGATGAGGAAGGGATGAGTAGGGTGGGATAAGGATGGGTTAGGAAAGATAGAGGAATGAGGATGGAGGGATGAGGGAGGAATGATGGAGGGATGTGGAGGGAAGGATGAGAAAGGACGAGAGAGGGAGGGTGGAGGAATGAGGATGGAGGGATGAGGGAGGAAGGAGGATGGAGGGATGATAAAGTGATAGGAGAGTGATAAGGGAGGAACGAGGATGGCGAGATGAGAACGCAACTTGTTCTTCATTTCTTCATTTTGGTTTTGGAAACGAATACTTTATAAAGACGTGTTTTTGGTTTTGATGTGTAAAACGAGTGACGGGATGACACCCGGCTCTCCCACCTGCTGGCCTCCTGCTCACTCCAGTCAGACCTTCTCTTTGTTTATTTCTCAGATGGATCATCTGCTCTTTCTTCTCCTCCTGCTTGCTTTTTTCTCCAAACCTTTATTTATTCATCATGCGGGGTGGTCAGTGTGGTCATCTCTGCACGCTGCGCTTTTCGGCTTGCCGATGTTTTCACATTTCTCTACATCAAAGCCAGACGTTCGCTCCAAAAACGACCTCTTCAGCCACTTGAGCATAGCCGAGTTTGGAGAATGACATGTTTTGTAACATGGAGAGTCACGTTTTATGCAGTTTGAAAAGCCTTTTCTTCTTCTCCTCGTCTTTCTTTCTTTTCTTGGAGGCAAGAGCTGGTGCACTCGGCCCGTCTGCCCTCTTTACGCCTTCTCTTTTTCTCTCACTGGCTCAAAGGGTTTGATTTCTGCTCAGCCGCAGCCTTCGTGATCATCAGATTCTAAACTCCCACCGTAATTGAGTCCATCTGTGAGGCCTTTCGCGAGATGCCGATTTACTCCGATCAGGGTTGGAATTACGGGAGGTTTTGACCCCCAGAGATCTTCACAAGACATTTTTGGATGCGTGTCATCTGCTCTGGGTGACACTGCTCTGCTGAATGTTTTGAACTGAAAGCATGTACTGCACTGTATTATACACTACAGTATCCAGTGTGGGGGAGTAACGGAGTATGTGCACTGACGTTACGTACTCAGATTACACATGATGGGTGACTGTGTTCTGCTACAGTTACAGTAACGGGAACACAGTTACATTAAAAATAATGGATTACATGACAGTATATTTCCGTGTTACAAGTTTTATGCATACAGTAGAGTGTGTGTGTGTGTGTGTGTGTGTGTGTGTGTGTGTCTGTGTGTGTGTGTCCATGTATTTATCGCATTCACCTCTTTGTCTCCTAAAATCACTTTTATCTATGTTTTTGGGCTTTGTGGGGACATTTGAGAGGTCCCCATGAGGAGAAATGACTTTATAGAAAATGTGCTTGTTTTATTTGAGAAACTAAAAGAGGTAAAAGATGTGCTTTTGGTTACTGAGGTTAAGGTTAGGGTTAGGATTAGGTGTAGGTGTAAAATTATATACATCTAGTCATTATGGGAGTCTATGGAAAGACCTCACAAAGATAGTAATACAGAGACTGTGTGTGTGTGTGTGTATGTGTGTTTGTGTGGAAGCTGCATTATCTTCACACACCACAAAACAAACTGCAGAGCTGCTGCACAATTCACATTAATCCAGCAGCGAGAGAGGAAACACTCACACACACTCACTTGTATTACTATCTTTGTGAGGTTTTTCCATAGAGACCCATAATGACTAGATGTATATAATTCTACAGCTAATCCTAATCCTAATCCTAATCCTAACCTCAGTAACCAAAAGCACATCTTTTACCTCTTTTAGTTTCTCAAATAAAACGTACACATTGTCTGTAAAGTCATTTCTCCTCATGGGGACCTCTCAAATGTCCACACAAAGCATAAAACACCAATAAAAGTACTTTTAGGGGACAAAAGGTCTTCACAACGACATAAATACATGAACACGAACACACACACAAAAAAAAACTTGTACAGCTATCTTTGTGGGGACATTACATTGCCTCCCATAATGATGAGATGTATATAATTCTACAGCTAACCCTAACCTTAACCTCAGTAACCAAAAGCACATCTTTTACCTCTTTTAGTTTCTCAAATAAAACATGCACATTGTCTATAAAGTCATTTCTCCTCATGGGGACATGTCAAATGTCCCCACAAAGCCCAAAAAACAGATAAAAGTGATTTTAGGGGACAAAAAGATGCAAAAATGTCCCCACAATGCATAAAAAAACATGGTGCACACACACACACACAGTCCGGCCTGGACTAATCACCATCCGCATCCTAATCACACAGAAAAGGAAGAATAAATCCCTTTAAGTTCGCTCCATTTATTACATTCATTTCTGCTGAAATCCCTCACTCCACAACACACTTTATCATGATTAAGGATTTATTCACTGATTTCATCACTCGGGAGTTTAACCGTGAGGACGCTGGAGGTAAAAACACGCTTAAACATCTGTACTCAGGTGGAGAGGGTTTTTTTTGCATGTTCCTGAGAGTTTACAGGATGTTTCTACATGCAGTTCACAAGGAGTTCTGAAAACAAATTCAGAACTCTCGAGAACATCTTGTGCTCAAAGCATTTTTGTTTGTTCTTTCTCACGTGTCTCTGTAGGCGCTCGGTAATTTGTTGTTAAAAACAAAATATTCAGAAGCACCTTTGGTATTGACTGCTTGGTCAGATTAAGAGGTTCGTTCAGCTGTTTCAGATTAACCCTGATCAAATCTGTGTGACAATAGAGATAATCGAGACTGTCCAATCACAACGCAGCAGCAACTCACCGCTCAAACCTTTTTAATTGAAACGTAATTTACATATCCCATCCCAGCGCAGCTTCTCCTCCCGGATGTGGACTCGGCGGTCGCTCAAGGGACGGCTCAAGGTTGTCCTTCCCATTAGGAACGCTGTAGAATTCCGGCGGAGTGGCCGGAGTTGGGCTTCCAGAGTTAATAAGGCGGAACTTGGCGTATTGTTCGGCTCTTTTGGGGAAACCTTTAGGGTCTCGTGAGCCTCAAGCTCATTTTACACGTGATTAACTTATCTGGTCTGGACTCACCCGTTACACTCTCTCTCTCTCTCTCTCTCTCTCTCTCCAAACTCCGGTCATAGTCGCTGATGAACTCGTGTCCGTACCAGAGCTAATGAAGCCTCTCTAATGACGACGGCTGAATTGGTTTTCTGTTTTCCCTTCCTCCTCTCAAAGCTAATTCTCCTCCACCCAACCAAAATCTCAATTTGTCACATGATTAGCCAAAGCTTTAAATCATACACACCACCATTTATTCCTCACTTTCAATTATTCCAACACACACACACACACACTCTCGTCTATTACACACCTCCCCATACTGAGCAGTTCACTGATTCAAGAACAGTCATGATTCGCTTCTCCGCGTCGTGGAAGATTTGGAATAAAGAGACGGCTCCCTCGCCGGGCGTTTAATAGACGCTTGTGGGTGACCTTCCTCTTCACTTTTTCTTCTTGTTTAATTTTCGTCTTTTCGTGTGCTCGATGTTTTCACGTGAGATATTTCCTGTGAGCACAAGATGTTTTTGTGGGAGCAGAAAATATTTTTGCATGAGCATGAGATTTTTCTAATTCTGTTATGAAAGTTTGTGTGTTTGTAGTTAGAGGTGTGACCCTTCACTGGTCCCACGATTTGAAACTGGATCGCATGTCATAGACCACCTGCAGTGCCACCACGGACCACCAGGAGGCAGCAGACCACCGGTTGAAAACCCTTGATATAATTGATTATGGTCTGCTACTGCGTCAATACTCCGCATCTGTGTGGCGATGCATCAATTATGTAATTAATTTCATCACCTGTATTTGCAATGCAATTTGCACTGATCCAACTTTTTCAGTTCCGATACCGATACTTGGGTTTTGGGTCCAAGCCCATCCCGAGTACCAGTTCTGAGATCTATCAGTTTTTATTAAATAAGTTGTGTGTTTCTCTGTGAGGAGGAGACTGATTGTTCTGTTCTGCTGAAGGAAATACTTGACTTAAATCCTGTTTTCCTACTAAAACAGTGTAATAATTACACACCCATATGTATATGCTAAATGATTTATTATTAAAATAACATTTCAAACATGACTCCTTTAAACACGGTTGTGTCATTTAGTGACGCTCCCTAATCCTGCGGCGCTAAAAGCATCAGGAACACAGAGATTGTGAGTGAGAGCTGGTGTTGTTGAGGAAGTTAAACAGTATAATGGTGTTTAAGTTGAGTGTGCACGCAATTACAGATTGGCTCCCTGATCTATAAATACCCGATCCAGCTATATGAGTCGTTGTCGGACTGATATCTGATCCACGTATCAGATCGGTGCATCTCTACTAGAAATTAGTCGTCAGACCTCATGGGGCAGTATAATGATCAGGAAATTGGTCTCATGATCCAGGGGTCACTGGACCACTAAAAGTACTACTGAGGTAGCAAGGTACCGTCCCCAAACACTGCAAAAAAAGACGGCCCTCTGCTTCTTCACAGATGGGTCAAATGCAGAGGTCACACTTGGTTGTGGTGCACTGTGTGCTGCGTTCACAATGACAAATAATCACTCAGCTGAGGAATAAAGACACGAGCTCCCTCGCCAGCCGTTTATTAGACGCTTGTGGGTGACCTTCCTCTTCCATTTTTATTCCTTTCGTTCTTCTTCCTCGTTTAATTTGCCGTTGTTTGCCCAAGTATAGAGATGACTTTAAACTCCAAAGTGGGGAAGGTGGAGGCTTGTTGGCAAATAAATCTCCATTGCCATTGTAACCTTTGAAGGCACGGCCAAGCCCGAGCGATGAAATATTGGTACAAGGCGTCCATAAATCGAATTTGAAAACGGCCCCGTCCTGCAAATGGCTGAATATAACAGTGACACGCTCGCATTAGGGCCGATGATTTGGTATTTTGCGTGGCACGTCTCCTCTCTCTTTATGACGCGTGCTATTCCTCCGGGGCGGTTTATAGGGACGGGAGATGGGACGGTCGGAGGCTTTAATGGAATAGTTCTGCTCCGTCCTCTGGCTCTCGAGAATAAATTCCCCCCTCGCCGGCATTCCGCAGCAATATCCATATCTTTCATGCGCTGGCTTTGTATCGGGGGATCAACAGGAGGAGATGCTCTTCGTAGTTCATCTAATCCTGCGTTTGCCCACCTTTCTACACTGTGAGTCAAACATAGCAAGTGTTTTTAAAGATTTTTTACTGTTGCATTCAGAATTAAATTTGAGAGAGTAAGTGACCACATGGGCGGTAACTTCAGTGGTACCTTTGCCCGTCCAGAAATCTAACCGGTAACCTTCCGATCACAGGGCCAACGAACTTAACGTTACACTACCAACTGCCAGTTTGCAAGAAAGATCAATATTGACCGCCTCACCTTACACCTGTAACTACAATATATTACAAACAATACAGTAATAACTCACCTTACGTTGTTAACTGATTCCAGAACATGCGGCTTAGGTTAAAAAATAACTTGAATAATTCCCCTAAAAATGCGACCTAGACCCCCTATAAACATACCGTCAGATAGAAAGTCATTCAGTAATGAAATATTCTCTTTAATACTGTACTGTATACATATGTGTACATATAAATATGTGTGTGTGTATATATATATACAGTACTGTGCAAAAGTTTTAGGCAGGTGTGAGAAAATGCTGTAAAGAAGGAATGCTTTGAAAAATGGAAGTGTTAATCATTTATTTTCATCAATCAACAAAATGCAGTGAATGAACAAAAGAGAAATCTAAATCAAATCAATATGTGGTGTGACCACCCTTTGCCTTCAAAACAGCATCAGTTCTTCTAGGTACACTTGCACACAGTTTCTGAAGGAACTCAGCTGGTAGGTTGTTCCAAACATCTTGGAGAACTAACCACAGATCTATAATCCTATAATCCTACAAAATAATATAATGACTATAATCCTACAAAATCCCTGACTTTGTGCAAGTGTACCTAGAAGAATTGATGCTGGTTTGAAGGCAGAAGGTAGTAACACCAAATATTGATTTGATTTAGATTTTTCTTTTGTTCGCTCACTTTGCATTTTGTAAATTGATAAAAATAAACAATCATTATTTATATTTCTGAAAGCATTCTTTGTTTACAGCATTTTTTCACACCTGCCTAAAACTTTTGCACAGTACTGTATGTACTGTATACTGTGTGTGTGTTTAATACATACAAATAGTGTAAAAATCCCTACAAGCTATTTTATTCAGACACTGTTAAAAACAGATAAAAGTATAAATATTATATATATATATATGTGTGTGTGTGTGTGTCTGTGTGTGTGTGTGTGTGTGTGTGTTGTAATTTAATTCTGTGAATGAATTTTTTGAATTTTTGGAAAATAAGTGAACATTTGGCAAAGTCATGGTCAAAGCTACAACGCTCATTTCTACAGTGTATAAAACTGGAGAAACATGAGAAATATGAAGAGCATCTCCTGCTGTTGATCCCCCACACAAAGTGAGTGTATGAAAGATATGAATATCACTTCACTGCTGCTCTGTAAACATGATTTTGGTGTTTTTGTGAGTAATGTTACTAATGATATCCCAGAAGGCGGGCTGCTTTAATCGGGCCAGGAGTCCCAGCGAGCTCCACGCTCTAAAGAGGCTCTTCACACACACACACAAATACACACAAACACACGCACGCACACACACACATTTACTATTTACTACTGAAAAGCAGAAAGTGACCCTTAACAAGGCTGTTCCTTTAAAAGCACATCAAACCAGACATTAGCATATCACGCTTATTACGGCCTTTTGTTTTTGTCTGTGCCGCCACACACACCCACCCACACACTGTAACACACTTGTCTGGCTTCAGGCTGCCACGGTTTTGTTGGAAGTGTGTTTCTTTCAAGGCTGTAGGTTTGCTCTTGAAATTGGTGTGGACATGAAAACTGCCCCCTTTTGGCAAACAGTTGCCGTTAACCTTTGGCAATATTGCCGCAAATTTGCAGCACGGTCATATCATAGTTGGGGACAAGACCACCTAAACTGAGACCGAGACAAGACCAAGACTCTGAAGGGCCGAGACCGAGACGAGACCGAAATGAGACCGAGACCAGAGTGTGTCAAAACCAAGACAAGGCCAATGCACGTTTACACCACATGACAAATAAGTGGAAGATGCCAAGCCTAAGCAACATTAAAGATGTAAATATTCCTCTCTTCCATATCTATAATGAGGACATCACTTCACTGGAAGCAGTTATCAACACTGATCACATCCTATGTTAAACTCAACACACCACAGTGAACACTCCTCAACACCAAACTCACTGCTTTACTGGCTGCAGAGTTGTTGTTATGCAGAGACATTCTATAGCTTAGTGCTGTGAAGAACAATAAGGTTAGAGCAGGTGGAGACGCTTCTTCATCCATTTGGTGTCCATCTGGATACAGAATAAAATTATTTGATAACAATAATGCATTTTCTATATTTATTATTTCTCTATTGATTACTCTCTAACATTATAAAATGGAAAAATAATATTTTCTGATCAATTGAAAATGAAGAAATACTAAAGTTCTGTGTAATTTTGAGCCGATTTGGACTCATTTTGGTCTATAACATGAGCTGCTTTTGGTCTTTCTGGAAGAGAAGTACATTTTTGCGCATGATGGCGTTCCATATGAGAGTCGCGAGCGCTAACGTGTGTTTACATCGTGAATAATGTAATTAATGCATTTTTATGCAATTACTTTGGTTTTTGTGTACGGAATTACTCAGAAATACTGTCACATACAGAGGAATGAATATAATGTCAGTAAGTTGAAAGTCTTGTGATTCTGACGGCATGTGTGTGGTTTGTGTAAGTTAAAGGGATTCTGAATTATTAAAACACTAATTAATAAACAACACAAAATGTCTGCATCGGTCTTAAAGAGTATTGATAGTAATATTCTCAGAGTTGTGGTCTCGGATGGTCTTCAAATAAAATCCCGAGTCCTGTTTGTCCGAGTCCGAGACAAGAGTGAAACTTAAAAACTGGTCTGGAGTTCTCCAGCACTAGGTCATATTAACACATGCAAATTAGGTGTGTGGGTAAATCTGTCACCAAAGGTTCACTACAAGCTTGTCATTACTGGATAATTGTTTTGGCAAATCACTGGTAAATACATTAGTCACTAGTCGTTGTTGCCAGAACATTGCTGCAAGTTTGTCACTAGTGACTGACAATGACAAACTCGTGACAACATATTCTGCCAAACTCCACTGTTCACCACAAATTAACCACAAGTTTGCTGCAAATATAAGGGCACCATTTGTTATGCTATCACACATTTTTTGCTTCCCGTTTCTCTTCACCTCCATGCCTTCAATTACATCTGCCGAAATTAGCAGATGTTCTTATCCAACTTTCCGTGAGAACAATTTGGGGCCGCTGCTCAGAGAGCCAGAACCCACAACCAGCAGACCTCCACCTGTACCCCCTTCCTCCTCATCAGTCTGTTCCTGGTGCTCGCTTTATCCAGTATTTATTGCGCTGTTGTTCAGTGTCTCGCTGCACGTTTTGGGAGCAGTGTTTGAGTTTCCAGGCCGCTGTGAGGGTGTTAACCCCGACTTTGTGAGTCTTGATTAGAGGACGGTAAATCCCTCGCTCGCAGTTTTCCTCCAGCTCGCTCCTAACGACACGGCCTCCACCGTCCACATCGTCCTGCTTTATTTGTGTCCTCTGGGTGTTTTGTACTCGCCGTGTGGACTTATTGCTGGAGAAGAGGAGTAAAACCAGGTGTAAGTCACCGTAAGCCGGTACGACGGCTCTGCCCGACCCGACCCTCTGTCATCGTTACATTGCTCGTTTTATCCTCCTTTATTCCCTCGATCCAGTGCCACAAAACCATGTAGGAAGAAGCAATAAAACACAGAGTCGTGGAAAAGCCACAAACCTCCACGTCAGGAGTGGGATGTGGTTTAAAATGATTGATTATTGGTGCAAAGAATGAGGCTTATTTGCTGTAATTTTCTGAAGCTTTTCTTCAAGTACTTTTTAAGATGAACGTCTTAAATGTCTTAATATTATGCAACTATTGAACTGAAGAGGCTTCCAGACCAGCATGTGAATGGAAGTGATTATTTATCAATGTGAACACACCACACCACACAGTGCACCACAAACAAATGTGACTTCAGCATTTGACCTATCCATGAAGGAGCAGTGGGCAGCTGACATGGGCGTCACCCGGAGACCAGTGCTTGGGTATGAGACCTTGCTCATGAGTACCTCAGTGGTACCTTTACTGGTACTGCGACTCAAACCGGCAGGCTTCCAATCACGTGGCAAATGCCCTAACTGCCATAACGTTACCAACTGCCCTGGTACCTTTACAACTGCCCCAGTAGATGTACCACTGAGTTACTCAGCGAGGTTCCGTCCCCAAGCACTGCTCCTTGGGTGCTGCCCATGTTAGCTGCCCACTGATCATTCACGGCTGGGTCAAATGCAGAGGTCACATTTGGTTGTGATGCACCATGTGCTGTGCTGTGTTCACAATGACAAATTGTCATTTCATTGACATACAGTGTACCACATTTAGCAGACACTCTCATCCAGAGCAACTTCCATTTCCTAATTTCAGGGACAGTCTCCCTGAGAGCAACTATGGGTTCAGGACCCAGTGGAAGTAGTACTTTAGGTGGGATTCGAACCCACAACCATTTTGGTTCAGAGGCACCATCCCACACAGAAATGGAAATCATATGTAATGGATGTCAAAAATCTGCACGTTTTGTCGTTCAGTTAAAGGGTTGAGCACTTATCACCTTGGCCACCACCACCTGTCTTCTGTCTACTCTCACTTTACGCCTTATGATGAAACTCAGATTCTCGGTGTAGATTTAAGTGATCAAACCCAGATTATATCCCCACTGCGTCCTGTCTGTCAGCCCCGTCCCACAAGAGCTGCTGTTATTTAGACACTGACATGGTATTGATTTGCAACGTCGATGTTGTCTTAGGAATTTTAAGCACTTTTTATAGCACTGTAAGGGTAAAAGCGGGCGACATTTCTTCCTCATAACACTGATTGACCACCGAAGTTATTACATTTTAGTGGAAAGCAAACGTTGCAACATACGGTAAAGCTGCCAGCTCAGCATTTCAGATGAAGTTGCTTGTGAGTTTATAGGCCGCAATAACACAAAAATGGAATTAGACAGTATAGTGGACATGAGTGATTATTTGTCATTGTGAACACACCACAGCACAGCACACATCCATGAAGGAGCAGTGGACAGCCAACATGATCAGCGCTCAGGGAGCAGTGCTTGGGGACGGTACCTTGCTCATGAGTACCTCAGTGGTACCTTTACTGGTCCAGGACTTGAACCTGTGACCCTCCAGCCATGAGGCCTACTCCCTAACCGTTACGCTACCAACTGCCCCTTTGTCCATTTACCGCTGTCCCTGTAACCGTGGAAATTTCCTTCTCATCCCCAACATACTATTTGTCGTTAAATTCTAATGGTGGACGTGGACCGTGTTCTTTCAGCCTGGCGATCGTTGGGATTGTGTCTTATTGATAACACTAAAGCCGTACAGCACTTGCAACACGGCAAAACGGCAGCAGCAGAGACTCTTCTGATCCTCACTAAGACACTGCAGACACTTTGAAGTCCAGAGCCAAAAATGCTGATGTGAGCAGAGAGTGAGAGAGGGAGGGAGGGGGATGGACTTTGGAGCGCAGGAGTAAACAGCGATGATTTGCAGATTAATGAAGTGATTGGATCTCTGTTCTCCTGTCACTCTGAGCTGATAACAAGGCTTTAATGGCATGTAGCAGACGCTCTTATCCAGAGCGATAATTTCCTCATTTCAGGTACATTCTCCCTGAGAGCAACTTAAGGGTCTTGCTCAGGGACCCAGTGGTGGAAAGTGAGTGATTACACCGGTCTACACATTTTTGGAAGTTGTTTGCTTCGGGAATAAAATCTGACAATTCTGATGCATTTTGGTGCGCTGATTTCAAATATGACAATAAAACGCGCTGATTGGCTGCCGTTCAAAATATATTGTTGACATGATCTATAGACTCTCTCCAAGCCATGGGTACTGCAAATGGCATGGATTTTCTCTTCCTGTTCAGCCACTGACAAGGTTACTTGCACAACTGTTGCAGCAAATGTGTGGAGCCCAGCTCTTGTCTTGGTCTCCAACTTGCACCCGAAGTAAAGATGATATGCTTTCTTCACCTCAGCAGTTATACTGTGTTTCTGTGATTTGAAGGTAACTCCCCCGCAAATATGGCAAAACTGATTGGCATTGTGCGGGCGGGACGATGGCGCAGTGGTTAGCGCTGCTGCCTCACAGCGAGAAGGTCCTGGGTTCGAACCCCGAGGACGGCCGTAGGGTCTTTCTTTGTGGAGTTTGCATGCTCTCCCTGTGTTCATGTGGGTTTCTTCCCACAGTCCAAAGGCATGCAATATAGGTTAGTTGGTGATTCTAAATTGGTCCACATGAGGTGTGAGTGTGATTGTGTGTGCCCTGCGGTGTGGTGGCACCTGCCCAGGGTTGGTCCCCGCTTTGCGCCTGTCAGTTCCCCGGGATAGGCCCCGGGTCCCCCCGTGACCCCAGTTGGGATTAAGCAGTTCAGAAAATGAATGAATGAATGATTGGCATTGTTTACACATGAACGAGGCATCTTTGCTCACTGCTTCGACAGCACTTAAAATGGTCACTCTGAAACATCAGCCCATATATATAACGATACTTACTCACGGCAAAAAATAAGAAAAAAAATGTAAAAATAAGAAAAAATTTACAATTTTGGGAAAAAATTTTATTTATACTTATTTCAAGAAAAATTATGTCAGTGCAGCAAGAAAATTGCACTTGCTAAGATTTCTTAAAACAAGAAAAAAATACTCAAAGACTAAACATACACAACTTAAATTGAGCAGAATATACTAGTTTTTTTCTCCAATTCTCTTGAAACAAGTAAAAATATACGTACAGTCTACCTGTTAACACAACTCCTTTACCAATGTAGGTTGTTTTAAGAAAAAACTGCTCAAAATTAGTTGTATTACCTAGGTAGGATAACTCAAGATAATCTAAACAATATTCAGTCTTACCAAGAAAATGAATCCAAAAAATGGTGTAACAAGATTAAAATGCTGAATTCAAGTCAATTACACTTGTACAGATTTTTTTTTTTTGCAGTGCTGATCCAGTAGCGCATCTTACAAATTATAGCCAATCAACATTATTAGGTATCATATGTGACCCTCCACAGCAAAACCAGTCGCTTGTCTCAAATTTTCAAAATTGAGTTATTATGTTTTCATGAAAGGGCATAAATCAAGCTTCAGAACGATACCTATATGGAATGAATGGGACGACATATGACTGATATATCAACATTGAAAGGTGTCGGGTTTCTCCTGTCACGCCAAGTGAGAAACGCAGAAATCTGCCTTTGAAGTTGACTATCGCCGTAGCACTCACAGACGCTTGGTGCGGTCGCGGCTACGTTTGCATTTACGGTAGCCTACGCTGCATTCACAGCCACACGGATAGACTACCTGCGTTAGGTTAACTGAACTCGGGAGACAGAGATGGATTCCGGAGAAATATCTTCACGCTAGTCAACCAGTGGATTTACCGTAAATATTGAAGTAGAGCGGTCAAAACACAAACTTTTAACATTCTGCTGGAATTGAATTCCTCACCTCAAGAAAGTCACGTTTTTAGGATGGAAAGGGGAAGTTTTTCAGCCAAATTTATTCACAACAGTACAGTATAGACCTTCCACTGTTTCAAAAAATCCAAAATTTTACCCCACGCAACATAAACGCTCATTTTTCTCGCAAACCTCCGTTGCAACAAGCGACCAGTTTTGCCGTGGAGGGTCACATTTTCGTTATTAGCAACCCAAAGTTAGTACAATCTGGGTAAACTTATTTAAGAAGCATTTTGACTGTAGACCAGTGTTATTTGTCACAGTGAACACAGCACACAGTGCACCACGACCAACCCATTTATGGAGGAACAGTGGGCAGCTGACGTTCAGTACCCAGGGAGCAGTGCTTGGAAGTACCTTGCTCATGAGTGCCTTTACAGGTCCTAATAATATGTCAGCAATCTCTAAATAGCCTCAAAATATCATTAACGTTTTTATGGTGAACGCTCACTTACACTTGACTTCAATTTTTCCATTTGTTCAAATGGGGCGTTGCAGTCTGATACGCTAATGAGGCTATCAATGAGAATAAATAAGGACACATTAATTAGCATACGAGTTAATCACCGCACCATTAGCCTTCATTCATGCTGAAAGTCTCTCTCTCTCTCTCCAACCCCACAGTGTTTCCTAGATTACCTGCACAACACTGGCAATGCCCAAAAATGAACGAGAAGCTAATTGTAGTTTAACCAATTAGCTTTAATTCACTGTTAGCCTCATTAGCGTGCTAAGCACACCGTTAAAACAAACAAGGAATTCAGGTTGAGGTCAGGATGAAGTCCTGGAGTAGTTGTAGTCTAGTCAAAGTGAGTGATTATTTGTCATTGTGAACACACCACAGCACACTGTGCACCCCAATCAAACGTGACCTCTATGTTTGACCAATCTGTGAAGGAGCCGTGGGCAGCTAACATGGGCAGCAGTTCTCAGGGACGGGACCTTGCTCATGAGTACCTCAGTTGTAACTGTTGACCTTCTAATCACGGGGAGAAAGCGCTACCGTACGCCACCAACTGCCCCATGTTCTCCATAAAAAATTGATTTGACTAAAACCTATACTTTCTGTTTGTTTCATTGCAGTTTCCGCCCAGATCCTGAAAGCCAGTTTGGACACCATGGAGCGCCAAATCCAGCGTCTGGAGAGTGACATCCAGAACTTCCCCAAGACGGACGACAAGCAGGATAAGTTTGTGGAGAAAATGTCCATATCCTTTGCTTTTCCTCTTGCTGCAGTTTGACTGGAATCACATGTCTGGGTCAGTGAGGTAGGTGTGAGTGTTCTGTGGAATTTGGGATGGGGGACGGGGCTGAGTTCTGGAATGGGTTCAGTTGCTTCTCTGTGAAAACGTTGGGCCTTGTTTACTGAGCATTCTTAAGAAATCTTCTTAAAAGTTCGCATTTTCAGTTCTCAAGCAACGTTAACTTCACTCAACCCCAGCGTAGGAATAGTTAATATGTGACCCGATCTGCCGTAATGAGTCACAAGTCGGCGTTCTATTTATTTAGATACGGGCCGATTATGTTGAAAAAACATCACAAAAATATCGATTTTTCTTTTTTGGAGACCAGATTAATTTTGAAGACCTTTTCTTTCATATAAGACCAAAAAAGAAAAATCTATATTTTTGATGTTTGTCAACATAATCGGCCCGTATCTAAATAAATAGAACGCCGACTTCCGACTCATTACGGCAGATCGGGTCACATATGTAATAAATCAAGATAGAGAGACTTCTCATATATTCCCAAGAAGAGTGTGGGAGAGAGAAAGATGGCACTTAACCTTATTTTAGCTCATTGTTCATCTGAATGCTGGAGATTTTGGGAGACTCGTCCTTCATTTTGGTGAAGAATGATCGATGCATTAGTAATCTATCGAAGAACAAACCTCAAATAAGAGAACTGTGGTGAAGGATTTTTTTCTTTTAAGGAATGACAGCGTCTGTGTTCATTTGTAATCTGCTTTGAGTTGAAGCTGCGTACTTAAACCCTGCCGAACTTCCTGACGTCCGCAGGTGGAATTTTTGGCTTGCCTCATGTGGGAATTTGGCGCGACCCGACTGTTGGAATTGATCGGCCGAGTGGTGTGAAGGTTTGGAGTGAGCACGAGGGAGGTGCAGATCGAGCGGGGAGGTGTCCGAACTCGCCGGCGCGTCTCTGGAGGGCTGTAAAATGTCGAAGAATGTCTTTGTCTTCGAACTCGCCGTCGCTCGGCAAACCTGCGGTCGGGCGGCTATGAAAATAAAAATAAAACTAAAAAGAAGGTTGCGTCGTTCACTCTCCCTCTCACTCTAAAAATCGCTGGGTTTTGATCGACGAGGCCGCCGGTCGTCTCCTCAGCTGGATTTTATTGACAGATGGAGTCAGATAGAGGACAAAATCCACCGTGTTGGTCATTCTTACACTTTTAGTATCCGCCGGAGACGCCGGGTTCTGGGTAGATTTGACCAGTGTTGAGGAGCAGCTAACAAAAATTACTGACGCTACAAACTAACTTACTTTTGTCAGTAGTGAGATGACCCTCCAGGATTTTGCGATCGCAACAATTAACACAAATTCAGCTGCAATTTTATTACTACCGTGCAATTTTGGCCAACTTTTCTGCAATCTTTGACCAATCATTGTCATTTCCTGCAAAACGTTGAGCCATACATCAGCGAACTCACTTCCTTGTTACGTTTAGAAGATGCAGGAAGGGAGACAAAAACACAAATTTATCTGTAACTTATTGCAACAAAACGCCTAAAACTTTCATCACAATTTTTTAGAAAAGCTGCCGCAAACTCTGGCATTTTAGGACGCAATGATATCAAAAAAGGCAGTCGACGTCCTCGAGGGACTGAACAATGTAATGTGGTAAAACGTTCTTGGCAGCTGCCAGATGGGGGAGCTGTCCTAATTGGGGAGACGGAAGCAAGAATCCGTGTCCGTATTTAAAAAAAGTGTAGATGCTAACTACATTCAATGTTTACGCTAAATCCACTGGTTGACTAGCGTGAAGATATTTCTCCGGAATCCATCTCTGTCTCCTGAGTTCAGTTAACCTAACGCAGGTAGGCTATCCGTGTGGCTGTGAATGCAGCGTAGGCTAGCGTAAATGCAAACGTAGCCGCGACCGCACCAAGCGTCTGTGAGTGCTACGGCGATAGTCAACTTCAAAGGCAGATTTCTCCGTTTCTCACTTGGCGTGACAGGAGAAACCCGACTCCTTTGAATGTTGATATCTCAGTCATATGTCGTCCCATTCATTCCGTATAGGTATCGTTTTGAAGCTTGATTTATGCCCTTTCATGAAAACATCATAACTCAATTTAGAAAATTTGCAAGAAGCGACTGGTTTTGCTGTGGAGGGTCACATATTACTCCTAACATCACATTTCATATTTCTCTAGATTTAAGAGTATCCTGCAGCACAAATCTTCAGTATTACAGGATGAAGCAGCTTGGATGTAGTTACTACTTGTTCTCTGTAGCTTGTAGTGTAGTAGCTACTAAATTTAACCAGCAGCTTGTAGTGGAGCTGACATACTTTTAATCACAAGTAGCTTGTACCTTGAATAAATATGGGGTTAAGGTAGCTTCCCCAGCACTGCTGACAAGTAAGAATCATGAAACAGTGATTTATCAAGTTTGAAAGACTGCCCGTATGCTCCCAAAAAGTGAGAGAGAGAGAGAGAGAGAGACAGTGCTTAACCATATCTCATTCGAGTGATTATTCAAGTGAGCTTTAGAAGATTTGCTAAAAATAAAATAAAAGTTAAAACAGCGGTTGCCGGCGCACAATAAGGACGAGGCTGCTGTCTTTCACTCTCCTTCACGCCCTGTAAAAATCACTCTGTTTGTGATCGTTCTTCTCCTCGGCCAATGTGTTGCTTTTATTGACGGATTGAGTCAGATGCAGCAGGGAGTGAAGGTGCAAATTCAAACACGTAGGTCATTCTTCCACTTTTACGATCCCCCAGCGAGTCCGGAGACGGGTCCTGTGGGGTTTGAGGTGGAGCGAGAGGAAACGAGGGAGGTGCACAGAGACCGGGGAGGTGTGTGGGCTTGTCGCAGTCTCCAGAGGGTTGTAGACGTCGAACAGTGACCTGTGTGCAGTGTTGGGGAAGCTACTTTTAAACAGGAGATCCTCAAGATACAAGCTACCTGTGATGAAAAGTAAGTAAGCTCCACTACAAGCTGCTGATTAAATATAGTAGCTACTACACTACAAGCTACAGAGAACAAGTAGTAACTACATCCAAGCTGCTTCATTAAAGAAAATGTTAAACATGATGTTAAAAGTACCTTAAAAATCTATAACAGCGTAAAGTCAAATCCCAATCAGGTTATGATGGTGTGTTAGAGGTAGAGAGTGTTGTGATGTTCAGCTTGTGTAAGTTACACTCAAATTTGTAAGCTTTTGGTCAAATATTGCTTTCTTTTCTTCCTCCAACTCCATCTGGGAGCTGCCCAGAATGCACTGTGATGCAGTGAGGCTCAGTAGCCAATTCTGCCAATTCAACGCCAATCACAAAGACCAAATACCTTTCTTCATAAAAATAGAAAATGAATATAATTTATTTTTAAAAGATGTGGCGTTTTGCTACGTCACTATGTGTTTAAAAGTAGTTACTGGAAAAGCTACAGTGTTCTAAGAGTAGCTTTACTAGTGATCAGCTACTGAGAAAAGCAGTCGAATTTTAGTTAGCTACCCCTCAACACCGGCTGTGTGGTGAAATTTATCTGCCAAATTCCAACACGATCTGCCAGTAACACCAACACGCCGACTGAGGAGAAAAGCCCTGGACCTGTCAATCGAAACCAAGTGTGAAGCCGGTGGTGACCTGGCCCCGCCCCTTATTGTACACCAGCAGCCCTTTTAACTATTTCATTTTGGGAGTTGTCGCTGCCCGAGCGCAGGGCCGCTGACCGCCACGCCGGCTCCGTCACACATGACGAGGTGGACATTGTCCAGTCCAGCCAAGGGAGGCTGCTGCTTCGTTCAGCCGTGCTGCAGCAGCCAGGCAGGCGAGACAGAGCGAACAATGGAATTTGTTGGGGAGATGGAGAGGTGGGTGGGGTGTGGTGGGGTGGGGGTGTACCTGGGGCAGGTCTACAGTGGCCCAGAGGAATACAAAAGACATCACACAAAAATGCAAAAACTACAACATGAGTGAAAAGCTACAACAAAAATACAACATTTGGTTTTCACATTCACGTTGTGGCTTTGCATTTGTGTAATATCACTTGCATTCATATTGTGGTTTTTTAGGTTTACAGGTTTTTTTCCATGTGACGTGCATTCACGTTGTGACTTTTCATTTCTGTTGTGACTTTATGTTGTGACTTTATGTTGTGACGTGCATTTGTGTTGTGACTTCATTTACGTTGTGACTATTTACGTTGTGACTTGTGCATTTACGTTCGACTTTTGCATTCCGCTGAGAGGCTCACCATCGTAACAGCCCTTCTAAGCCAGCATTTTACAGCTGTGACCCCGTGTTGACCCTTTATCAAGCGGCCGCCTTGAAGTGGAGCATGTTTTGTTCGGACGGAAGGCTGACATCCGTGTTTTCTTTTCGTCCGGCGTTCCCTCCCTGCAGACGCTTCACTAAAACACACTGCTGCAGGTGTGTGCACACGAACCGAACAGCTTTCTCCTTCCCCCACTTTCCTCTAAAGCATCTAAAATCCCCGAAAACTGTGTAATTTAATTTAGCCCGAAATCACACACCTCCTCGTCTTGCGCTCCGGGGAGAGCCGACACAATGTGCTGTGTGAGGAAGGAGAGAGAGAGAGAGAGTAAGTTTTCATAAGCAAAGCGTTTGTTTCTTTTAAAGGATTTACCGTTCTGCCTAGAAGGTAACGCTGAAGAATGGAGTAATATGCAGCAGATTTTATGAGATAAAGAGGCATGGTTTTGGGGAAGGTGTGAGTCTCCTCACTCGGCTTTATGGAGCTTCATCCTCCTCCTCCTCCTCCTCCTGCGCTTATTTAGATATTGTAGTAATAATAGCAATAATCTCCTAACCTTCAGAACTTATGGGTGACATTTTGTGATATTAAAAATCCCACCAAATATGTTAAAAATCTCACTGAGTTCCTACATAACTAAATATCAGCGTCTGAGGGAGAAATGTGCGTTTATAAGATCACGGCTGAAATATCAGTGCTTTTAATAGAGACAACACATGAAGCAGGTGTGTGTTGGTTTGTGTTTGTGTGTGTGAAGAGAAATTGCGTGATTGCTGTATGCTAAAAAATGCAGAAAGGGATTCATTTTGTGTTTTAAGTTTTGCATTGGTGTTGTAGCTTTTGTGGTCACATTGTGGATTTTGTGTTGTGACTGTTGCGTAGCTTTTACATTTGTGTTATGTCTTCAGACAAGACTTTTGCCTTCGTGTTGTGACTTTTACATTTGTGTTTTGTCATTTGCATTTTTGTGGCTTTTGCCTTTGTGTTATAGTTTTTACGTTTGCATTTTTGTGGCTTTTGCATTTGTGTTTTATGGTTGCATTAAAGTTGTGGCTTTTACATTCGTGTTTCACTTTTTGCATTAGAATTTTCAGCTTTGAATTTGTGTCTTTTGCATGAACGTTGTGGCTTCTGCGTTCCATTGAGCCTTCTGGGCCAGGAAATAGGACCAGCTCTCCAGATTAAACGCCCATTAGCACTTTTGGCAGTTATTTGATCTTCCCCCTCCAAAAGCTGTCTTCTTAAACTGCACATGCCAGCATAAAAAATAAATATATTCCATATTCCTCTCTTTGTTTATTGATATGGCCGCTTTATTTTCCCCTCCATTACTGTAATATACAGTATGCAGATGAGCGTACAGCGTGTTTGTTCAGCAGTTTGCTGATGTCCATCTATCAGCCGGAATTGGAGCTACCCGAGGCTGTGGAATGAGCCGGGGGCCCCGGGAGTGATGTAACTCACTGCGAAATGCCGGTTCGGGATCCGACTCTTGGAATTATCCCACCTGGCTGAACTTTGATGGATGATGGAGTCACGCTAGAATTAAACCACCAGCTGCATTTATATGTTTATATTTAAATATATAAATAGAAATATATAAATAGATAAACATAGGTGGAAAAATATGTATAAAGAGCAAGTCTCTGCCAGATGAGTTGGAGTGGGTTTTATAGAGGCCTTGTCATCTGGAGCTTGCACTGACCATTTTGACCAATAATTAAGCACACACTCTTACACACACTTCCTATCCGTGGCAGTTCTGTCCTTGCCCACTCCACCCCTCTTTTAGCAATAACAAAGAAAAAAATCAGCACAAAAACGGTAATTTAACAATATTAAAACAAATGAACCTAATCTTTAAAAACACACAAATATAACAAAAATATGTAACCTTAATAAATACAACGAGCCCATGAATATATATGTTATGAGAACCACAGTAATACCGGAATCATATCGGAATTGGCCGATAATTGCAATTTTTTAAAGTCATCACCATCGGACCGACACTTGGATTTGCCCGATATTTCCAGCCGATATTTAATGGCATATTTGTTGTACATGGGAAAGACAGTGCTTGTACCAGGCATGTCCAAAGTCAAGGTGGGATTTTATACGGTCCGCACCTTCTGTCGTAAAATGTAGGGTTTTATTTTGTGCTAAAATTCTGAGCACACAGTGGAATGTTCACCAGCAAAATCTCTTGTCTTTATGCATTCAACTCTGTCTGCCTCGGCATCGGCATCGGCATCAGTAGATACAAGCATGAAAACCATCAGATATCGGCATCGGTCTGTAATTCCCATATCATTCATCTCTATAAATGTTTTCTTTCGGTTTGTGTTATTTTTGTCTTGCTATTTATGGTTGTAAATAACGCAATGGCACTGATCTGATACGTGGACCAGGTATCCTTGGAGGCCTTGGGGACAGTGCTCATGAGTACATCAGTGGTACCTTTATCAGTTTGGGAGTTGAACCAGCAACCCTCTGATCATGGGGCCAACTCACTAACCGTTCCACTACCAATGTGCTTTACAAATAAACCTGGCTTCATTAAACTTGACTAAAAGCCAACATTGGGGACCGTAAGGTTGAGGTTTGAATCCCAGAAGACACTAAAATTAACTTTTGGCCCCCTGAGCGAGGTCATTAACTCCAGAGTGCTCCAGCGAGACCGTCGCTGTAATTAGGAATAGGGTTAGTTTCTGCCTACCGCAGCGCCTTCACGAG
Organism: Distichodus sexfasciatus; assembly: GCA_032718565.1. NCBI lineage: Eukaryota > Metazoa > Chordata > Actinopteri > Characiformes > Distichodontidae > Distichodus > Distichodus sexfasciatus. Next base: position 820,103 of record JAVGVS010000075.1, read on the forward strand.
GGCCATGCTGCACGTAAAAAATTAATAAAACCAAAAACAACAAGTACTAATGAAGCAGCGTAACAGGCGAGAACCACATTACCCTAAAAACAATCTGGTTAAGCCTCAGCATAGCGCCTCTCATATTCACACCCTTTATGAATAGGCTCCAGTTAAACGATTGCAGCGCTCTCGTGAGCGCCATTGTTTTCCCTCCGACATAAAAGTACAATTCATTGGAGAGAGCTTGGCATCTGGAAAGCGTCCCAGAAGTGGTGGCGCGACGGCGGTGCTCGATTTTGTTTCTCTTTAAATTTGCCATTAAAATGCTTCTTGTTTGCATCTGCAGAATTTAATGTGCCGCAAAGTTGCAAATTTGCTCGCCGAGACAACAGAGTGGCCGCGCAGTGGGGTGGGGGGTATTAAGAATAGACAATATTTACGAATTAGTCAAACTCGCCAAGAGGTGGTGTTTGAATCCTACCTCCAACACTACCACTACTGGGTCCCTGACCAAGACCCTTCACCCTTAAGTTGCTCCAGTTAAACTGTCCTTGAAATTCATTGTCCTTGTTCAAATTGCTTAAGTCCTACTGGGGTCACGGGGGGACCAGAGCCCATCCCGGGAACTACAGGCAAAAGGCGGGGACTAACTCTATGCAGGCACCAACACACCACCTGGCACACACTCACACAATCACACCTGTCTTTGAAATTGGGAAATGGAAGATGCACTCTGAATAAGAGCTTCTGCCAAATGTTGTAAATGTAATGTACCAAGAGGTTGTGGGTTTGAATTCTACCTGCAGCACTACCACTGCTGGGACTCTGAAAAAGAGCAGCTTGGGGTTAAGTGGCTTGCCCATGAACCCAGTGATGATAGTAGTGGGGGCAGTTGATAGCATAACGGTTAGGGTGTTTATCCCATGATGAGAAGATCGCCAGTTCAAACCCTGGACCGCTAAAGGTACCATTGAGGTACTCATGAGCAAGGTACTGTCCCCAACACTACTCCCCAAGCATTGCCCATGTCAGCTGCTTCACAGATGACAAATAATCACTCACTTTCAGTTAGTGCTGGAGGTAGGATTCAAACCTACAACCTCTTGGTCCAGAGAAGAGGCTACTAGACCACCATCAATCCAGAACTGGCGTGCAAAAACAGAGGGTAAATCTTAGAGAGTAAAGCAGAACAGAAAAATGCTTGGCATTACATCCAGGACAAAGTGAATTCACCCGCATCTGATCTAGTAATTTTGCCCAGTGATCAGAAGGTTCGCCAGTTCGAATCCCAGACCGGTAAAATTACCACTGAGCAAGGAACCTCCTCAAGCACTGCTCCCTGTGTTCTGCCCATGTCAGCTGCACACTGCTCCTTCGTGAAGGTGTCGAATGCAAAGGTCACATTCGGCTGTGGTGCACTGTGCTGTGATGTGTTCACAATGACAAATAATCACTTGTTTAATGTTGTTGGAGCGAGGGTCCGGATCAGGCAGTTCATCTGGAGAGAGAGACTCCTGTCTGTATTCCGTCAGAAACCTCTATTTACAGTACAAACCCTGTTAGTGAACTACGAGAAGCAAAAACAAACCAGAAACAAAATAATCCTTCAGTAATTATAATCCAGGTAAAATATTTAATAATTCATGATACTGAGGTCAGATCGCCCAGCCCTGAGAGCTGCTGTGAGGAGTGTGTGATTTGGTGTTGTACGTAACCCTGGGGTCAGAGTTGCGTCCGTTCTGCTGACCTACACATCCCACAATCCCACTAATGGGCAGTCGGAGTGAAGGGTCACAGGGGATTGTGGGAAATTGCCTTGTTTCGTACAGATTTTCCGGTTTCTCAGCTGGCTGGTCGAGAAAGCAGCGTTGGGGAAGTTTGTCTGACAGAGAGTTTTGGGGAGGTAGAGAGTGTTGTGATGTTCAGCTTGTGTAAGTTGTACGTGTAAGTTGTGTAAATCTGTACGTTTGGTCTTACATTTTAATAAATATTCACAAATTCTGGCTTTCGTGTTCCCAAAGTGGACTCCATCCTCCAAGTCCATCTGGCAGCTGCCAAGAGCACACTGTGATGCAATGAGTAGCCAATCACATGCCACTTCTTACAATTCAACACCAATCACGGACACCTGCTAGTTGTAAATAAAGAGAGTTACTTTTCATACTTTTTGAAGTGTAACGGTTAGGGCTTTTGATCGGAAGGTCGCCGGTTTAAGTCTTGGACCGGTAAAGGTCCCACTGAGGTACTCATGGATGAGGTACTGTCCTCTAGCACTGCTCCCCGGGTGCTGCCCATGTCAGCTGCCCACTGCTCCTTCAAGGATGGGTCAAATGCAGAGGTCACATTTGCTTCGCTGTGTTAACATTGCTGTGTTCTATTAGAAAGTAATCACTTAGGAATTTAAAAATATGCAGATTTTCATTGATGACTTCATTGATTTAGGGTAAAAACCCTCTATAAGCCCAAACCTAAACAATTATCAATTATGAACAATTAAGTTAAAATTGCTTAAATTGTTGGACCCTCACTGGAAGGTTATTCCAGTTTTGGAGCAGCAACAGAAAGGTTCGATCATCAGTGTGGTCACCTGATTTAATCACAATCTTTATTTTAATTAAAGACGAGGTTTGGACATGAGCAGCAACACAGGGCTTTATACCAACAATGCCCACTTCCAAAAATATTCAGGATAATTTAGTTTCCCACACGCACACGCAGCATATCGAGGCGAAGTTAACGTCGTGTTTGTGTTCTCCTCGGTTTCCGGCTCTTGGTGGCAGGTGCAGGTCGCAGATAAACTGGCGTCCTGTTACTCCTCTAATACGCGTATGCGCATCTTTGCAAACGTTGCTCTCAATGTATTGGCAATTCACGGAAATCATGGAAAATTAATTCCGGAATTTTGCGCTGAAAACCTAAACCTCCTATTTTAAACCTTTCAATTACACAGAGAACTGAGAAACTAAAAATTAAATAAACTAAAATAAACAGACGCCGAACTCGCCTCCTCAGTGTTCTTCCTAAACTAATTTTGGCGCCGTATCATGCCCCGCTCCGGTCCACTCTGGTCTGGTCCTGTTGAGACACCACCCAGAGAACAACGAGCAACAATACGGGCACGCTGGTCACCACGAGGCAGCTCGGTTTTAATTAACTAATTGTAATAGGTGGTGAGCCGGATAAACAACGTCGGGCCAAAATTATCACCGTATTTTCAGTAATATCGCTGATTAAAGGGAGGAGGCGGTGGCGGAAGGCGGCGCTCAAGGGCTGGAGGACTTGGCGTTCGTTGGGCGATTATGTCCCGTCTCGTCTCGATTGGAGTTTATTGGGAAATGGCAGCTGAGCCGTGTGTTTTGCGTGATACGATTTTGCATATGCTAATGGCCTCGGCGGAGAAGCGTCAGCGAGACTAAGATGGAGGCTGGAAACACTCGCTCTTCAGATCGCAGCTCCAAAAAGCCAGACAATTCAGCACCGCCTTCTATTCTCTTTAAATTCTGTGCTGCATTAATAGTAAAGATGCGCCCGTGTTGATTGTTTTAGGGCTGTTTTGCTCTGGACAAATCCTGTATTGGTTTGAATAAATTGACATTTGAGAGCATGCTTTTGTAAGAACTGCATCATGTACGGTGTTCACATAGTAAATCATCAATGTTACTTTTAATAATAATAACAATAATAATAATAATAATAATAACTAATAATAATAATAATAATAATAATAATAATAAGCCCCATAGCCTGGCCAACCTTAATTATCTGGGTGCAAGCACAAGTCACAAAAAGTAGCAAAAGGGTTGGTACTGACAACAGTATGTGTGTAGCACAATAAAATGAAATGATATATGGTAAAACATAAGGTAACTACATGAATAATATCAAGGCCTAAGTTAGAACATAGAAAGTATAAAATAAAGTAGGCAGTGTAGGGAAAGTATAAAATAAAGTGCGAACAGAAATGTGTGACTTGGTAGTGAAGCTTCTTTTTTGTTATGACAGCTTCAGTAAGTTGTGTTTGATAAAACGCTCTAACAGGTACCGCCATAGGTGGTTTCTGTGGTATAAAATCTCTGTTAGGATCGCCATTTAAGCGCCCTAGAGGTCAAATGTGTCGCTGTATAGTGCAATTACATGCGATCACTACGTTGTGATGCACAATATTCCTCCTTACCCTGAAAATTTCAGCTTTCTGCAACGGGTCAAACAGCACAATCTGTCCATTTTGTAGGAGAAAAATTAATAATAATAAATAAAATATAATAATAATAATAATAATAATAATAATAATAATAATAATAATAATAATAATAATAATAATAATAATAATGATGATAGTGTATCATTTTCATATTTGTTGTTCTTTGCTCTTGATATTTCAGGCACTGAAGCCCTGCCTCCTGTTCTTTTGAGAGGTACGAGGCAGCGTTTATGAAGCTATATTCGGCTGTTGTTCTGTGCTGCATTAATAGGCCACCAGGCGCTGTGTGTTGATTGTTTGGAGGCTGTTCTGCTGTGAAACCTCATAATGGCACTCATTTGAATAGTGGATTCATTGACATTGGGAGCATTTTGATTGAGCAGGTGCAGCAAGCTGCTTGATTATGCAAGCTGGAAAATATCTGATAAATTATGACTTTTCGATCAGCAAATGAATTAGGTTTCTATAACGACTAAAAACACTTTAGACAAAAATAATTATTAATTTCTAGAAGCAAATTCTCATTTTTTGAGTCTTCTGCAACGGCAAATTGTTATTTAAGCAGCAGGTTCTGTCAGTCGGGCAGCAGCGATCAGCATTAGTTATCCTCAGTAAACAGAGGTTTGGGTTCAGGACCGCAATGTTCTTGGCTTGTGAAATATATTTTTGTGATGTTCAATATGAGGGCAGAGTCAGCGCTAGCTCCAGTTTATATTTGTAATGTTTCCTTCTTCTTCATCTCTCTCTTTCTCGGTTAAACTTCTTTCTTAATACTCTTCAACTTCACGCAGGCTAACTTTTGATTTCAATCCATTTTACCTGATAATACATTATAAAAGTGTTCGCCAATGAAAGACCCCAGACAGCCTCAGTCCCGTCTCTGAGTTTATTCCATTACAGCAGATGAATTCCATAAGAAGTTATTGGTTAAACAGCAGCTGAACTCTTAACATTAAAACTACATTGTGACTTCTTTCTATAAGTTTTTCATTCTGCTGATATAGTTACTTTAAATGTAGATTTATAATTGCAACACTACCAATTGATCTTATCCAAAACGACTTCTATTATTTCATTTCAGGGACAGTCTCCTTGAGAGCAAAAATCATTAGTATAGTCCAGAGGTCACTAACAGGTGGACATGATTGGAGTCAGGACTGGGCGCTGCACAGGGGAACATAAGCTATAGCCAAAACAGAGTTGTGGTTTAAAACCTGTTGATTACTTCTATTTAACTGGGATATATGTTCAGTTCGTTCTGTGTCCGTGACAGTAAAATATAATAACAATAATATAGCTATTAATATCGTTTCGCCGGTACTTTTTGAATTAATTTGCAGTTATTGATTTAGAACGGATTGGAGTATTAGCAGTAGAATGTTAGCCCGTATTGATCAAGGTATGAGTTGAATCAGGGTTGGTAAAGAAGTTACCACTGAAAGTACTCATGACAAGTGCAGATCCCCAGCACTACTCCCTGGGTGCTTGTGATGGCGACCATGCTCGCCTTCACCGGATGGGTCAAATTTCGTTGTGGGCTGTGCTGTGGTGTGTTCACAGTGACAAATAATCACTCACTCAGGTGTAGATTACATGCAGTGTTGATACAACTAATAGGCTTCATAAATATCACACTAAATAGTTACAGTAGACATGATCTTCCAGACCTTTGCTTCAAGAAATTTTCTCTAGTTGGATCTCTGTAAATTTTAGCTGAATATTCTAGGTATAAACAATCAGAAGCCAAGAATGGAAGATACAGTATTTTATTTGAACAGAGACTGGCACACATTTATGCAATGTGTCATAATAGAGCTTTTGTGTGATTGTTTTTGCTAATTATGACTTCTGACTCACTCAGTCCTCTCTGTGGCCCTTCCTGCATCTTCCGTTTTTGTACTACTGTTTGTAAGTTTTGCTTGGACCCCAAATTGTTGCCACTTGTGGCTATTACTATTAGTCAAAGTCAAAGTCAACTTTATTGTCATCTCTGCTATATACTGTACAGGGCATAGAGGCGAGGCAGCGATGGCTCCAGGTTATTTCCAGTGCAAACAAACAAGGCAATTAGACAAGAGAATAAATAGGCGAGTAATACGACTAGGCACATGGGATAGACAATAAATAAGTGAGAAATACTAAAATATGGGTAAACAACAAACATTTTAAACCAGACAATATACAATATACATTTAAACTAGACAAGGATTTCTTTTTTCAGCATCATATAATTAAGGCTAAAGAAATAAACATAGAGAGTAAAAATGTTTGTCAAGTCAGAGATGCAGTATTCTTAACAGGTTGAAATTGACATTTTACACAGATATGCAAGAAGTAGAGTTACAATAGACAGATACTATATCTGGACTATTTATTATTATTATTATTACTACTTGAACACTTTAAATCTTGGTTTAGAGGCAGATTGTGGAGTTGGTAAGTGGTGCTTCATGTTGGAGTGCCAGCAGTAGCCTTGACTCTCTTCAGCAGGGCGCTGTGGGCTTTTCCCTCAACACAGCACTTCTACTCCAACATGTGGAAGTTTGCAGGTTCTGATTGAGAGTGGAGCGCTGAGGCGTGGAGAGAGTGTAGCAGCGACTGTCGAACCACTTTCTCTTCTCTCTTCTCTCGTTTTTGTCACAGCCTTTTCTCCACTTTGAATTGCACGTCTCCTCTTCAGCTCACCTCAAGAAGTTCTTCTCCTGAACTCCGCGTAGTTAAATCTCACATAGCCTTCGGCTCCGCCGAGGTTTGTTTCACTTGCTACCTTCTATTTATCCCGCCATCGTCATGCTTTTTTCTCGTGTGTCTTCTCATCAGACTCTCTCATGTTACGCTCCCAAACGGATCACGTCATCCGCTTTACCCTCGATTCGGGCGTTCCAGCGTTTCTTCTGGCCTGAAGTCGCCCTTATCTCCCGGAGACCCATATCGCTCGGCTCTCGGCTCAAATAAAACCAACACTTGCTTTGAAGGCGCACATATTCACCCAATGCATGTTTCATAAATCAAATTTTTGTCATGGCCAGGTCTGATTTATTACTATTTTTTCCCCTCCCTCCCTATGTGCTCTCCCTCTGCACCCTCCCTGCTTAGTACCGCCGCCTCGGTCAGATGTAGAAATGTCTCAATGTGAGCTATCATTATCTTGGCGTGAACTCCTCAAATTCACAATCAATGTCCTCGTTAGTAGAGGGAAAAGTGAGGCTGATTTCATTAACTGAGAGCAGACGAGTGACATGGGCACTAAGGCTGAGGCTGACAAGTGCAGTGCTGCTGGGGGAACGAAGGGCCGACACTCACTCTAACTGACTCACTCTCTCTCTCTCTCCGTCTCCCTCTCTCTCTCCTTGTTTCTGTGATCAGACTTCTGCCTTCCCTTGTTCTATGCATTACATGGCCGTCTCGTCTCCAGAGAGCACCACAGTGAGTCCCAAGGCTCAGTAAAGTCAGTGCCGAGTTTGGGACTTCGGTGCCAAACCCAATAGGTGGACATTTACATCCTCTTTCACCTTTGCTGGGGAAGTTGGTTTTTGTACGCCAAACTTAATGTTACAAGTGGCGCAGGTCGTATTTGAATTTACGCGAACACAGCGCAGCACAATGAAATGTAGAGCCCTAATTTGACCGTCCTTGAGGAAGTTGGAGTAGCTAGTAGCAAAGTTGGTACATTCAACCAGTATTGAAGTCCTCGGTTCTAATCAGACTGTTAAGCACCACCTCTTGGTCAGAGCGAGATCTTAACATTGAACCTACCACCCCAAAACACTTGCCGCTGCTGCAAAAAAGCTGCCCGCAACCTTCACCATTGTACATAAACTCATCCCTTGGTTTACCACTTAACCCTGCTACAATTTGACCCGATGATTTTGCCACTTCTAGCCTGGCCCTTTGCTTTTAACAGCTAGAATGGCGTTAGTCGCTCAGCGCCAAAAAAGATTTCCCTTCTGGTTGAGGTGCCATATTTTGTATGATGCTGGGTTATGGCAGAGCCAAATCCATAGCGAATTCAAGAAAATCGGAAGTAGTGTCAGCAGATGTGAGTTGATGGAAGCGTTTGGAGAGGACTCGTGCAGTTGCATCAATAATAGTGTTTCGGCATCTCTTAGTTCTTGAGCAACAAATTGATAAATATCCATAACATCGTTAGTGCTTCTGGCTGGCCTTGCAGGTATGGCGATTCGGTACTCTGGTGCGACGGCAACAAGGTCAGGTGACTTCGACATTATCCGGCTGATAAGCATGATAGACGAACGAACGAACCTGGGCTAACAGAAGCGGTTAATAAGGCTGTACCGTCTGGTGCGCCATGATTCAGGGTACAGTCATTTCTGTAGCTCCATTTTCCAGAAGAGACCAACCATGATTGGTGATGTGGTACTGGGTTCCATTAGCAGGTATGTCTCAATCATGTTTAATCCATGATAAATTAGGTAGATAAAGGGTTTGGAGTTGATTCAAATCACAGAATTTGCATTTGGTAGCTGTGTGGGGCAGTGGTATCATTAGGATCACCAGGTTCAAATCGAACGATAAAGTTACTTCAGTACTCACGAAATTGCATCTGGCTTGCTGCTCTGAACTGCCCATATTAGCTACCCTATCCATACAGGTGTTCAAATGCATTTTCGTTGTGAATTGCACTGTAATGCTGTGTTGTGTTCTAATGACGAATAATCCTTACTTTCATTTTTTCCTTTCTCTACTTATTTCAGATTTCAAGGGCTGGTTTTAGCATAAGGGATTAAGAGCCTGGTCTTGGATACAGAAGTTGGTATCAGTAATTTATATTAAACTCAAAACTAGTCTGGGACCAGCGTAATCCTCAACAAAATACCATCACATGATTGTCTAGGTGCATGATACAGAAGTCAAGTGGTATGCTTCTTCAACAATACAACAATAACTAATAACAACTAATCTGATGAACCTGAAAAATGATTCAGCTCAGCAAGCAAAGGCTTGGGAATATAGGACGTAATTAGAACAGATGATTAGAACAAAACTTGGTGAAGAAAATCTGTCATAACATGTAGCCAGGTCAGGAGCACTCTTGAGGAGGTCAGCTTATTACTGTCAACGTCTACGGTCAAGAGACGCCTCCATGAATGTAAATACAGAAACTGCCGGAATTACGAGCCCACATTTGACACTTCAAACAGGAAAGGCCAGATGAGTTTGCATGGCGATAGTAACAAGTCTGCCCACTTCTGAAATGAAGCTCTTTAGACAGTGGAGTGACTTTGTCATTCTTAATTTTTAGTGAACTCTTGAATATTAACTGATCATCTTAATATTAAAATCCTTTGATCACGCATAAAACATCTCATACTCATTAGAAAATTTTTATCTTCTCTGCATACAAGTATCTCGCATAAAAATATGCTGTTAATAAGCAGAAAGTATCTAATAAAAATTCTTACGCTCACACAAAAACATCTCAGGCTCATGCAAAGAGATCTCAGGAGCACACATAAACATCCCCTGAGCATGAGATATCACACTCACAGAAGTCTCATATCATCTCATTATCATGCAAAGAGATCTCAGGAGCACATAAACATCTCAAGAACAGGCAAAAAAGCTTCATGAGCACGAAGTCAACCTTTCCACGAAAGAAATATCAGCAGAGCTTTTAGCCGCTCCGCAATAACATCTCATCTTGGTGAGAAGTCTCGAGCAGCAAAAACATCTCATTAGCACATAAAAATTACTCACGAACACATAAAAACATTTCATGAGCACGAGATCTCACGCTTACACAAAAATGCCTGCCTGCACTCAAAAACATCTCAAACAGAAACATCTTAATATGATAAAATGTCATAAATCTTAATGTAAACGTGTGCATGCATCAACTCATTCTCATTCTGCATGCTCATTCATGTCTGCCTTGTGTGCCGGCAAAACTTTTGTGCTTTATTTTTGTTTTTCTCTGGTGCCTTTAAGGGCTCAGTAGTCGCCTGTCCCAAACCTGACAGCCCCAAATCAAATAAGATACGCTGAAGCTCGATTTTCACATCTCTGCTTATTAGTGTCATTTTACAAATATTCTTTGCATTGTTGTTGGTTCAGTTCTTATAGTCTCCAGTTTGTTCAGACCAACTCTTTGGTGTGTTCTTCATTTTATTCTCTGATTTATGTCTACGTAGTGAGGGTTAACTACTTGATCACATGCTTCATGACATGAACCTCCTGTTCAAGATTTAATGAGCTGGAGCCTTTCAGTCTTGCAGGTGCCTACCCCTCTCTGCGTTCCAGGCACTTTGGGTTGCTATAAGCTTCCCTAATAGGCGTGGCGGACCAGCAGCTCATTTGTCTGGGGCCCAGCGCAGCACCAAGCTTGAACACTTGCTGCGTAGCGCTAATCGTCGCATTCGCCGATGCCCGACACCGACTTCGCTCTCTCTTCGCCGTCATGCCTCATGATTCGCTTTCATTTGATGTTTTAATAAGCCGTCCATATTTACTCTCTCTGTCTCTCTACTTCAGATTAGCCGTTCAGCAAACGACTTTAACAAATGCAAATGGAGGAGTTGGGGCTGGGGTGGAGGAACACACGTGTGTCTATTGTATTCAAAAAAGATGTGCGAGTTTTTGAGGAAAATTCAAAAAGTTAAAGGTCCTCATGAAAATGTCTTGTGCTTTTGTAAAAGCATCGTGCACTTGTGAAAATGTCCTGCACCACCATGAAAGCGTCTCACGAGAACACAACAAAACATTTTCTGCATCTTGTGCTTACACAAAAACATTACGTACTCATGCAAAAATGTCTCGCGCCCTCGTAAAACACCTCACAGGCACACATCTCGCTCTCACACAAAAAAGATTCACACACACGAAAACATCTCATGCATCTTGTGCTTATTCAAAAGCATGCTCATACAAAAATAACTTGTACTCATGTGAAAGCACTCCTGAGCACAAAACATCCGTACATACAAAACATCTCCACCAACATTAACACACACAAAACATCATAACCACTAAAAAGAAATATATAAACTCTTGTAGCTTACCTCTACAAGCTTGCAAAAAGCATCACATGCTCATACCAAAAATGTGTGGTGAAAGCTTGTTTTGCAGCAAGGAAGTCCTATAACCAGGAGCACCTTGTGTGCATGGAAATCATCTACTTTCACACCAGACTTGCACTTTGTACACACAAAGCCTGTTTATGCCAAAAGTGTACATCATTCATGTGAAACCCATCTACAGCAGCTCTCACAAAAACAGTGCATACTTCTGCACAAATGTCTCGCGCTCATGCAAAAACATATGATTCATCTTGTGCTTACAGGAAAACATTGAAGTCTTGCAGTCACGTGTAAACATTTTGTGCTCATGCAAAAATTTCTTGCGCTCACATGAAATCATTTCTAGCATCTCTCATCACTCATGCTGCAGAAGTCTTGCGTTTGTGTATGAAACGTCTAAGCAGCTCTAAAATTGTCTCCTTCTGCAGGAGCATCTTTATAAACAGCTGCACCTTACCTCTTTGAAAGTATCTTGTGCTTTCAAATTTGTGACTCTTCATCCTTGTCCTCGTCTTTGAGAGTCCGGTTTGTGGGTCGACGCCCTGGAGACGCGACGTCCCATCTGCTGGCGTGTCATCCTCTCCCGACCAGGGTTCAGAACATCTCGTCGCCCCAGCGTCGGTACTCAGATATGCCATTAGCAGGATATACATGAGCATAGACAATTGGCATGTTCATTAACACGCGAATAAAAGCTACTAATTATCTCTGGGCTCAAATTAATTGTGATGTATGTAGGGTGGGCGTCCGGTGAGCCTGGCAGTCCGGTCATGCGATCTCTTTTTAGGATCGGCGAGTGGATGGTCTGTGCGTCATTCACGCCATTATTATGCTGAATGGGATTAGAAGGTTATTGCGAGGATAGGCGGGCGACTGGCTGCCTGAGTAGTAGAATGAGTTGTAGCAAATGAGCACGGTATAAACAGTTACCGCAGTGTGATGTTAAATGTGAGGGGTTCTTTATTAATTGACAAAATTAGCTTCATCAATCAGAGCGGCGAGAGGGAGGTGCAGACAACCAGAGCTATACACCACTATACACACTACAGCAGCAGCACTCTCACTGACTACATCCCTCTCACTCTCTCGCTCGCTCTCTTCTCAAGTTCTTTCTGTTTCTCTTTCTGATGATCTCTCTCCACCCTCTCTCTCACCGGTTTCTCAAATGCCCCCTCAGTCTTTTTTACCCTCTCTCTCTGTCACTTTCTAAAATGTTTTCTCTCTCTTCCTGATGCTCTCTCTTAACCAATATATCTCTCACCATCCATCCCTCCCTCCCTCTCTCTCTCTCTCGCTCTCTTACTGCAGAGCGCAGTGTAATTCTCTTTTATTACTCTTCTCTTAGCTGCTACAGCAGATCACTTTATTTTACTTTATTAATGTACTGTAATTCATGTAATTAATACTAAAATGTTTATAATCATTGCAGATCATTATCACCATAAACCTGGATTAGTTTTAGGTTAAAATGCATCTTTACTATATCACACATTTGTTATATATATTATGTTTAATTGCTTAACACAATTATTTTTCTAATTAATTCCCAGCACTGTAGCACTGCACTGTGGTTAATAGTGTTGATGTAAGTGATGTTATCATTATTAATATTGATGCACATATTTATACACATGAAACTCTTTTGAGAAGTTTTAGGTTTTATAGGTTTTAATGTACCAAAACTTTGTAACGGTAGTCTCGATTCCGTCCTCCGTTCTCACGATAACCGGCGTTTGGGTTTCGCGATATGATTGTGATCAGAATTTTACACTACCATGTTAGTGGCGTTCTCCGCGGCTCCCTGTAACCGTATCACATGAAAGATAGTTTACCACACACACACAGAGTGTTAGAGCATGGCGTTGGTGCGTTGGGTTTAACCACTGGGAGGCATGGGACCATTACGTCAGCTCAGCGCGCCAATGATCTTCTACCTCCCGCCATAATCTTCTTTATAACCCACCACGTAGTACCAGCTATAATATGCGTTTTGACATACTTCCTCCCGGATCGTCATACTTGTGATAGCGTTGTGGTAGCTCACTAACATGGCTAATCTCATCATCAGGAGCTTTTGAAACGCCAGATTCAGAGTCGGACCCGACCTTGGAGTGACTTCTGAGTGATGAAGATTTAAAGTTGAGCTCTAGGATTTCAGCTTCTCAATGCAGGATGAAACAAACTTACTTACATATGTATATATCTGTCTATCTGCTATAAATATACATACAGTGATAATTCGTAAGAACTGAATTTGATCCAGAAATTAATTCTTTGTACACCATACCATACACACACCTGATATGTATGGGTGACTGCAGAGCATTAAATCCTATAAAGGGTGGAATACATGAAATTATATGCCTAAGATATTGTGACAAACATTTCTATTAAATAATGAATGTATAAGTGTTATCAGGCACATGTAATAAGCGATCAGATTTAAGTTAAGACTCATTGCAAAACTGATAAGCAACTTACTATTAACAATAGCAGGGTGTTATTGGAAAGCTGTGGGAAAAATGTACAAATTTAAACTTTAGCATTACAACATTGCAATACAAAAAACAAATATATGGTTAATTCAGTAAATATTACTGAAACTGATCTACCAAATATGAAATATGAAAAATATATTGAAAAAAATGCAAACATATGGATATAATAGTAACAAATTATATAAGCTGAATATAAACTAATGAAAAGAATTTTTAGTAAAAGATAGTTACAATAAGCCAAATCTCTGCAAATATATATATATATGTATATATATATATATATATATATATATATATATATATATGCATATAATATATGTGCATATTATTGTAGAATGGGGTGGAATATTATAAAAGCTGTATAAATTAAATAAAAAAGAGATCTAAATTAAAATAAATAAATACAAGAAACCAAATATGAAACAAAAATACATAAAAACAGGTTTTCTAAAACAGTAATTTATACTATAAATAATAACTGGATATTTTGGGCTTATTGTGGATATTAGCGCAAGTTTAAGAAATGTAAGAAATATTACAAAAACAACATTTTAAAGAAATGATATATAAATATTTATAAAATATTTGGAGTTTATATTATATTATATTTATTCATATTTATTTAAAATATTTATTTTAATCTATACGGTAAATAAATATCTTTAAAAAAACATAATATATATTTATATTTTTAAACAGACAATTAAACAATTAAATTGGACAAAATCAAAATAGAATGTCATACTGACGCTTCAAACTAAAATAATTCATAATTAAATAAACATAAAAGTTCTTTCAGCCACTTCCAGTATGAAGTATGAAGGGAAAATGAAAAGCATTAATGCAGCTGATCATATAGATATTACCTCGAGCTTTATAGATGTAACGTCTCTCTCTCTCCTTCCTCCTCCTCCTCCCTCTTCTTCATCCGCCTTTTTAAATAATGCAATACAAAAGTAGCTCTTTTGTAGCGTATAAATGATTAATTAAATGAAAGGCAGCGCCGCGCTCCCGTCTCAGGTGGCTGTGCTGTTAGCCGGGGCTTGCATCATGCTGGAGTGGCTGCTAGCAGTCAGTACACACACACACACACACACACACACACTCCCCGCTGTGCAACAGGAAGCAGATGCCAGGCCTACATTCTCAAACTAGGCCCGCTCCAAAAAGGGCAGAGGAGTCAAAATTAGGAGTTCCTCCCAATCATCTGCCATCTGCTATCGGCACCTCACCTATCTCACTGAGTGTGTGTTTGAGAGTGTGTATGTGTGTGTGTGTGTGTGTATGCTTGTCACACAGGGAGTAGAGGGAGAATTGCCAAGAGGAAGCCCAAAAAATGATAGCTGTGAATGAGGCATTTTCCGATGTAGTGATTAAAATGATGGAGGACAGTGGAGATCTCATTCATCTCAGAGCAAGGTGATGGGGGACAGTGCTCTGCGTGTGTGTGTGTGTGTGGTGCAAATCTGGGGTGAGCTGTGAAATGGGACTGGCATGCCAAGCGAGACTGGGCGAGGAAGAGAGTGCTGGCTGCCCACAGGGGGCGTTGATCTTTTGACTGTGTGGAAAACAGACAGACAACTTTTACAGCCGTGTGTTTTTATCCCTGAAACTCTGTCTGACCTTCCACGCTCCCCCTTCGCCCCTTCGTCCATCCCTCCTCACCTGTCCACTAATAGTAAGGGGCTGGATGGTATTGGTGGTGATCTAGTGGTTAGGATGCTCGCCTCTGAACCAAAACGTTGTAGGTTCAAATTGTACCTACGGCACTAACACCACCGGCCCCCATGAGCAAGACCCTGCGAAGGTCGTCGGTATGAATCCTGGACTGGTAAAAGTACTAGTGAGGTACTCATGAGAAAGGTAGTGTTCCCTAGCTCTGCTCACCAGGCGCTGCTGATGTCAGCTGCCCTCTGCTTCTTCAGTAGTACTTTTACCAGTCCGGGATTTGAACTGGCAACCTTCTGATCACCGCCGTCCTTCTGATCACTAAACATTACACTACCAACTGCCCCAATAAAAGGGGTGGTGGTGGTCTAGTGGTTAGGATACTCGTCTCTGGACCAAGAGGTTATGGGCTCAGATCCTACATCCAACACTACCACCATTGGGTCCTTGAGCAAGGCCTTTAACCCCAAGTTGATGCAGGGAGACTGAAGTTGCTCTGGATAAGAGTGTGTGTAAAAATGCCGTAAATGTAAAGAGTAAATGCCATAACATCTGCCTCCATCACGTCCATCGGTCTGAGCATTAAAAAGTTCAACTTTAATCACTGTAATTCCATCCAAAGCCTAAAGCTGCCTCTCTAATTACTTGTGTGGCACCACGCCGGGGTTGGGTTGGGTTAGGTTGGATTGGTGGGGGGTGTTTTAGGAGAGCGGTTAGGAATTGTTTTCGGCATGTGCCCGCTGTACGGGCATCGCCCCCTTCTCCTCCATTACGCCTCCATTTTCTTTTATCAGTCTTCAGTCGCCCAGAGTCACTTAGGAAATCGCTGCTCCACTTTTCGCTGCTCGGCGCCGGCCAGGTCCCTCTTTGATTTAATTAGAAAGCGAGGACAGTGCTCCTCTAACAAGGGGGAAGATAAGCACTGTGCCTACTCCCTCCTCCTGCCTTCGATCCCCCTCGTCCTCCATCGGGAAGTCTCTCCCTGAGTGACTGTGTTTTGCCATTTTGGCTCTGGCAATTGTTATTTAAACCCTCTTCAGATTAGAGCAATGCTGTTGATAATTGAGCCAGCTGTTAAAACTATAAGCTGCTGAATTGATCACGTCAGGAATGGGTTAACCGCAAAAAGGATCATCTTGAGGGCTTGAGTAGAAGGCAACTGGACTACTTCTCAAAATTCTTGAAGATGTTTCAGAGCTAACCCAAAAGGCTTCTTCAGTTCTAACAGGTCTGATGTGGAGTTCCAGGGTTTTATCTCTTAGTGGGGTGGTCACATTGAAAGTGGTCATTGACACGTTTGTCGTCCACTGGGTTGTTAGGGTCACCCTGGGCAAGGTGTGGATCAAGGTGATAGGTTGTTGGTTTCACCTGAGCAAAGTGAAAGTGAGTAATATTTGTCATAGTGAACGCATCACAACCACATGCGAGCTCTGCATTTGACCCATCCATGAAGGGAACATGAGCAGTGCTTGAGAACAGTACCTTGCTCACAAGTAACTCAGTGGTACCTTTACCAGTCTGGGATTCTAACAGGCAACCTTTTACTCACGGGGTGAATGCCCGTTACACTACCGACTGCCTCAGGTGTGGATCAGGTTGAGATTTGTTGGTTTCACCTGATCCAATCTGGTTGTTCCTCACATTTTAAAACATTGTTTTAGACATGAAGAAGCTTTCGGATGACAGATGGAACATCTTTAAGAAGGTTAAGAAGAAGTCCGGTTGCCTCCAAATGTCCTGGACGACTGAGAACCTACACAGACACAAAAGGATATTTGAGTTGCTTTTTGTGATTTTATATCAATTGAAGTGATGGTGTTTAATCAGTATACGCTCCTTAACTGAATCAAATCGGAAATACATCATGGTAGACTGCGATATCAGCAGGCATTGAATCGATATGATATCGTGTCATGATGAAACGTATGATTTATACCCTTAATTTGGTGCAGTTGGTGCCATAATGGTTGGGGAGTTGGCCTTGTGATAAAAAGGGTTGCCGGTTCAGGACCTGGACTGGTAAAGGTACTACTGAGGTACTCATGAGCAAGGGACCATCCCAAAGCAATTCTTCACATGTGGCTTAAAGTTGACATTTAGTTTTGATGCACTGTGATGTGTTCACAATAAAAGATAATTCACTTTAGCTGTGTCAGAGCGACCCGGAAGACCCAGTATGGAGTAGAAAGAGCAAGGGAACACAGTGAGACGTGGAAGGAAGTCTCTCAGTTCTCAAAGAGCGTCATGTTTTCTCATTCACAAATCTGTCCTGACCTGTGCTTGACCGTCTCTCTCTCCTCCTGCATCTGCAATTCCTCAACGTCCCGTAAGCCCGATGTTCTGACAGTTAACCTCGATTCATGGCCCATAACGCTAAAGGCCAGCGCTTTTGGTCAGCAGCCAGCAGCTTTAAAGAGGGGCTCAGCCCGAAGACATTAATATGGATAACAATGATGGAAAGTTAAGACCTTGACAGAAAGTGGCACCGTCGTGTTTTTTAAAGTTATTTACAGGAAATACTCATGGAAATATCCTGCATGACTTGATTTAGAATGAAAATGATATTAGAATGTTGCACAAAGCACATCTTTTAATTTTAAGAAATTAAGCGAGTGATTATTAGTCATTGTGAACACAGCACAGCACACAGTGCACCAAAACCATATTTGATCCACAAAGGAGCAGTTTGCAGCGTCCAGGGAGCAGTGCTTGTGGGTGGTACCTTTAACGTTCCAGGGCTTGAACCAGTGACCTTCTGATCATGCTATCAACTGTCCCTTTGTTTATTGCTTTGCAAAGTTGTGACTTGACTTAAATGATACCATGACTGTTGGGGAGTTCACCCCATAATTGGAAGGTTGCCAGTTCGTACCATACCAGTGCCGAGTGAGGTACTGTTCCCAATCTGCCAAACACCTGCCCACTGCTCCTTTAGGCCATATCCACACAGGCACTGGAATCTTGGACAAATAAACGCGCTGTGAACGGCCAACATGTTTTTGTTGCGTTTTGTAGCTGCACTTGATTGACTTCAGTGAGGCGTTACATTGGTGTTGGTTTGACGCTGTTTAATGCCAACCTGTAGCTCAGTTTGTAATTTTGTGTGTTTACGTGTGGGGGCAGAAATCAGGGTGTCCAAAGTGTTTACCTGTGTGCTGAAACATAATATATATATGTAAAATATATACAAATATAAAAGAGAAAAAAAAAAACACTGTGGCACAGGAAGGAAGTTAGTCTCTATGCTGTACAGTTGGTTTGGCGTCATGACGCCACATAGAACGAAATTAAAAATTATAACTTCTACAGGCATTTAAAGTTATGAGTATTTAAAAACAAGTCTTGTGGCACAGGAAGGACAGTTTTTGTGCTACACAGTTGCTTTTACATCACCCACTGAAGTGCATTATAGTGCGTTGCCTTCCTTCCACTTCTCACTTAATGTCTCCTTTCCCCTTTTCATCACTCCATAATGCATTTTAGATCTCTCTCACTAAAACTCTCTCATTAAACTAACTTAACGGAATCATGGGATATATTTGGTCCTCCAGGATGTTGTGTAACGGCATGTAAACGCAGTGGTGGCGTTTTTTCTGCATTCGTCTGGATTTTGGCAGAAATTGGCACCAGGAAAACATTGCACACAGCGTTTATTCGACGCCGTCCGAACGCACAGCCGACCAAACGCAGGTCACAAACGTACGTGTGGACACTCTGATTCACTCCAGTGAGCAGACAAATGGTTGGCACGTAGTCCGCACTCACGCAAAACGCTTGATTCTGACGTCCGTGTGGGCTAGTCCTTGTGGATGGCTAAAATGCAGAGCTCACATTTTGTTGTTGTCTGCTGTGCTGTGTTCACAATGACAAATAATCACTTGAACTTAAACTCATACATCACCAGACATCAAATTATCCAGTGAATTGATGTAATATTTGTGATTTACACTGTTTTTTTGTAAGAGACCTAAAATCCGTTATGGAGTGATGAAAAGGGGAAAGGAGACATTAAGTGAGAAGTGGAAGGAAGGCAATGCAACATCATACTTAAGAGGCAAACAGTAAATGAAAGTTTAATTGCTAAACTTGCATTCAATGCAATTCCCCATCCTCATTCACCCGCTGTTAGCCACATTAGCACCTTTTGATTGAGTGCACCTTGATGATACTCGTACAGCCTGCTAACTTCCATCCCTTTAATATCAAGCATAACTGCATTTTTTAATGAGATATCATCTGCCTAGGTGGCCTTGTGAACGCTTACGCCCTCATTGCAGATTAGTACGAGTGGGCTGTAATTAGCCCATTCCTGCCATCACCAGCTCCCCGGCAACATCTGGATCTAATGAAATTTCACCGCAGTCTCGGGTCACGTGGAACGTCATCGGTGCCAGACGCCTGACTGTAGACATCACAGTTTTTAGTGGCATCCTGGACCTGCTATTTAGATGGAAACAGCAGGCAGTCGTTCCCAGTGTTCAAGCTTGTCATTCCTCCTAAAGAAAGAGTTCAGGGAAAAAGTCAAATTTATGCAAATTCACAGCTTACGTTCTCATGTAGTCAATCAGCGGAGACACGTTTGAGGTCAAAATGTTGCTTTGGAGAGGTGTAAGTGCCTAATTAACAGCGTGGAAATGCGTCAGTACTTCGTTGGGGGACATAAGCATCCATTAATTATTACGTTAGCATTACTTACATATTTCCAGTGCAGAGTTAATGAAGTTCATTTCGACACCCAACATTCACATTTGCAGCATTTAGACGGCAACAAAGCAACTTCAGTTTTCTTAATTATAGGGACTGTCTCCCTGGTGCAGCTTGGGCTTAAGGGAGCTTACAAGGGTAGTACCCAGGGAGAAGTGCTTGGGGACGGTACCTTGCTCATGAGTACCTCGGTGATACCTTTAACGTCCTTGGCTTGAAACCGGCGACCTTCCGATCACAGCGTTACGCTATCAACTGCCCCATTTTAGAAATGAGAAGCCTTTGAGAGTTGAAACATCTTCAATAACCTAAAAGACGTCCATTTGCGTTCGGTTCAAGCTCTCAAGATGCACAACATAAACAGAGAAGATTGAGAAGGGGGTTAAAGGAGGTTAAAGGGAAAGGTCTGGTGCAGTGGTGATGAATGAAAGGTAAATGTGTTTCCTTACGATTGCATTGTCCCTGCTTTGTGGATTGTCCAGCCTCAGTGCAGGATGCACATTAGTTTCTGGGTTTAACAACAATGCTGTATTGTATTGGCCAGCGCTGGCCCAAACACATCCTCTCGGGCTTGTGATTTTGCGCGCTTTTAATCGTAGCGTGTGGGGGAGAAACAACAATTAGATTAAATCCAGGAAGACAGTAATGGCGTGAGACAGCGCGCCGGCGTTCGGCTTGTAACGGCGTGGTTGTGGAGCGGGAGCTCGGCTTGGAAAGCTCCCAGCCCTGCGCCTTCGCTCTCCGCCACCACTGTGTTGTAATTGGCACACATGTTGCTCTGTCAGAGTCTATTTACTTCTAACACGCCAGCGAGAAAGTTGGTTACTGCTCTTTTCTGGCGCGTCTCGCATTAAAAAATTACATTAGTCTGCTTGCAGATTGGACGGGGCTTCTCGCAAAACTTGTTTGTTCTGCCGTCTCATCCGGAAATATTACTCTGGCTGCGCTGATCCTCAGCTGTGCTCTTAGGGACTTTTATTTAGACATGCTGGCTGGATTGACTCTATTAATATGAGTTTGTGCAGTGTGTGTGTGTCTGTGTGTCTGTTTGAGGGTTTGGCCTTGTAGCGTACTTACAAATCCTGGATTTGGTGTGCAATCTGCACATGCCTATTTCTCTACAATCAAAGTAATTTATCTTTATCCTTATTAAATATTGTGAATTTTTAGGGCTTGTAAGGTTAACACATGCATATCTAGAAACTTGGTGGTGGTGATCTAGTGCTTAAAATGCTCGTTTCTGGACCAAGAGGTTATGGGTTTGAATCCTATCTCCAGCACCACCAACGCTAGGTCCCTGAGCAAGACCTTTAACCCCAAGACTGTCCCTGCAATTGCATTTACATTTATAGCATTTAGCAGACACTCTTATCCAGGGTTGCGTTTGCCAATAGCGTGTACATTGTTAGTTGCTAACGTACACTATGTTAGCTGCTAGTGTACGCTATGTTAGTTGATAACGTACACTATGTTAGTTGCTGGTGTACGCTATGTTAGTTGATAACGTACACTATGTTAGTTGCTAGTGTACGCTATGTTAGTTGATAACGTACACTATGTTAGTTGCTGGTGTACCCTATGTTAGTTGATAACGTACACTATGTTAGTTGCTAGTGTACGCTATGTTAGTTGTAACGTACACTATGTTAGTTGCTAGTGTACGCTATGTTAGTTGCTAACGTACACTATGTTAGCTGCTAGTGTACGCTATTTTAGTTGCTAACGTACGCTATTTTAGTTGCTAACGTACACTATGTTAGCTGCTAGTGTACGCCATGTTAGTTGCTAACGTACACTATGTTAGCTGCTGGTGTACGCTATGTTAGTTGTTAATGTACACTATGTTAGTTGTTAACGTACACTATGTTAGTTGCTAGTGTACACTATGTTAGTTGCTAACGTACACTATGTTAGCTGCTGGTGTACGCTATGTTAGTTGATAACGTACACTATGTTAGTTGCTGGTGTACGCTATGTTAGCTGCTAATGTACACTATGTTAGTTGCTAGTGTACGCTATGTTAGTTGCTTTTTTTTTTTTTTTTTTCAGCTATGTTAGTTGCTAATGTACACTATGTTAGCTGCTAGTGTTGTGCTGGTTACCTGAGCAAGACCCTTAATCCTAAACTGCTGTCAGGGGAATCATCCCTGAAATTAGGAAATGTAAGTCACTCTGGATAAGGGCGTCTGCTAAATGTAAATGGGTCCAGTGCTGGTAGTGCTGGAGGCACGATTGAAACCCATGACCTTTCGGTCCAGGGAGGAGCATCTTAACTACTAGACCAACACCCTGCAAAATCATACAACTATTTATCAAGCATTCAAACAAAGTCAACCACCACTACCAGTTGGTAACGGTTAGGCAGTAGGCCCCGAGATCGGAAGGTTGCCAGAACCAGTAAAGGTACCACTGAGGTACTCATCACGGATGGGTCAAATGCAGCCATCACATTTGGTTGTGGTGCACTTTGTGCTGTGCTGTGTTCACAATGACAAATAATCACTCACTCACCCTTGAATGAACTTTTCCCTTTAATGTAAATCCTGCTTAATGTTCCTGACTTACAATTACGGTCAACTAACACGTCCTTAAGCCGCGAGTCAAGAAACCTGATTAAATTTCAAAGCTTTATTCTTTAACATTTCATGGAATCGCATAAGAAAACACACAATGAAAGCAGCAGTGCTTTTGTGCGGAAGACAGTGAGGCTGGGCGGCTAAACACGCCTTCTTTTCACTGCTCATGACCATTAAGAGAGATCACAAGGAGGAACTTGTCAGTTTCAAATGAAAGTTAGATTTGCTTTAAAGGCACGGCTCGGGGATTTGCTCTAATACCCGTCTCTGTCTCTCACCTCGCTTTTCATCGAGATAGAGAGAAACGTGCAAAGATGAAGACTTTTCTCCTCCCGATCCTCTCATTCATTTTGGCTAAGTCTGAAATTGGGTTATTAACTCTTTCTCAGGCCTGAGAGAAAGTGAAGGAGGGAGGGAGGGAGGTGGAGGAGGGAAAACGAAAATCTTTCCCTGAGGAACGCTGCTTTACCGCCACGGGTTCAGCCGCCTTTCTCCCGGGACTCCAGCAGCACTTTCAATTCTCCAAAATCACTACATGAAACACTGCTGCAATTAGTGCAGGGACTCTGCTTTGCTGCTCGGTGATAAAGGAAACAATGGTAAGTGTTGGAATTTGCATAAGAATAAGTCATGAAAAGAGCAGAAACAGCAGCAAAGTTCCCGGCCAGCTTTGTTTGACAGCACTTCCCATCACTCACTGTCTGAGCGATTAGTCCGGAGATAGGCCTCCTGGAACGAGCGAAGCCATTCAGTCCTTAATTTATTTATTTACCCATTCAGCAATTCAACCAGCCATGAAATAGGTTCACATCAGTACGGCTCCTGTGGTCATCTCTCAAGCTGAATTTACTCGTATTCTCTATATATTCATTCATCTTCCTGCTTTATCCTAATCAGATCCAAATTTGAGTGATTATTTGTCATTGTGAACACAGCATAGCACACAGTGCACCACAACCAAATGTGAGCTTGGAATTTGACCCATCTGTGAAGGAGAAGTTGGCAGCTTTTTGGCAGCGCCTGGGGAGCAGTAGCTTGCTCATGAGTACCTACCTCAGTGGTACCCTTATCATTAAGGGACTTGACGACTCTCAGATTACAGGGTCAGCTTCCTAACTGTCACACTACCAACTGTCCCATAAATACAAGAACAGTCTCTCAACTTTGGGGTTAAGAGCCTTGTTCAGGGGCCCAGTGGTGGTAGTGCTGGCAATAGGCCTAATTTGAACCTAAGACCATATGACTAGATTGTCACACTTCTTAATTACAGGGATTGTCATGTTCTGGGATCCAGTGCTGGTGGTGCTGACAGTATGGTAAAAGCTGGATTTGAACCTATAAGCTCTTGGAACATACCAGTAAGGCACCAGCTCCAAGTCAAGCTACCTGTCATTAGATTTGTCATTTATACTTGTTAATTTGCTTTGGCAATATTTATTATAGCCAATATGGAGCACTCCTTCCTATCTGTAACAACACTTTGGTACTAGTACCAAAAGGTGGAGCCAAAAACCTGCTAGCTGTCGATTGGTCAAATGCACAGGCATCACTTTGCACGTTGTGGCTTTGATCAGTTTCCTGGTTAATTAAGCATGGGGCAAGTGGTAGTGTAACGGTTAGAGAGTTGGTCCCATGATCAGTGGGTCGTTGGTTCAAGTCTCAGACTAGTAAAGGTATCATTGAGGTACTAAGTACCCTCCTCTAGCACTGGTCAACATGTACTTACTTTTGGGCGTTTGCTAGTGCAATGGATAGGAACCAGACCCCATAATCAGAGGGTCATTGGTTCAAGTCCCAGACTAGTAAAAGCACCCCCAAGGTATTCATGAGTAAAGAACTCTCCTCTAACACTGGCACCCATGTACTTACTTTGGTGCAGGTGGTAGTATGATGGGTTGAGCATTGTGCTTGTGATCAGAAGGTTGTTGGTTCAAGTCCTGGACCGGTAAAGTTATCACTGAGGTACTCATGAGCGAGGTACCGCCCCAAGCACTGCTCCCTGGGTGCTGCCCAGTGCTCCTTCACAGCTGGGTCAAATGCAGAAGTCACATTTGGTTGTGGTGCACTGTGTGCTGTGCCGTGCTGTGCTCACAATGACAAATAATCACTTGGTCATGACTATTGCCATTCCCCAAAACGATTACAGCATTAATTAAGATTTTGTCTTCCTTGTAGTTTTCACGGTCACGTATCCCCCTTAAAGTCATGGCACGTTTGAAGTCGACCTGTTTGCATTTTTATCAGCGATCACTGAGGAAACGTCACACGGCGTTACTCTTATATGTTTGCGCCTTTAATTATTTAGCCCGGTGTGGTACTTTACTTTGTACTTTTGTTATTTCCCCCCTCCCTTCCCCAGTCCAAGCCGCCTGTTTTGCTAAATTACTGTCAGCGGAAACAGTGTTAGAGGGAGCGTATTCGGCGTGCCACGGCTGATTTATTCATGACTCAGGACGCTCTTCCGTAGCCACGTTTTTCTGCCCACCGCAGTCGGGAGGATGCATGCGATGTAGGCAAATAAACACATAATGAGAATTACCCAAAGAGCCGGGCTTCTTCTTCTTCTTCCCCAACGCATATCCTCCCTTGTTCTCTCATTATAAATGACATAGGCGGGATGAATGAGTCGGTTGGCGTTCACCAGAAGGAACGACTCTCTTGCGTGTGATTGTGTTGGCTCGTCAGGGTGTGTGTTTGTGAGTGTGTGTTTAGTGGCGGATTGGGCAGTGGGGCAGAAAGCCTTATCTCCTCTCTCCCAATGGAAATCCGTGGGCCAAGCTGATTCGGGATTAGCATCCCAGTGGCGCTACCTCCAGAGGAGGAGAAGAAAAAAGGGGGAGAATAGTCATGTAAACAGCCCGTTATCCTGTTAGAGCATCAAACGAAGAATTAGAAAAGCAGAGCAGCTGAGAAACTGATGAGAGGAATGGCAGGAACGTCAGAGCCAGCGATGCCACGTCACCTCCAACATGGCTGGCAAAGGGAGATCTACAGCAGTGCCCAATGTAGATCAGAAGCCATGAAATTTTGCATGGTTTTATACATTTTTGTGTTTCATATTTTTCTTCCTTCCCGTAGGCCTGCATTCAGGTTTAGGAGTGCTGCACCAAAATCGGCGTCCCTGCTGAGAACAGCGCCTCCTATTGGCATGCCCCGATTTCCTCAAACATTTTCCCCTGAAAGCAACTTGACGTTAAGGGTCCTGCTCAGCGACCTAGCGGTGGTAGTTACTTTTGTAACATGTTACTCCCAACACTGTTTAAAAGACACATTAATGCAAATATTTATCTTCAAATTAACTTTCTAAAATCTCTATCAGCAAATAGAAGATGAACAAACGTTGAACGTCGCAAGACAGATAACAAGCTGAAATTCTGGTACAACTGACATTCAGCAATATTTTCTTACTTCAGAAAAGAGTCTACAAACGGAATACTCAAAAATGTTCCAGCTCTCAAGCGTTGAAGCTGAGCTAACGAGTGGCTTGCGTAACGAGGTGGTGATGAGGACGGGAACTGGTCTCACCTCACTCAGGTTTGGGGCCAGAAGCCAATCGTCTAAAAAGCTGAAGAGCTCTAATTATCAAAGCAAGTGGGTTAATGCAGCCGGGCTTCCAGCCGCGCTGCTTAGCGGTAATGAGGAGAGACTCACGACGCACTGAACTGCCCTTGGCACGCAAACGAGCGTTACCAAGGCGACTGACACTACCACCACCGCCCAAACCAAAAACCAGATCTTATTTCTCTCAAACTGATGTACGGTGGCCGAGAGAGCCCAAGGCAATGCAAATTAAAAAACACACAACAAAACGTATTAATCAAGTTGATGAACAAAGACACTACATGCAATAACAAACACGCTACACAAATTCACAAAACCCTTTCATCAAAATCTCAATGCGGAAAATAGACTCTTCATCTCAGAGTCATGGGTTCGAGCCTCACGGTGTGCACTGTGCTTCATTGGGTAAGTTGATTGCGTAACGTGACTTCTGCAGGAGCAGTGAGCATCACCCGGGGAGCAGTGGGCAGCTAACATGTGCATCACTCGGGGAGCGTTGATTGGGGTTGACGTCTTGCTCATGAGTACCTCAGTGGTACATTTACCGCTCCTGGGATTCGAACTATCGACCTTCTGATCATGGGGCGAACACCCTACCTTTACACTATCAACTGCGCCTCTAAGGGAGTTGGTACCATGATTGGAGTTTGCTGGTTTGAAGCCCAGACCAGACAAGGTACCACTGAGGTACTCTTGAGCAAGGTAGGTCTTCTCCCTGGATGCTGTCCTTCACGGATTCAAGCCATTCTTTTAAAAAGTGTGCTGTTATTTTCTGACTTTACTAAAACATCACCAGTAAATAACAGGGATTTATCTCAAACCCGGAGCTATTCTCGACCCCCAGCACCAACCAATCAAAGAGCAGTACCCATCTGGACCAATTATCGGTGGCCGGTTGGGTCATTTTGGTGCAGTTGATGGCTCATGTCTCTCAGGTGGAGAAGTGAGAGCAGGTTGGAGATTAGGCGGGATGACTGGCATCAAAACACCTGTATGGGGAGCAATTCCGCTCGGTGGCGAAGAGAGAGACGACATGAGAAGTGAATGGTGAATGAGTGAATGGTCTGAATTGGACATAGTGCCAAATTAAAAATGTAACGTTCCACATTTTTTAATTCACATTTTTTTACATAATTTGCTGTGAGATTTTCCTACAACTCAAAGCTGAAGATGGAATTACGACGGTTCGACTTAAATTTTTCTTACGATGATGACAGAGATCCATCACCCTCACCAGCGATCAACAGAGTTCAGTTGTCTCGGTGTTAGAGTGCATATTTTTAGTGTTTCAAAGTGTAATTTTGGTGAAGAAAGCATGTCGTCCAAATGCACAATTATGTCTCCTGCTGGAAGTGGTAGTGACTGCTGGTCGCAGTCTCGATGATGGGTTTATCATAATGTAGAGGTAGGAACCTTTACTGGTCTCACGATTCGATTACGTTTATCAGGTCAACGATTCGATGCGATGCGATATCTTGATGCATCACAATGCATCCCATCAATTTTCTACATTACTTCACATTCCATGTAGATTGGGCATAGATCCCAGATCAGGCAGCCATGGTTACTACTCTTTTTAACCAGAGTTTTTATGCTACAGCCAGAAAATCACTAAACACTGTCATTATGATGGAATACAGGGATTTTCAACTGCTTCTGTCCCAGGGCCCAACACTCAGAACAAGTAGCGGCGGTCCACTGTGTGTGTATATAATATCTTTTTTTTTTTATATTTGCATTAAATTCATTATTCATGAAGATGGCCAAATTATCTGGAAATGTTCAGTAGTGAAACTGGGCTGCATGTCACGGACCACCTGCAATGCTGGCGTGGACCACCGGGGGCAGCGGACCGCCAATTCAAAACCCCTGATATAATCGATTATGGTCTGCTACTGCGTCAATGCAGAATCCACGTTTACATTGCAATGCATGGAATATATGATTAATATCAGAATGCTTCTCCATCGTACGTCGGGGGCTATAGTTACTACTTTTACTCTGTAGCTTGTAGTGTAGTAACTTCTTCTTCTTTTTCTTCTTCTTCTTCCTCTTTCGGCTTTTCCCTTAAGGGGTCGCCACAGCGAATCATCTGTCTCCATCTAGTCCTATCCTCTGCGTCCTCTACCCTCACACCAACTAACTTCATGTCCTCTTTCACCACATCCATAAATCTCCTTTTTGGTCTTCCTCTCAGCCTCCTGCCTGGTGGCTCCAGCCTCAGCATCCTTCTACCTATGTACTCATTGTCTCTCCTCTGGATGTGTCCAAACCATCTCAGTCTGGCCTCTCTGACTTTATCTCCAAAACATCTAACATGAGCTGTCCCTCTGACGAACTCATTCCTGATCCTATCCAACCTCATCACTCCCAAAGAGAATCTCAACATCTTGAGCTCTGCAACCTCCAGTTCTGCCTCCTGTCTTTTCCTCATTGGCACTGTCTCCAAACCATACTATATTAAAACAGCAGCTTGTAGTGGAGCTTAGATACTTTTAGTCACACGTAACTTGAAAAGCTGCCATTTTAAAGTGTCTTCCCCAACACTGCTGCTCACACTCATCTTCTTTACTCCAGAGCAGATCAATGATGGTACTTAGTGTGTGGATGGAGTGTCAGGTTTCATACGGCGCTGCCTCGTCTCAGCTTTTCAGACCCGGGCATTCACGGCCGAGGTGACATGTGCTTACATAAATACATGGAGCGAAAAGTCCGGTGCTTTGTGGAATATCGTTTTCAATCGGTGCTTGAGGAAGCTCTCGGAGACGTGTGCGGGAAGAAAAGACATGAAAGAGCTGCTTTTCTGCAGGTTGAAGACGACACTTTTCAGGTTCCTGTTTACCAGGCGGGCATCGAGGCGGGCGGGCGACGGGTTCGCGGGTGACATGATGATATTTTTATGGTTTTTTTCCCTCCTACCCTTAATCAAAATGCAGACGTCGAATGTGTCAAAGCGCCTCAGCGTCACCTGAAAACCAGAGTTGAGCTTTAGCTGCAGGAGGAAGCGGCTGACAGTAATGTAAGAGGATCGGCAGGAGAAGGCCCAGCGTGAACCAACATCCAAATCATTTATGTCTTCTTCTTTTCTTTCCTCCATCATTCACCTCCTCTCACTTGTACACTTTTGAGATTTGAGCAGCGCTGGTAGGAAGTACAAGTAGGAATGTGTTTGTTACTGTACTTCAGTGGAATCATCTGCTCTCTGTAGTTTACTTGAGTATTTAATTTTGGACAGCTTTTTGTGTTTACAATTTTTCAACACAAATATATTTTGTTTTCTATAATCAAATTCTTCTTCTTCTTCTTCTTCTTCTTCTTCTTCTTCTTCTTCTTTTCTTCCCTCCATCATTCACTTTTCAGTTTTACAGTTTTGAGATTTCTAACAATTAACAAGTACTTCCACTTGAGAACTGAATGTGTATCTTTGGCTGAATCGATGTATCTGTGTAGATCGACGTATCGTTACACCTGTAGTTTCATGAGATGAGTTGAGACGACGCAGTTGGCCGTGTGTGGTTTCACCTGATTGCTGCTCGTAGCCGTTTGGCGAGTAGTGATTTATCTATTTGTGGTGTTATTGTGCGCTCGGCGGGAAGCTGCCGCGGTTTTGGCGGAGCGGCGCTACGTTTAGCTGCCGCATTGATTTTCTAAAAGGTTGAGCCGCGGGAGGTGGGTTAGCCTGTCAACCCAGACCCGCTGGCCGCGCATCGCAAACGCCAAGCTAATTGTGCATCTCAGACAAACGCTTGTTGAAAAGGACGACGCATGCAAACACGACGGCCAACAAGTTCGACTTGCATCGGGGTTATTTTTTGCAACAAAAGAGAAAGTGTTTTTTTCCCTCCTTCATGTGTACGTACGTGTCTGCTGCCTGAGTCGTTTGGCGTGTGAATATTATTATTTTTATTTATTTATTTTTTGATATTGAAAACAGCTGTCAGACGCTTGACGCACAATCGCGCTACCCATTTCCATTTCTTTTCCTGTTTCTCACCAGCGCTGTTTGTCGCTACTGTGGAGGAGGTGCAGCATTTTAAAATTTGATCTCTGCCGCTGTGTTGAGAAAAAAGCGAGAGAGCGAGAGTGAGATGGAGAGAGAGAGAGAGAGAGAGAGATGGAGGGAGATGCGGGGAGGGGGAAATAAAAACAGAGTGACAGTGAGATGGAAGGATTGACAGATTGATATACTTAGCCTGACAGATGGTTCTACATGAATATGCTGGTGGAACAATGTTTAAATAGAAGAGGAGCGTGTGAGGGAGGGAAGCAGGGAGGGAGTGAGCGAGGGATGGAGGGAAGGAGAGGGAGGGAGAGAGGGAGGACAGGATTGGGGAGGCAGGTAAAGGAGCCAGAGGGAAGTAGAGAGGAACGTTAGAGAACAAGACACTTTGATCTTCACAAACACACACGGCTTGGCAATTCATCAACTGTCAGCACTCGTCCTCCTCCTCCCATCATCCCCTACTCCTCCCTTTAACTCTATAGGAGGCTCCTCTCACCTCACGCCTCGTCCTCCTCCTCTTCTCCTCACTTAGGTGAATAACTTTCAGCACCGCCACTTTTGGGGAAGCTACTGTTATACAGCAGCTTTTTGAGCTACTTATGATGAAAAGTATGAAAACTCCACTGCCACTGTAATGTAGTAGTTACTACACTACAAGCTACAGAGATCAAGTAGTAACTAAGCTGCTTCACCCTGTAACTGAGTATTTGTGCTGAAGGTTGATCATTGTGCGCTGCAAAAAATGCCTTTTTAAAAATAAGTAAAAAATTACTATTTTTGGGAAAAAAATACTTATTTCAAGCAAAATTATCTGCCAGTGCAGCAAGAAAATTGCACTTGCTAAGATTTCTTATAACAAGAAAAAAATACTCAAAGACTAAACATACACAACTTAAATTGAGCAGAATATACTAGTTTTTTTCTCCAATTCTCTTGAAACAAGTAAAAATATACGTACAGTCTACCTGTTAACACAACTCCTTTACCAATGTAGGTTGTTTTAAGAAAAAACTGCAAAATTAGTTGTATTACCTAGGTAGGATAACTCAAGATACATTTTCTTGTCAAGTCAAATAATCTAAACAATATTCAGTCTTACCAAGAAAATAAATCCAAAAAATGGTGTAACAAGATTAAAATGTGAATTCAAGTCAATTACACTTGTATAGATTTTTATTTTTTGCAGTGTGAACGCAGCACAGCACATAGTGCACCACAACCACATGTGAGCTCTACATTTGACCCATCTGTGAAGAAGCAGTGGACAGCTTTTTGGCAGCATCCGGAGAGCAGTGCTTGGGGACGTTACCTTGCTCATGAGTACCTCAGTAGTACATTTACTGGTCCGGGATTCGAACTGGCGACCTTGTGAACTGTTACGCTACTACCTACTAGTGATATTACATCACTATTTATAAAAATGACAGTTACTGAAACAGCTACAGCATTTCTTTAGGGCGGTTGGAAGTCTAATGGTTACGGCGCTATCGGAAGGTTGCTGGTTCAAGTTCCAGACCAGTAAAGGTACCACTGAGGTACTCATGAGCAAGGTGCCGTCCCCAAGAGCTGTCCACTTACGGAGCACTAGAGAGACTAATTTGCTCTCCTTTTATTCCTTTCTACAAAACTCAGGTTTAACCGTTATTTTTCCTGCTGTCTCTTTGTCTCTCTCGGGGTTTGCAGCCTTGACACGCGAGAGTGAACTTCTACTTTCACGTCCACCTGCACGGCTTCATCACCCCCCCCACACACACACTCACACTCACACTTCAGGGTTCTTGAACAGTAGATTCTCTCAGGTTCTGAC
The DNA here is from genome assembly GCA_032718565.1 of Distichodus sexfasciatus. Classification (NCBI taxonomy): domain Eukaryota; kingdom Metazoa; phylum Chordata; class Actinopteri; order Characiformes; family Distichodontidae; genus Distichodus; species Distichodus sexfasciatus. The sequence goes on from JAVGVS010000075.1 coordinate 852,140, forward strand.
GGTCTCGAAGGCCAACGTTCTGAACGGCGCTCCACACTCTTGTTCTCTCTTTAGTGAGTCTTTTTGCGGCTGCCGTTCTCCGGCCTTGACATCTTCTGTCGTACATGTATGAATAAAATAACACAACATTGAGGTGAGTATTTCCTTTGATGCTCTTGTCACCTCGGTTGCCCTAAAGGTAGCATTGGTTGGCGTCGGTTTGGCTAAAGAACATTCTTATGTTGGGGAAGCGTAGCATTCGCCTGAAGTTTGACCGGAACTGTTTGGGAAAAGTTGGGGTTTAAAGTGACAGGAAACCATTTGAGGTGATTTTTTGGAGATTTTAAGTGCATCTTGAATATGATAGAAAATAATATATGTGACTTTTTTGTTAAAGGCAAGATGACAGTTTTATGCAGTTTTCCGATTCTATTTAAGGGAATAATAACAGCTACAATCAAAGGATAAGAAAGAAGGCTAAAATAAATGCTATTAATTTGACATTTTGGTCCATGTCCAATTCAGACCCTGCTCTTAAGAAAAGAATATTTTTATTTTATAACTTTAACATTAGTCAGATATTGGAAAATGGCACAAATGAATAGTCAGTATCTTTCTGATGCATTTCTTCATCCTGCTTTGCAAGTAAACATCATGAAACATTAAAGAAGGAAAAAATAGATCCATACATTTAGTATCTTGCAATTTCCACTTCCTTCCTCTTTCTTTCCCCAGTTTTCTCTCAAACATGTTGCACTTAACGTCCAATTTGAAGCATCTTTTCTACGTTATGGTGAGAGTGGAGTTCTCCTTTAATTTATGTTTCAGGCAAATGTGTGGGTGGTGGTGGTCTAGTGGTTTGGACACTCACATCTGGACCATCATTGGGTCCCTGAGCAAGTTGCTCCAGGGAGACTGCCCCTGTAACTGGGAAAATGGACGTGGCTCTGGATAAGAGCATCTGGTAAATGGCGTAAATGTATATACAGATGGTCTGACAATTGAGTGATCATTTGTCATTGTGAACACAGCACAGCAACCAAAACGTGAGCTGTGCATTTGACCCATTCGTGTACAAGCAGTGGGCATCTTTTTTTGGGCAGCGCACGGAGAGCAGTACTTAGGGATGGTACCTTGCTCATGAGTACCTCGTTGGTACCTTTACTGAATCGGGACTTGATCCGCCAACCTTCCAATCACAGGGCCAACTCCCTAACCATTACACCATCAACTGCCCCAAAGACACACATTTATTAAACACACCTGCAGCGTCTGGGTTGGTCTAGTACAAGGGTGAGAAATTCCTGTCCTGAGGTTCCTGGTGAGTCTGTTCTGATGAGCTTCTAGCTGAGATGCTGGTGTGAATGTTCTCAAGTCAAGTATGATGGAAAACCTGCTGGATTCTGGTCTAGTAGGTAGAGATGTAACGATACATTGGATCAGTGATGATCGAACCTATAGCATTGAGCCCTAATGAGAACATTCATCCGACATCATGCATATTGTAACCTCATTACATACTGGAGTTCAACAGGAAGTCTGTGTTTATCTAAAAAGAAGACTGTTTTTCAGTGAAATGTCTGTTTTATCTCAGTAATGAACTCTGCTAGGGCTGTAACAATACATCAATCTACATCGATACATCAGCCCATAGCACCAATACAAAATCAAAACATTGATCAGACATCATATATTTTGTTATTAGAAGAAGGCATCATACTGAAACAGGAAGTCTATTTTTATTTAAAAAGAAGATAATTTTTCAATGAAAAGTTTGATTGTTTCTATTTGTGATTCGAGACTAGCTTTCAGTTCTTTTATGTCTGTGTGTAAAAGTTCCAGTATTGAATATTTTAAATTGATAGATTCGAGCACACTGCAAAAAATGAAATCTTAACAAGCCAGAAAATCTTAAAAAGAAAAAATAGATCTTGTTTTTTTTTTCAATTTTAAGAATAACTGACTTGACTAGACTTGTATGTGTGAGATAAATAATCTAATTTTAAGAAACATTGGCTCCAATTATCGTATTAAGAAAAATTTAGTGATTATAAGAAATTCTTAACATGAAATGAGAAATTTAATTAAGAGAACGGACAGGTTCTCATGCTCCACTATGAGTTAAGAAATTCATGACAACTTTGCTTATTTTAAGAATATTAAAGCTAAAAACATGAAAAAAATGGAAAGATTTTTGTCTAGTTTCAGGAGACCTTTACAAGATAAATTTTCTCACTATATTGGCAGATTTTGCTTGATTCTGGAACCTTTTTTCTTATTATCCTTTTCTTTTTCTTATTTTCTGACGCTGATTTTTTGCAGTGTAACCTGTCTTTATCCATTTTGTTAGACCAGTCTCGTCTCGGATGTTTTTTTTCATATTGGCTGACGTTATATCCAGATTATAAAGGTACTCCTCGATGAAGTTAAACAGTGTTTCCAGAATTGAAGAAACATGAACAAATTTTTTTTTTTATTAAAGTAAGAAGATAAAAGTTCAGGATAAACTTGCTGAGGGTTTAGGAGGTCGTCGCCATGTTTGATCTCAGGGCTCCGTCCCCTAAAAGTCTGGGCTCAGGAATGAATGTAAATGATGCCATTAAACCAATCATATGATATTGTCTCGTATCAATCACTGGTTTCTGAATTTTATTCAATTAAAATCTTATCATAGCAGACTTTGTGATATCGCCAGGCGTCAAATCTTTGTTCATTGAATCAATATAATATCGTATTGTGATGAAACTTCCAACACCGCAACTGTTTGGCCTGTGCGCGAGGCCCTTCACCCTGAGCTGCTCCACAGAGACCGTCCCCGTAATTAGGAAATGGATAAATGCCATAAAAATCAGCGTAAATGTGAACCCTTCTCATTATCTCACATTCGTTCCGAGTCGCATTAGTGCATCTGGCTGGAGTGGCCGCTTTAATGACTCCCAAATCCACCTGGCTCCGGGACGCCAGCCTCGTCCCCGACGCCAATTAGCTCAGCAGCAATATCGCAGACTCCGACTGGAGACCTACATCCCCGATAAAGCTCCTCAGCCTCGCTGCAGCAACGCGGGGAGATCATTTTATCTTGCGCTTGATTGCCAGATAATTATCAGTTAATTATTTAGAGCCTTAAATTAATTTGCTAAAAATAGTCTCTGTCTCCTCCCCGTCTCGGCTGGAGATGCTTTCATTATTCCGCCGTGTTCTCCTCCCCGGGTCCTGACACGCGAGTCCACACGAGATGTATGACCGCGTGCCGTAAATATGATTTTCATTTGTATCATGTCTGCACTTAATCTAATCGGAGAGAAGCAGCACGCTTGAGAAATTGCTCCATTATAAACAGACATATGGTTTCTGAGCTGGAATTCTTTCATACTCTTTTATGGACTCTTTTCCTGGCAGTGTGTTGATATTTTCCTCCCAGTTAATGCCATATGTCAGGGCATCCTGAACCGATGCAAAGCAGAAGGTTAAACACTCCACGTTCTATGTCATACGGCGTTCTCATGTTGTTATTGACAAATTACTAGTCAGACGTTGCTACTGTTTTTCTTTTCTCCAGTGTAGTGATGTTTGCCTTCATAAAGCCAGTTCTGGAAGCTGCCAAAGTGAAAAGTGAGTGGATAATAATAATAATAATAATAATAATAATAATAGTAACAATAATAAATTTTATTCATATAGCACCTTTCATACATTTATGTGCAGCTCAAAGTGCTTTACAGAGAGCAAACATAAACAATAAGAGAGCAGTAAAAACAAGCAATAAGGACAAATATTTCAATAAATAAATACAAGGCATATATATAAAAAAACCACAAGGCATCCTCCAACCACCACCTGAACACCCAATGACGGGCCGACCTGACATGCACCAACCCAAAAACAGCAACACTTAAAACAAGAACATAATCAGACAATGCAAAGGAGATAAAAGTAATACATAAATGTAAAACAGTGAGTACAAACTAAAAGCCAAGCTATAAAAGTGTGCTTTTAGCTGCTTTTTAAAAATATTGAAGGAGGAGACCTGACGAATATTTATGGGCAGCTTGTTCCAAATCTTTGGAGCATAAAAACAAAAGGCTGCTTCTCTGTATTTCTTATATTTTGCCATTGGAATGTTTAGCAAGCTGGAGCCTGATGATCTTAAGGATCTATTTGGAATATACTCAGTCAGACACTCTGAGATATATGAAGCTGCTTGTCGATTTAAAGCTTTAAAAACTAATAAAAGTATTTTATAATCAATTCTAAAAGAAACTGGTAACCAGTGTGGGTCTGCTAAAATAGCCGTTATATGCTCAAATCTTCTGGTGCGAGTAACCACTCTTGCAGCTGCATTTTGAACAAGTTGTAGTCTTTGGGTTGTTTTTTTAGGCAGTCCTGTAAGGAGTGCATTCCAGTAATATAAACGTGAGAAAATAAAAGCATGAGTAATGTAATGATGTAATGTTTTACCTTTTTCATGAGCATGCATTGCTTTCTTGTGAGTATGTTACTCTTTATGAGAATGTGTTACTTTTATGTGACCCTCCACGGCAAAACCAGCTGCTTGTCGTGGGGTAAAATGTTGGATTTTTAGTTTTTAGTGTTTTGAAACAGTGGAAGGTCTATACTGTACTGTTGTGAATAAATTTGGCTGAAAAACTTACCCTTTCCATCCTAAAAACGTGACTTTCTTGAGGTGAGGAATTCAATTCCAGCAGAATGTTAAAAGTTTGTGTTTTGACCGCTCTACTTCAATGTTTACGGTAAATCCACTGGTTGACTAGCGTGAAGATATTTCTCCGGAATCCATCTTCGTCTCCCGAGTTCAGTTAACCTAACGCAGGTAGGCTATCCGTGTGGCTGTGAATGCAGCGTAGGCTAGCGTAAATGCAAACGTAGCCGCGACCGCACCAAGCGTCTGTGAGTGCTACGGCGATAGTCAACTTCAAAGGCAGATTTCTCCGTTTCTCACTTGGCGTGACAGGAGAAACCCGACTCCTTTGAATGTTGATATCTCAGTCATATGTCGTCCCATTCATTCCATATAGGTATCGTTTTGAAGCTTGATTTATGCCCTTTCATGAAAACATAATAACTCAATTTTGGCTGGTTTTGCCGTGGAGGGTCACAAATGTGAGCATGATTATTTTCTTGTGAGTAAGCCTTACTTTCTCATGATCACACAACTTTCTCATGAAGACTTGTTGATTTCTCATAAGCATGTGTTACTTTCTTATGAGAACTTGTTACTCTTTATGAGCATGTCATTTTCTCATGAGTGCAGCTTATTTTCTCATGAGCACACATTAGCGTCTTGTGTTAATTCTTTAGGGGCTCTTTACTCTTGCTATAATATGGGGAGATTTTATTCTGGTATCTTTGGACAGTTCATTAGCCTGAACTTCCCTCGAACAAAGAAATCTGCCCTGAGAGGTTCTTTTAATGGGATTCATTGGCTTAAAGAATTGAAAACGATCCCTTAAGCCTGCACTATTGCACCGCTGCTTTCACCCAGCGCCGGACCCGGTCCAGTCCAGCCATAATGCTATTGAATGGAGCTGTTGCTTGTCGCAGCACTCGACTGGAGTTACACCCAGACCGGGGAGCAAAACTGATCAATACTCCCCTGCTCTTTACGTGCAGCATTGCTCCTTCCTCCATCTTCATGCTCTCTCTCTCTTTACCCTTCTCTTTTTCTTTTCTTTCCCTCGACAAACCCGTCGGCGCCGTCCGACCAGCTGAAGGATCGCCTGAGCGACTCGACAACTTAAGTGTTGGCGGATTGATTTGCCGAAATAGACCAGGTTCTCATTAGAATAATAACCACCACGGCCGAGGAACGGGTGAAAGCCCTTTATTTTGTAGCACAAAGTGCTTGATATTGATGCAATTTGTGAGAGCGTTTGAGAGGGTTTAAGTGCTTAGACTGGCCGTTTGTCCTGATTTTTTATTTGTTTGTTTATTTATTGCAGTGGTCCAACAAATAGGTTTTATTGACAATTAAAACGTTTAGTCGTCAGCGTCTGACAGGACTTCAAAGGTGGCACAGCAGTGGGTATCTGGGTTGGAAATAAGCCGAATGGTCTTGATTACGAGTGCGCTCAAAAGGTTTATTTTTCCAAACACAATTGATTGATTATTTGTCATTGTGAACACAGCACACTACACCACAACTAAAAGGGAGCGCTGCATTTAACCCATCCATGAAGGCAGCTGACACGGGCTGTGGCCAGGGAGCAGTGCTTGGGGACGGTACCTTGCTGGTGATATTGGTACCTTGCTTGTACCTCAGTGATATCTTTACTGGTCTGGGATTCAATCTGGTGACCTTCCGTTTTTATTTTGTGAGCATTTAGGGACAGTCTCTTGCAACTTGGGGTTAAAAGTCCTGCTCAGGGAACCCAGTGATGGTAGTGCCAAAGGCAGGACTCGAACCCCTGACCGGGGGCATTTCCAGCCTTTAGGGACACCCTGGGCTTAGACCGGACCGGATGTAAATTCAAAGAGGATCCAAAGTTTTTTTTCAATTTGTATACAGTATGTAAATGTGTTCAGAGTTACAGTAAAATGTATTGTCATCTCTACTGCATACAAGTATATAGAGAGAAGAGTTCATGTTTTAGACTACAGACTATAGTGGACTGCCCAAATTATCACTTCATTTCCAGATGCATGCATGTTAGTGGAATAAACAAGCTAGACAACTGTACAATTATTTTGGCTACCCGGACTATACTCAAAATACAATGAACTGTGGTAAAAGCCGTGGTAAAATCGACCTCTTGGTCCAGAATCAAGGGTCCTGACCACTAATTCTGAGATTCTGAGATTCATGGCCAACTCCCTAACCATTACGCAAGAGGGCGGAATCAAACAGCCTCACTGGAGCCACTGCTTTACACTAGGAGAGTAACGATCCATCAAGCTGTTGGTGGCCTAGTGGTAGGACACTTGCCTTTGGACCAAGAGGTTGTGGGTTTGAATCCGATCTCTGGCGTTACCAACATTGGGTCCCTGAGCAAGACCCTCAACCCTAAGTTGCTCTCAGGGGAACTGCCCGTGAAATTAGGAAAATGTAAGTCGCTCTAGATAAGAACGTCTGCTAAATGCTGTAAATGTAAACCTACATCGATACATCCATTCAATGATCAATGAGCCCATAGCATTGATTAAAAATGAAATCAACCAAACATCATACATATTGTAACATCACTTATAGTGATATTTTTATTAAAAGAAAAAGATTGGCTTTCATTTAAATGTCGGGAATAAAAAGGGTGATGGGTATTTTAGTTAATAAATAATAATAATAATAAAATAATAATAATAATAATAATAATAATAATTCAATTTATAATGCACTTTACATTAATACAAATCTCAAGTGCTACATAAAAATATTTTTAAAAAGGCAAAAAAATAAAAGCAATAATATAACATCCATATAAAATCCATGTTAATACATTACCTAGCTAAAAAGTCTTTAGCTGTTTTCAAAACAGTCCACAGTCTACTGTGCTCTCTAATCATTTAAGAAGTTGATTTTTGTGATTTGATATCAATGAAAGTGATGGTGTTAAATCAGCATATCGTCACTGTCGGGGGGAAACTTTTTATGTCCAAACGATTATTTTTCAGGAAATAAAGAAAACAATGTATGAACATTGCATCGTCATAATTAACATGACACAGACAAAATAAAGATGCTCTGAACGGCTCCTCTGAACGACAGGGGGAAGGAGTTAAGAGGGTTGAGCAACAACTGAAGCATCCAATGCAGTTGAGAGATGAAGTGTTTTCAACACTTTTCATTGGTTAAATATTTCTAAAACTGTTAGGCCAACATGAAGACTGCCCAATGGAATTATTTTATGACAAAAAATAAAAAATGACCAAAAATAGGTTTCTGCCCAACAGCGACGCAATGATATTGTCTCATATCGATCACTGGGTCCTGAACTGAATCAAATTGAAATCATATCGTAGCAGACTTTGTGACAATTGTTGGCCCTTGAAACAATATAATATCGTATCGTGATGAAACTTGGGATTTACACCCCTTACCAAAACAACTCATAACAGCCCCGTGGAAATCGTATCGTATCAGACTTTACCAGAAGTCTGATGAATCAAGATATTGTGATGTAACTGGTGTTTACCTCCTACCCTTACACCCCCTGAACTTCAGTCTCCTATAAAATCCTCACGATATGCCAGTGAAGCGCTGTATATCCGAGTGGGTTTCCCATCTGCGGTCGTTGTTTTCCGTCGCCGTGGCGAATGCTGCAGTGTAGTTAGCGCTCTCTCTCTCGGAGCAGGCGGCGGCTGCATGCCACTGTGCTTTTCAATTAAAATGAAAAAGCCTGCAATTGTTCTCATTTCAGCAGCTGTAAGATACAATCACTGGATCCATTTGTGTAATTTGTGTAATCACAGTGCAGTTTGTTAGCGGTGATAAACTTAATTGCTGGCAGGTGAAGGCGTGCAGAGCAAGGTGTAGCTGGAGGAGAGAGAGAGAGAGATAGATGCTGTAGGCAGAGCTGCCTATAGAGCGCTTCACCTCTCTAAAAGCAAGGCAGGAATCAGCAGCTGCTAAATCTATTTCCATCATTTACATTCACAGCATTTAGCAGATGCTTTTATCCAGAGCAACTTCCATTTTCCCTAATTCGAACCCACGACCTCAGTGGTACCTTTACAAGTCCAGGATTTATACGTGACAAACAGAAAAACGCTCCCTCATGCATGTTGTTTCATTCCTTTCATTTCTTTTCTCCAGTCACAAATTTATTCTCCTGGAAGTTGATAGACAATTTATTTTGACAGATTCCAAGCCGCTTGATGAGATGTTGGTGCAATAAGCAGACGGCGTGGGCGTGAGTTGGAGGTTGTGAATGCGCGCTAAATGGGTGTGTTGATGCACCGCTGACATCGGACGAGCTGACGGCGGGAATACAAGAGATGACCTTTAGCGAAGCGTCCTCACACACGCTACGACTATATTGACATCGTAAACACCACACACTTCCCTCCTCATGTGACTTCTTTCCTTCACAAGCGGGAAATTCCAGCGGGCCTTTAAAAGTCAGGCTTTCAGTGACAGCGAGGTTCTGTTGTGGTGGTAGCGTCAGTCTAGAAGCCTGGCTTTTAAAGCATCTGAATGTTGTGTACTTCTCTGCTACACTAAAATGTTTTAGTCCAATAATGTGAAATACTGAGAAACAGAACTAAGATTAGGTACTTACATTGCAAAAAAGTCAGTAAAATAAGGTAATATTTAAGTGAGGGATTATTTGTCATTGTGAACACAGCACACAGTGCACCAACAGACTGTGACCTCTGCATTTTTGACCCATCCGTGAAGGAGCAGTGGGCATCTTTTTGGCAGCACCCACGGAGCAGTGCTTGGGCACAGTACCTTGCACATTACCTTGCTCTTAGTACCTCTGTGGTACCTTTACCAATGTGGGACTTGAACCAGCGACCTTCCGATCACGGGGCTAACTTCCTAGCTGTTACACTACCAACTGCCACAAAGTACGTACATGGGTATCAGAGCTAGGGAAGTGTTCTTTACTCATGGTACCTTTCCTGCTCAGGGACTTGAACCAGCGACCTTCCAATCACAGGCCCCAACTCTCAAACCATTATTCTAGCAATTGCCCCAAAGTAAGTACATGGGGACTAGTGCTAGGGGAGAGTACTTTACTCATGAGTACCTCAAGGGTATCGTTACCGGTCCGGGACTAGAACCAGCGACCTTCTGATCACCGGGTCAACTCTCTTTGCGCTACTGTTACACTACCGACTGCCCCAAAGTAAGAACAAATGGCAGTGTAGAGTCATAAGGAGGAATTTTTTAATTTATTGGAATTTTTCACCTAATGTAGTAAGAAATACAAGGTTTTAACAAGACTGACTCTGACTCGAACTGCTGCATATTATGTATTTGATTTCTTTTGTAATTAATGAAAATCTGGCTCCAAGAAAAGAATATATTACCAACTAGAAAGAGAAGACTAAAAACTACATTTCAGCTGTAATGATCTGTGCAGCTATTTATGAGCAGAGTAGGCTGGGTTTCCTTCATCAGGTCTTCATCAAGTCATCAGATCATATGTGCTTGCTATGATTTTCATCGAGTTGAAAATATGTCAAAATAGTCACAGATAAGCGACATCAGTGGGATTCGAACCCACGAGTGAAGAGCAGAAAAAGTTGACAGTCCTGCTGAGCGTCTGAGTCACAGTGTCTGATATCATATCATCTTTTTATCATCATTTATATCAACTATAGCGTAAAAATCTACACACGCCTTTTCTTTAAGTTCACATGCACCTGAAGGATGTACCCTGAGACCCAAAACCATGTACATTTTCACATCTTTCAGGGGCTCTCGCCTGCCTACTTGACCCATTTTGTCGCGCTGGAGATGAGTTCCTCGCTGCCGCCTGTCGCATTGAATAAATTTTCATTTGCAGGGATGCAGAATAAATTGACAGTGAAATTGACTCCAAATCCCGTTTTTAATTTTTCAAATAAAGAGGAGAGGGCTGACGCGACTGAGCTCGTGTGACGTGATGAGGGGTCGCAACCCACCTCCGGTTTCCTCGGATTCGGAATTAGGAAAGAGGAAGGATGAGGGATTCGCTTATTCCTGTCTCTGTGCAGATGAGGCCGGGAAGAAGGAGGGGATGGCACTGGGAAGGACGTGCGGGAGGGGGTTGGGGTGTGGGATTGGTTTCCCGGAGGAGAAATTGGACCCCCAGCAGCGCCGGCGACGACAACGACATAGCAGCAGAATTGGGCGTGACGTTGTAGACGTGGTGTTGACACGGCACAGCTGATCTGCATGCAGCGCTCACTCGAAGCTGTCGGCTTCGCTCAACGTGAGGAGAGACGATGAAGGCCAGAGAGCTAAAAACACCTCATTTCCATTTAATCGTTGTTGTTTTGCGAGGGCTTGCACGGGTTTATGAGTGTGTGCATGCATGCTGGCACGGCTTGGTATGCAGTATCGGGGAGGGGCTAACTACGAGCAGCAACGTTACTAACTAACTCTTCAGTATCTTATCAGTAGCACAGCTACTTTTAAAATCCTGTAACTTTAAAAGTAACTACTTTTTAATGAATTGTAATGTAGCAAGGTAAAGATGGGGTGTTGGTGGACAGGGCAATGAGCCATTGTAAATTTTGGGCCGGTGCAGGGACAGCGTGACCAATCGACCACTCTTCACATTGACTTCTCTCATGGGCTGGTTGTTGGGCAAAACTAATTTTGACAAACAGCCAACAACAGCAGGGGGTGCTAATATGATCATTTAAATAAAGATAAAAGTGTAAAATCCACATGGAGGCCTAAAAGTCCAGTTGGTGGGCCTATTTGGGAGAAAGTCCAGGGCTGCCCCTGGACCAAGAGGTCAGGGGCTTCAATCCTCCCTCCAGCACTAGCATTCATTGAGTCCCTGAACAAGACCCTTAATCTTAAATCACAACAAGAAGGTCCTGGGCTTGCTCTTCATGTTGGCGTTGGTTTTCTCCAGTCAGACCCACTTCCCCCACAGTCCAAAAGCACACAGTACAGATTGATTCATGACTCTAAATTACCCCATAGGTTTTATGCAGGTGCTCTAGTGGTTAGGATACTTGCCTCTAGACCAAGAGGTTGTGAGTTTGAATCCAACCTTCAACACTACCATCATTGGGTTCCTGAGCAAGACCCTTAACCCCAAGTTGCTGCAGGGAGATGAGCCCTGAAATGAGCTTATCACAAGTAGCTTGTAGCTTGAAATGTGTACATCAGGAATGTTGGCCAGACGCTGAGACAACGAGACTGCAAAAAACTGCCTTATCAAAAGAGATGCATAACACAGATGATACTCTTTTCATCTCTCCCTCCACGCTGCAGATGCCATAGCTTAATGTTTTTTCTTCTGCCACCGACATCATCGTCGCCTCTTTTTCATTTCAGCCTCACGGGAACTAATCAATGCATCGGCCTGCTCTCTCCCCAGCCCGATTCCGAAATGCGTGAAATCAGCACAAACGCCGCATCCATCCTCTTATTTTGCTCGCACTCGAATGCCTCACCGTTCTGCCGAAACGAGTAATTGGGAATCTCAGCCCTCGTCGGCCTCGTTGGAGCTCTCTCTCTCACTTGCCATCACCCCCCACTCCGCCATTCCTCACATTGATTTCAGCCGTCGCGTTTATGTAATTAATGCCCTGATCGTCACATGGTGAGCCCAAATTTCAGTCAATACCGTGCTGTTAATCAAAGGATCACGCTCCCACAAATTTCCTTGCGTTTCCTAACGAGGTCTGTGGGAAAAAAGTTTGCGATCAGGGGTGGATGCTGATTGCTTATGCAGCTGCACAATACAGCATAATTACGCGCCTAGGAGTCGAGGGAGACGCGAGCTGACAATCACGTTGCCAACGCTGTCGCCTCGGTTTCTGGGAGTCGACGCCTCGACGACAATGATGAAATTTTGGGGAAAGGTGGGGGCGCGAGGAGGGCCTGTCAGTGTTGCGTCGTTGATCACCATCCTGGTTGTTGTTTTAATTACTTTGGAATGCGTCCAGGAACCCTCAAAGAGTGGCAGTTTGCCGTGACATTTGATTTGATACAATTTAATTTTTTTTGCTGTGTGAAATGAACCACTTTTTCATTTTTTGTTCTTCATTCCCTCTTTTTTTTTCTTCCCACCAACCATCGTAGACACAATAAACTGTTGTTGAGGTTGTGGAACGCGAGCTCGATGACTCAGTTATTCTCTTTTGTGCGACCGAAGGTCACTGTAATTATTCGCTGTGTGGTTTTGTTTGTAAGAATTTCACTACAAGAGGTTCTAATTTCTTACTCCACGCGGCTTGGCTGTTTCTTCTTGGTTCTGAGTCGAAATGGCATGGGCTTAACATTGACACAGTTTACCCAGGTTGAGCTTGCACCTTTCAGGCAGCATCAGTATCTCCGTGAAGGTGGAAATACAGCAGTGTTTTAACGGTTCAATCTTTCAGATTGTTTTTTATTTCCACTTAATTATGACCTAACTCCTCATCAGGGCTCCACACAAATCTTTAAAGTAGGCAGGGGGTAGTTGGTAGCGTAACGGTTAGGGAGTTGGCCTCATGATTGAACGGTCATTAGTTCAAATCCCGGACCAGGAAAGATGCCACCGAGGTACTTATTAGCACGGCACTGTGCCCAGAAACTGGTGTCAGATAACAGCAACTAAGTGTTTGTGGTAACTGTTAATCAGTCCTGAACCTTGAATTGGAAGAATTTACATTTTCTTACACAATGACAGTCTGGAGTAAAGTTAAGGGTCTTGCTCAAGTGCCCAATTATTGATGCTTCTGGCAGTAGGATAGAACTGGATTTGTACCTACAACTTCTTGGTCCATTGGAGCAGCTTTGGCAGTGCCTGGGGAGCAGTGATTGGGGACAGTACCTGACTCATGAGTACCTCTCACTACTGTTCTGAGACTTGGACTGGCGACCCTCCATCATAGGGCCAACTCCTGTAACCATTACACTACCAACTGCCCCTGATGTGAGTGTCAGAAGTGGGATTATTAGGCGGTGGTGGTGGTCTAGTATCGGTCCAGGACAGGTACTAATGAGCAAGGTACCGTCATTTAGCTCATTAGCTCATACAGAACAGCTCCAGTTCTGGCATGTTGGTGAGTTTCCTGACATGAACTGCTCCCTATGGGCCAAACAGACCCACACTATCGTACTAAAACCTCCTTGTTTCACAAATAGCTACAGCCCCACACTCCTAATGGAACACAGGCGTTCAATGTCCCTCCAGCGCTGTTTGTTCTGTGCCGCTGTCTCCAGCTGTCCCCATCCCTGTCCTGTTTGCCTGATGTCTGCGTCAAGGTCCCGTCCCGGCTCCAGGAGTTCTAGGGGCGGCCCCTCTTCCTTCTTTTTCCTTTTGATGTTGGAGGCTTGTCTTTTCAGGGTGTGGTCAGTCCAGCCCCACCTTCTTCTCAGGATCTCTTGCTCCAAAGGACGCTGATCTGTCTTCTGCCACAAATCTTTATTACTGATGACCTCTGGTCAGCGCATTCATTCAGCCAATCATTATGCCCAACTGGAGCCTATCCCGGGAACCAACCCTGGGCAGGCACCAACACACTGCAGGGCACACACAATCACACTTCCAGTCACACACTTCATGGGACCAATTTAGAGTATGCCAATTAAGCTATAGTGCATGCTTTAGGAAACCAGAGCTCCTGGCAGAAACCAACGTGAACACACAGAGAGCAAATTCTACACAGAAAGGCCCTACGGCCAACCCGGGGATGGAACCCAGGACCTTCTCAGCCTGCGAATTGAAACGATTCCAATGCTGACACTGATTAATGAAGGTCTACATGTTGTTCATGGTGGTTCTTGTTGTCCTCCATGTTTCTGCTCCATCAGTACAGATGTTCGAGTAGAACTTGGTGTGGCAGCTGATATACAGTACATGCAGTTTCACAGATGGGATTGTTTTGCTTTCTCCATTAGGACACTTTTTGTTTTTTTACCAACCATAGTTCAACCCCAGTTCAATAGTTCAACAAAGTTCTGGTTTCTGGTTCCGTTTACTCAAAAAGCTTTTCGGCTCATTCACACCATCGTTATTTTATCTGTTTTGATGATGCTTTACGTAACAACTACGTGGAAATCCAGAAAATTTACAAACTTTCAAGCACAGATGTGCACTGATTTGACCTTGAGAAGTGAGAATGAGCTGAAGTTGTGCTCTACAGCGCGCACAGTCCTCCTCACTGCACCGAAATAAAATGTTGGAAGCATCTCGAGGCAAAACACAAGCTACACCACAGTCATAAACACTGACCACTCGCCTGTCCAGACTCCCCTGAGTCCAGGTCTGGTCAGTGGCCGTTCAACCGCACCATACTCTCTCTCTTTGTTGTTTCGTCTGTCTCATCTCTTGCTCCACCTCCGTGTCATGGCCATTATTGCACCACAAATTCACCTCCAAGAAATGCTCATGTCTGTCCTCCTTACCAGGCGCTGCACTAAAGCCAAGAGAGATGTTTTGACTACTGGACCATTAAACATGAGTACACCAAATGTTGGGCTCCAGACTCAAAAGTCAGGTCCCATGAATTGGCTGAAGTGCAGCAAATAAAGGATAAATCTGATTTTTTGCTAACTTTAGGTGATCTCGTCTTCAGACTTCCGACTTCCGAGCCCCAGTGGAGCGAGGGGAAGAGTGGGATAAACATTAATGGAAGTGGGTTAGGGAAGATTTATTAAGGAGGCTTTTTGGCCTCGCCGGAGGGAGTCGTGAACCATTTTATTAACTCTCACATGCACAAAGGTAAACAGAGCAGGTAATTTATGTCTGAGCTTACAGGTGGCTGCTGCAGAATCTGGTGTCAGAATTGATCGGTCTGAGTTTTGCTAGAATATAGTTTTAAATATTTGAAGATAAGATCTGTGTATTGTAATTATGATTGTTTCAGAATTACAAGAAAAGATCTTGCAATTATGAGAAAAGGATCTTGTCATTGATTCATTCATTCATTATCTGAACCACTTAATCCCAACCGGGGTCGCAGTAGGGGGACTGGAGCCTATCCCGGAAACTACGAATGCAATGCGGGGACCAACCCTGGACAGGCGCCAACACACCGCAGGGCACACACACTCACATTTACACCTTATGGGCCAATTTAGAGTCGCCAGTTAACCTACAGTGCATGCTTTAGGAAATCGGAGCTCCTGGAGGAAACCCACGCGAACACGGGGAGAGCATGCAAACTCCACACAGAAACGCCCTATGGCCGACCCGGGGATCAAACCCAGGACCTTCTCGCTGTGAGGCAGCAGCACTAACCACTGCACCAGTGTGCCACCCGGAACTTGTAATTATGAGAAACAAATCCCAGATTTAGTGGTGGGGTTGGTTTAGTGGTTAGGACGCTCGCCCCCAGGATAGGCTCCGGTCCCTTGACCCCGACTGGGGTTAAAGCGTTTGAGGTAATGAATGAATGGGATGAAGTGGAAGTGACTTTAATCTTTAAACCAACAGGAAGAAGTAATAAATGAATCTGTAATTGTGTTCATGTGCTGATTTAATAGCTGGTGGAGGAAGAGAGTCCCTTCCAGGAGATCACACTGACCTTTGTGCCTGAACAAACAAAGACTCGATGCCAAGTCTACGCAAAGGTTGACACAGTAATATTAATGCTGTTCACATTAAGCAACATTAATATTTCACTGTGGCTCATATCAAGAAGGAAATAAAAGCGTACAACGCCATCACTCACCAGCGCTAATGATTCAGAAGCTACACCTTTAGAGAACAGATCTGGTCATTTTCACATCATGGTCTCGGAATTGCAAGACAATTATTATTATGATATTTCTCATAAATTAAGTCTCATAATTGTGACATCAAAAATTCATAAATATGAGAACAGTTCTTGTAGTTACAAGATATTTTCTCACAGTTACAAAAAAGCATGAGATAAGGGGTGTAATTTCTTTTTTACATTATTTTTAATGAGTGCTTCCATAAAAAAATGTCCTGTAGAAATGTAAAATTATGCAGTTAAACATGTGATTTGATGGCAAGAGGGAAATATGGGGAAGGAGGACAGAAGAGAAAAATACAAGAAAAGGATAGACTGAAAGAAGAAGCAGGAGGGAATGGAGAGAGAGAATGTGGAGAGGATGGAGAGAGAAAGAGAATGAAAAAGATGGAAAGGAGGGAGAGAGCGAGGAGTGCAAGGGAAAGAAAGAGTCACAAGAGGGAGGAGAGGAAGAAAGTGAGGAAGGTGGGAGGGAAAAGAAATAATAGAGAGAGAGAGCAAGAAAGAGAGATAGTGTGAAAATGGGGAATATGGAGAGAGGAGAGAGGGAACGACAAATACAAAAAGGAAAGAAAGACTGAAACCGTAGATGAAATAGAATGAGAGGGGATTACGCAGGAGGATGGAGAGAGAAGGAGAATGAAAAAGAGGGAGAGGAGGAAGAGAAGAGTGCAAGAAAAAGAGAGACCAAGAAAGAGTGAAGCAACAGGGAAAAGTGTGTGTGTGTGTGTGTGAGAGAGAGAGAGAGAGAGAGAGAGGATGTGAAAGTTGGAAATATGGAGAGATAGAGGAAAGGAGAGAAAAATAAAACAAGAAAAATAAACAAGATATGAAATACAGTGAACGAGGTAGAGGATGGAGAGACGGAGGAAGGACTGCAAGAAAAAGAAAAAGACTGAAATAAGAGTGAGGACACAGAGAGTAAAAAGGCGGGAGGGAAAAAGAGAGAGAGAGATAAAGGTTCCTAAGAGAGTGAGAGAGGGAGAGATAGAAATAATCAGAGAGAGAGAGAGAGAGAGATGGACGTGAGCTGCAGTGTTGTAGGATAAAGCTTGTCAGCATCATGTCAGTGTGACAGTGCTGTGATGTGGAAATAGAGGGAGTGAAGGAGTGGCCCTGTCCATCTCTACTGCAGCAACACACACACACACTTACTCACACACACACACACACACACACACACACACACACACACACTCACACACACTCACTCACTCATACACCGACAATCTTCCGATCACAGTGCCGGACTGCTAACCCTTACGCTATCAACTGCTCCAAACCTATATGTGTGTATTGGGAGTGGACGATACATCGATACACACTGATACATCGTTTCAATAATCAACAGAAATCAGCATGATATTGTCTCACGTCGATGGCTGGCTCCTGGATTACAGTTTTTTACAGACGCTAGGACACATTTCTCAATACTCACTTTTGCAAAACTCTTCACACAATTCTCCTAACCGACTATCAGCTTGGCAAAGTAGTTCATTTCACATTCAAAATGCACTACAACTACCAAAACATTTTATTCAGGTCTCAAATAAACTCGTTCTTCCAGAACACTAGCAAAGGTTGACAGCCGACAAACACACTTATGATTTACACCGCTTGTGTGTGTGTGTGTGTGTGTGTTCAGATATGAGTATGAAGCAGGAGTATATGTCCGTCCAGTGAGCTGTGATATAAGATGTAAGTGACAGCTGCTAGTGGCTCACTCTCTTCGTCTGCTCTCTGAATTGCAACCTCGCTCTCATCACGACGAGCCGTAAAACAGCGTGTGACAAATGTATTGTTATTATTATTATTATTATTTTTTGTTTGTTTTATTTTTAAGTTCACTGACAACTATTAAAGTAGTTTTTTTCTAATGAAAGAATGCACATCTTTATGATTTTAAAACAATTGAAAGAAGCACACAGATGTAGTGTCAGGCTGCACGGGGCGGGGTCACGTGGTGGTTGTTGGTTTTTAACACACTAGAGTATTTATTAACAGAATTTAAAAAATAAATGATGAGATGGGCAGGATGAGGGGGATTCGAGCTTTGTGTTGATTATTTGTTGATATTTTGCCCAGCTCTGGGATGTGTGTTTTCTTGGTTGTCTCCTTGACTCTTTCCCCCCACGGTTTCTGCAAGTGGTCCCGTGAGCAGTACGACAAGCTCTCCACCATGCACAAGAACATGCAGAAGCTGTACGAGGGACTGGGCAGCTTCTTCGCCTTCGACCCGCACACGCTGGGCAGCGAGGACTTCTTCGGGGAACTCAACAACTTCCGCTCTCTCTTCATGGTGAGTTTCAGCAGCAGCAGTGATGATGATGATGATGATGATGATGATGCGCTCATTCTGGTTTTCTTCCTCTCTTCTTCTCTGTTTTCTTTCTTTCTTTGCTTATCTGAGTCTCTCTCTTTCACTTTGTCTCTCTCTCTCTCTCTCTCTCTCTCTCTTGCGCTCTTTTCATTCTTTTTATACTTTCTGTCTCCCAGAGAATGTTTTTCTTTCTTTTTTTCTGAAAACAATGGATGCTGAGTCATTGTCTGTTGATGTTTTATAAAACTGTATCATGATGCTTATGTTACACTCCTATCTACAGTATATATCTATCTATCTATCCATCCATCCATCCATCCATCCATCCATCCATCCATCTATCTATCTATCTATCTATCTATCTATCTATCTATCTGTCTGTCTGTCTGTCTGTCTGTCTGTCTGTCTGTCTGTCTGTCTGTTTCGAGACCAGTTATTAAAAGTCTCCGTCTTGTCTCAGACTTGGCCATATTTGTACTCTGTCTTGTCATGGACTTGGATTTAATTTGAAGACCATCCGAGACCACAACTCTGAGAATATTACTATTAATACTCTTTGAGACTGACGTAGACATTTTTGTGTTGTTTATTAATTAGTGTTTTAATAATTCAGAATCCCTTTAACTTACACAAACCACACACATGCCGTCAGGATCACAAGACTTTCAACTTACTGACATTATATTCATTCCTCTGTATGTGAAATTATTTCTGAGTAATTCCTTGCACAATAACTGAAGTAATTGCGTAAGAAGATATTAATTACATTATTCACGATGTAAACACACGTTAGTGCTCACGAATCTCATATGGAACGCCATCATGCTCAAAAATGTAGCTGTAACTACTAGCAGTAGTAAGAACAGTGTGTGTATTATTGAATTGCGGTGGTGGTGTTATGCAGAGACACTCTATGGCTTAGTGCTGTGAAGAACAATAAGGTGGAAACACTTCTTTATCCATTTGGTGTCCATCTGGATACAGAATAAAATTATTTGATAACTACATTTTTCTATATTTATTTTTTCCCTATTGATTACTCTCTAACTTGAATGAACAACAAATCTGATCAATTGAAAATGAAGAAATACTAAAGTGTAATTTGTGTAATTCTGAGCAGATTTGGACTCATTTAGATCTATAAAATGAGCCGCTTTTGATCTTTCTGGAAGAGAACTACATTTCCAGTACCATTATATTACATAAAGATAAAAAGTTAAACAATTATAGATATATTAGAGAGAAATATTGAATAAACATGTTTAATAATGCTTAGGCTTTGCGTGCTACACTTATCATGTGGTGTAAAATGTCAGGACTTGGTCTCAATTTAGGTGGTTTTAACTACAACTCTACTATCTGTCTGTCTGTGTATCTATGTAGCTATCCATCCTCATATAGAAGTTGAGTACAGTCTGCTTGATCTCTACAACACTCGTCCATTTTCACACTAAATCAAGTTTAAACAGCAACAAAGTTTTTACACCACTAATGCTATAACACCTCTTTGTCTGCTCCATTCCTTCTCTCACTCTGTGTGTGTGTGTGTGTAAGACAGCACAGCAAGAGACATGGACTTAATTGTGAGGGTTTGTGGCTTTGCTTATTTATTTGTTCATTTATTTCTTTAACTTGCCATCAGGCACTGCTTCACAGCCTTAATCTGCGTACGTGTGAAAACTCGGCCGGTGTTGCTTTTTAATTGCCGTCCGTTTAGCGCTAGCTCATTTCCGCAGGATTCCTCCTGCCTCCGAGGGAAACGTCCGGCATGAAAAATGATGTAACAGAAGCACATTGTGATTTCCAGCTTATTTGTGGAGTAAAAAACAATGCACGCTTCAGTGTAAGCATGCGAGGTGGTGAGAACGCTCCAAGCATAACAATCAACAGCACCACCACCATCATCATCATCATCATCACTCAGAGAAAAATTAAACCATGCACTCTTTTGTGAGTTCTGTCCATTTTTTCGTCCCTTTTTCTGCCGCAGACTAAGATGGATCTCAAATTTCTACGCTTTACTGCACAATCACTGTTCTTCACTAAGCCACCAAATTTGACGTGATTTGAGGGATCTCTGTGCCTCTTTTCATATCTTTGAATATCTTCAAATATTTGCATATTCACTCACGTCTCAAGCATCTTCCATAATGTTCAGTTAGGTCCTGTGTCCACCGAATGCGTTTTTTTCTGCTGGCCTATTTTTAATACAAATCCTAGTGGAGACGTTCAGAGCACTTCAAGTTGAATCCAGAAATCAGTTCAACTATCAGAACAGTGCTGCACTCGTCAATGTCACTTGTCAATCAAAATCGAGGAAGGGGCGGGGCATACACAGTCAAGAACTCACTACAAATGACGGCATATCTGGAGCAGCATGCCCCCAATCTCATCTGGAAGACGTGAGAATCTTGTCGACTAAACTGACGATCTCAAAGCAACACGGTGAAAGAGGAATGAATGAGGAAGTGGCCGATGGCGCTTTTAGCAACAACGAGCGCTGAGAGAAAGCACTGAGAAAGCACTCTGAAAGTGAGGGCTTGGGCGCTCTCAGCGGAACAAACACGTTTGATGGACACAGGCCCTTAATCTGCCTTTTCCAAGCAATAAAAGTCTCCCAGAAACCTGGATCCATGAGAGTTCAACGCTCACCAGGGGTGTCGCTAGCCGATTTTACCGGGGCTTAAGCCCAGAGCATTTTGAGTCTATCCTGGGTAGCCAAAATAACTGTACAGTTGTTAAGTATTTATTTCATTGATTGTGTCGTAGTTTTTGCATCAGTTAGGCCACTGCGGCTTATAGCTCTGGAGAAATGAGGACTAATTATTTTTACATAAAAGTTATATTTCACATTTTAGTTAACCATCTCCATTACTGATTAAGACATTATGACATTAATTTATCAAAGACAGTAATCAAATTTCTTAATTTTATATTTGCAGTAATTGCTGTTATTTTATTTTACTAAGTATTTTTATGTTACTATTTTCATATTCTGTGTGTATTATCTGTCCAAGATTCCTTGAGATATTGTTTTGCTGTTGTGGCTTGTTGCCATCTGCGCCGCCCTGGACAGTGTGACTTCAGTCATTGAATAATTTAGTCCTGGATTCTGTTTAATAACGCCAGGTTTGAGTGTCCGTCTCTAGTCGCAGTCTGGGTTCCTGATTGGACTCGGCAGGTTTGATGTACGTGAGCTCCTGTTATATAGAACATTAAAGAAGGAGTGCATTCATCTCGCTAACGCTTCCACACCTCGTCATCATCATCATCATCATCATCATCATCATCATCATCATCATCATCATCATCATCATCATCATCATCATCATCATCATCAGTTACTCCAGCCCTCATCTGGCAGACTGCTGACCCGGTCACACGGGCAAAATGGATATTGTCACTGGTTGGCAGTGAGGGTTATTAAGAAAATTCATATGCATGATAGACATCTCATTAAATTCCCCCATTGATTTTCTTTCCTCTGACACACTTCGGGCCGCGGCATATTTACGGCTCGTCGCTGCTCTTCGGACTCGCTTAGCCGTAAACATTTATCCTCCGATATGAGCGATATTGCAGAATGTTAAATTGGCTGAGTGACATTCCCATTTGGTAGAGAGAGAAAAAAGGAAAACGAAATGCAGCTGCCAGCCCTTCTCCAGGCGAGAAATACACACACACCCACACACTCTAGATAAGAAAGAGCCTCTTTCAGCAACAACGCTTAAGAAGAAATTTGTTCTTAAAAGCCACTTACACACTTTTCACAAAGATTCTGACATTCACTTATGTGTTCTTGTTTGATTCAAGATTCAAGATTTTGCCACGTACAGAGTTATACAAGTACAACATGCAGTGAAATGTGCCCTGAATCCTCCTGAATCAAAAAATAGAATTTAAGAATTTTAAAAGTTTACAGGCTTAGTTAAAAATCTTAAAAGTCCCATATTATGACAAAATTGACTTTTTCTGTTCTTTGGACATCATTTGGGTCTGTACTGCCTCTACACACACTGTAAATTTGATTTAAAAAACGATCAATTGTGTCAGTATTAATGTAGGAATGTCAGAAATTGTGTGCTTAAATGAGCCGTTTAGATTTCTCCCCTACACTGCAAAAAATGAAATCTTAACAAGCCAGAAAATCTTAAAAAGACGAAATAGATCTGTTTTTTTTATTTTAAGAATAACTGACTTGACTAGACTTGTATGTGTGAGATAAATAATCTAATTTTAAGAAACGTTGGCTACAATTATCTTATTAAGAAACATGTACTGATGATAAGAACTTCTTAAAATGAAATAAGAAATTTAATTAAGAGAACGGACAGGTTCTCATGATCTCCACCACGAGTTAAGAAATTCATGACAACTTTGCTTATTTTAAGAATATTAAAGCTAAAAACATGGAAAAAGGGCAAGATTTTTATTCTTGTTTTAGGAGATCTTAACAAGATAAATTTTCTCACTATATTGGCAGATAATTTAGCTTGATTCTGGAACCTTCTTATTATCCTTTTCTTTTCTTATTTTCTGACACTGCTTTTTTGCAGTGTACTTCTGCATCACATTACTGGAGATCTGAATAACTCCGCCCTCCTGTCTAAGAAGCTCCGGCCACCAGGGAGAACCGCTAGCGCTTCCAGGGGATAAAGTGCATTCCCGTACCATACGTTACAAAACATTTACACAACACGTCGACACTGAAATACTGTCTCGAAGAAATTTTATAATTGGCATCGTCCATTTTGTCAAATAGTCACCCAGCCCTACTCTATTTAAATTTAAATTTAGTAAAAAATTTAAGAAATAAGGAAATATTGTTGAAAAAGGTCCAAAATTCCGTAGCTGCATTTCACTATCATGTCGGCAGGAGTGGCGTGTTGGCAGGTGAAGTGTGTTTTTGCTGTTCACCCCCCCCACTCTGCCGCCTTCACCCCCTCTCGTTTTTTGATGTGCATATTTGAAGTGTTAAACAGAAGAGACGGATAGAGAGCAGGAGAGAGAAGGAGAGAGAGAAGCCCACTGTGTAATCCTTACCAGAGGCTACGGATGAATATCACTATATTAATGACTTATCAAAGTGCAGCAGATGGGGGCTGAACCAACAGCCTCGCGCCTTAATTGAGTGTGCTGCTGATTAGCCCAATAAAGCTGGGAGAGATTAGGACCGGGGTGTGATGAAGCATCACAAGCGTGACTCAGCCAGCGGTGTGTATGTGTGTGTGTGTGTGTGGACCCCCCATGTTGGGGAGTAACTAAAATGTGCAGTACGACTAACTTAACTCTGTTATTCAGTAACTTATCAGTAAAATGCTGTAGTGATTATTTGTTGTTTATTTGTGAACACAGCACAACACACAGCGCTCCACAACCATGTGACCTCTGCATTTAATCCGTTGGTATAGGAGCAGTGTGCACCTTTTTTGGCAGTGCCTGGGGAACAGTGCTTGGGAACGGTACCTTTTTCATGAGTACCTCAGTGGTACCTTTACCAATTCGGGATTCAAACCACCTACCTTCCGATCACGGGGCAATTATTTCCCCTGTCCTTACAAAAATGATTTTCAACTATGAAGCATTCCAGGTGGTGATCTACTGGTAGGGCGACTCTAGACCAAGAGGTTGTGGGTTTGAGTCCTGAGTGAGTGAGATTATACTTGACTTAAACACTGTTTTCCTACTAAAACAGTGTAATAATTACACAGCCATATGTATCTGCTAAATGATTTATTACTAAAATAACATCTCAAACATGATTCCTTTGAACACAGTTGTGTCATTTAGTGACGCTCCCTAATCCTGCGGCGCTAAAAGCATCAGGAACACAGAGATTGTGAGTGAGAGCTGGTGTTGTTGAGGAAGTTAAACAGTATAATGGTGTGATGTGCTTTTGGGCTTGTAGTGTGTTGTGTTGCTTGTTCTGCTCAGTGTCACATCAGTATGTAGGAATTAGTGTGAATGTTGAACGATAAACCAGCTTTACCACAGTCACACTTCACATGGAGAACCAGTTGAGCGTCCGCACATTTACAGATCGGCTCCATAGATCGGCCCAACACCAGCGACACTCGATCCGGCTGTTTGAGTTGTTATCGAACAGATATCTCATCCACGTATCGTATCAGTGCCATCTCTAGCTTGTAGTGTAGTAACTAAGATATTAAAACAGCAGCTTGAAGTGGAGCGTTCATACTTTTAATCAAAAGTAGCAGCTTGAAATCCTTCCATTTTAAAGTAGCTTCCTCAACACTAATGTTGCTCCATCATAACATCCGGGTCATGGATAGAGAGAGAAAGATTAGTGTTGATGATGTGGCGCTAACGACGACCATCGTCCCCGGCGACGACTTCACGTGGCTCGCCTCCCCGGCGTCCGTACCACTTTTGAGCGTCCTCGTTTATCCCCGTCACCGAATTATCGCTCGTCAACCTCTGCCGCCTCTCTGGATTGGGCCACTTTTCATATTTGGCAGCGTCGGCTTTATAGGCCTTCGGCGCCACGCTCGCTAATGGAATCTGAAAAAGGGCGGCTCAGATAACACGGACGGGGAAAAAACGCCCTCCGTACGGGCCGAACGCCGGCCTCGCTCGCTCCCTCGCTCCCTTTTAAAGTAATTACATTGGAGATTATTGCTGAACATTGCTTGCACAAAAGTGTTAGTGCTGGCAACATTCAAGATGCAGAATCAGAAGCAGGAGGAAGTTTATTGCCCAGTACACTGTCACATACACAGAGTTTGTTTTGGTGGTTGCTGCGCAGACACTAAGCTTATGAGAGTTCGGCCTGAGATATTAGCAACATCCGACCCACGCCTTCTGTCTTAAAATGTATGGAGCACGCAGTGGAACATTCACCAGCAAAATCTCTTGTCTTTACACACCCAACTCTGCGTACACACAAGGAAATATTTTAACTCACTAAATTGTGTGTTTGCCTCACTTAGTGAATGTGAGCTCACACATGGGCTGTGCCCCAAGCCACATACTACAGCACCTAATAGTATGGTAGGTAAGGTGTTCTTCTCATATTTTCTATATGGTAGTATGCATCTCAGGAAATAGCCGGAGTTGTAGCTCAAGAGCTCTCTATGCACTATGTAGTGCACATGGAGTGTCACATGCGTCCTATTTGACACTATTTTGACAATACATAACTTTTTCATAAAATGTTGTGCACTACACTGGAAATGCTCCACCCTCGCTCCACTCTGCTTTCACGCTCGCTTGACTTGATGCTGTGTTAGAAATGTCAGGACTATGGCGCTATGTTTGGTGAGAAAAATATCTTGTCTTTACACACTCAACTTTACCTTTGTCATTTATCGGCATCGGCAGATATAAACATGAAAAATATTGAATATCAGTATCGGATGATACTTACCGTATCGTGGATCCCTAGATAATAGGCCATTCAAGAAATATAATGCAGGTTGGCGAACTACAGCTGTTTTTAAAGAAATACAGAAATAAACTTTCTTACTTCACTTACCATATTGCCAAGCTACATCACTGCCTCACTGTTTGCAAGCGATTGTCTTAAAATTAGCTTTTCAAAGGCAAAAAGTAGTCAAGTTTGTAAGTAACTAGCGTTAGCTCCTCTCCAACATTATTGCTTACTTTTTTTTAAAGCACTGCAGAAGACGGGACAAGCGTTTGGAGAAATTTCCCATTTTTAGTCACTTTTACCAGCCGTGCTGAGAAATTGCTCATTTTTCTGCTATAACGTTTCGCCAAAGTTCCTCAAAAGTGCTTAACGACGGCATATTCAGAGCAACCTGAGTTATGGATATTAAAAAAGAGCAATATGCTTTAATGAGATGGAGACAGAAGTCTTAAATCGGCACGTGGCTGAAGTCCAGCTCTATAACTCCAAAACCTTTAAAAAGTAAAATGTCCTCGCTCGTGCTAGACGGACAGACGGCGATCGCTATCAGCTTCTGGCTTCTTTTAACCACGTCTCCGCGAGGGCGCTAATTAAACCGAGGGGTTTGAGGGAATCTCCTGCCCTGCTATAATCAGCTTTTTAAATGAGTTGGGATTATTTAGTGTGCAAACACAATTATCCCAACTAATTTGCCTTAACGTATCGATTACTAGCCACCGCCGACGACCCGAGGACTTCCTGCGGATTTCACTTTGTCCTTTTTGTGTTATTTGTTGATTGTCTGTTCCTTCTCGACGCGGCGTAATGAGGAAGTGAGATGTGGCGCTGCAGGAGGCCGGTGGAGACGCGACGTGCCACTTACGAGGATTTTTTCCGCCTCTTTACTCAGATTTTTCATTGCCGGTTTCCATCCTCTCGGAGCAGGGGAGTTTCTCTTTCTAACTCAGAAGTGCTTAAGGTTAATGCCAGCGATAGCAGGCAAGTATGAAATGAGAGATTAGACGTACGACTCCGAAGCCGCTCATCTGGTCTCACTTTCCCACAAGCTTAGCATTAAACTCCTTTTTAGCTTTAATAGACAGTGTTCTAGTTTCTCTTCTGTTCTCAGTCATGTGGTGATCGCTGGGGCTGCTTGGTGAAGCCATGCAGAGCAGTTTTCGGGGAAGATACTTTTAACCTCAGTGAAAGTGAGTGAGTGATTATTTGGCATTGTGAACACACCACAATTATGACAACTTTTCTGCAATTTTTGACCAATCATTGTCATTTCCCATAAAGAGTTGAGAAATGCATGTGATTAAAAACGCATCAGATTTATCCACAAAAATAACTACACTGAACTGAACAATAACTGAACTTTTTACCCCTTTGAAGTCATAGGGGCCAGATCCTATCCCAGGACTACGGGGGCGAGGCAGGGACCAACCCTACAACAAAACGCCTAAAAACTTTCAGCGTAATTTTTAGAAAAGCTGTTGCAAAATCAGGCATTTTAAGCAGCAACAATCTCAAAAAAGAGACTCAACGGTGTAGTGTTCTGTCATGCTACATCATTCATTGTTAGAAATATTTGTCACTTTTTAAGCTACAACATTTTAAAAGTAGCTTTTTACTAAGAAGCTACTGAATAAAGTAGTTAGGTTAGTGGTGTCACTTATTTTAATTTAATTTTTGTAAATAACAATTTTACATTTTAGCACATACAGTCTTCCCTGCATTAATCTGGCTAACCCTTAAAAAAAAAAGGTTGTGTTAATTTGTGGTGAACAGTGGAGTTTGCCAGAATATGTTGCCACAAGTTTGTCATTGTCAGTCACTAGTGTCACTGTATTTCCAGAGATTTGCTGAAACAATTAGCCAGTAATGACAAACTTGTGGTGAACTTTCGGTGACAGATTTGCCAGGTGCATAAGTTTTCCACAAAGTTTGCTAGAAGTCCACCTCAAGTTTCCCACAAACCTAATGTGCGTGTGAACATATGACCTTGCTGCAAATTTGTGGCAACATTAGCAAAGGTTAACGCCAACTGTCTGCCAGAAGCCAAACGTTTTTTGTAAGGGAAGCAGTGTAGTGCAAAATGATGTTTATTGGCCAAATTTTCATACAAGATATTAGAATTTATTTTAGCAACAGTTTAAAGTAGAATATAGATTTTGCATAAAGGCTAATAAAAGATGTTTCACCTGAGACACGTGGTTTAATCAGGACGCTGATGAGATGAGTTTTATTTAGATGAGTTTTATCCGTGAAAAAAAAATGTAATAAGACACAAAACTAATTGCATTTTTATTTCAGTTTAAAATTCTTCCGAGGTCAATAGACTTGTTATGGCTGAAGCAAAAGTGCAGTTTCTCTGTAGCAGGAGCCTCGTAAACGGCGCGTGTTGATTAAGCTGCTGCTGCGTGGAGATTTTGTTATTACCAAACGCCGCGCTGGGATTTGAGACGGGTAAAAGTAGTGTTTGTGGAGGAAGCGTTTACTCCTTGTTGTGTGTTAATGTGATTATAGATTTTGTATTAGATATTAGCGAAGGCTTCCAGCTCTGGCCGGCGCTCGTCACGTGCTCGAGATTGGTTTATCTCATAAAGTGTCTCGTTAAGCTTCTAAAACGTAGAACTCAATTAAGAAAATTGATAAAATCTGAAATACTGCCCTGGGCAAAACAAGAACGCAGCTCTCACACAAGAGAAAGCCGATATGTTGCCATGGCGATTGGAGTTTTTGCATGTTTGATCAGGGTAAGATAATTACGTTGTGTAATGGTGTTTGGAGGCAGAATGACTTGTTTGTTTATATTAAAACTGGCCGACAGGAGTCTTTATTTTTGTCACAAGGAGGAAGCGATTTTCCACATAAACACATGGAGACATGTAATAAGATGTAAGTTATTAACCGGGTGGTGATTAAAACTGAGAGCATAACACAGTGGCTTACTCTATATATTTATGTTTATCAGTTTATCACATAATAATAATAATAATAATAATAACAGAAGTTGTAATTAAGATTATTATCTAAGAAATGCTGGACTATTAACATTACAGTCTCTTAGTGATATCTTTCTTTAATTCCCTCCTTCTCTCCCTCTCTCTGTCTCTTTTTTCTCTCAGTCTTTACCTGTCTCCCTACTCTACTTTCTCTTTCTTTCTTTCATTCTTCCTTTTCTCTCCCTCGCTCTCTCGTCGTCCACCCTCTTTATCTTTTTCTCACCCTTCCTTCTCTCTCTCTCCCATTTTTCTCTCTTCTTCACCTCTACACCGTTCAATATGAACATCTTTTAGCCTCTTTTCCCTTAGTGTTAACCCCTGAAGTCTGAGAAGCTCTCTGTATCTCTCCCTACACCCATCCCATAATCCCCTGTTGACTCCGGGGTGTTTGGAGGAGGAGGGGGAGGGCGGCATCCGGCTGACCTGTCCCCCTTCATTACGCCGGACGTGTTGCGGCGGCGACTCATCCCCCTCACCCTGACTGTCCTCGCCCTTAAGACGGCGGTGCTGGAGGCGGGTGCCTGGGGCGAGGGACCTTTTCCAAAAGCGTAAAGGTTACCTGGCACATCTCCGTCCCCTCGTCCCCCCCCACCTCGTCCCCGTGCCCCTTCCGCGTCTCCTCCTCCCGCCCTCCTCCGCTCGTGTTCCTCATCCGCCTCGACACCTCCGTGACATTTAAGAAAATAGAGGCAGGATAAAGAGCCCGATATCTCCTTCTCCACCCGCAGCGTCTCGTGTTCAGGCCACTCTCTCCTTCTCACGGGTCTCAATGTACTTAATGCCGGGTCAGCGTGGAGTGCCGGACCGCTTCCGGACCGGACATCGCACGGAACCGGCTCCGGCATGCACACTATATCCATGTCCAAATCTCCAATCACTAGAGTACATTAGTTTTTTGCATCACAGCGAAATGTGAGCTCTGCATATGACCCATGCGAAAGAGCAGTGGACAGCTAACATGGGGCAGCACAGGGTATCAGTGCTTGATGCATGACCCTTTGCTCATGAGAACCTCAGTTGTATCATTACCGGTCCAGGATTTGAACCGGCAACCTTCCATTTACAGGGCGAACAGCCTAACTACCAACTGCACCAAAAGTGCTGGACGATAAAAAGATCTCAATCATTTCAAAAAAACATATGTCCGATGTTGACAATACGCTTGGCGAATCCTCGATAGCCAGAATGTGTAGTTCTAGTTTATGGTGACTATCAAAATTGATCAATATGGAAAAATATCTGAGGATTTTAGGATGGCACACTGCTGTGGAAGGTCCTGGGTTCAATCCCCCGGTCGGCTATGGGGTCTTTCTCTGTGTGATTTCCCTGTGTTGCTAGGTACACAGTCCAGAAGCATGCACTGTAGGTTGATTCTACTCTAAACTGTCCCATTAAGGCATGAGTGTGTTTGTTTGAGTGTGTGTGCCCTGTGGTGTGTTGATGCCCACCCAGGTTTAGTCCCCACATCACACTCGGTGTCCAGGGATAGGCTCCAGTCTCCATGACCCCGACCAGTTCAGATAATGAATGTTGTGATTTGGGGTGTGACTCTTTCAAAACAGCACCAGCTCTTCTAGTCACACTTGCAGAGAGTCGTTAACGGAACTCAGCAGGTCGTTGGGTCCAAACCTTTTGGAGAACTAAGTTCAGAGCAGGATGTTGGCTGCCTTAAATCCTTCTGTCTCATCATGTAATCACACACCCTCGATGATGTTGAGGCCACGACACTGCTTGGAGGCCTCAGTGGTACCTTCGTCAGTCTGGGACTTGGACCAATAACCCTCTGATCATGGGGCCTAACCATTACACTATTACACTAACCATCCCTAACCATTACACTACCCACTGCCCCACACTGACTGATTTGATTAGATTTTTCTCCCAGAAAGAAAATGAACACAAAAACATATGAGTTATGAACCGAATTATGGATTTTTGATTTGAAGAAGCGTTAAACTCCTAGTTTTCACAGGTAGTGTCTAAATTAGACGATCTGTTGTTCTTTCTCACCCCTTAACCACACAGCACATCGCCTGGTCACGGCAACGTCCTGCTGTTGTTTTTGAGTTTACTGTCCACATTCTCTGTCCTGTTGTTGTTAACCTCGCCCTCGCCCTCGCCCTGCTGTACCACCCACGTCCCGCAAAATACTCCAGTTCCACTTTATTTACTGCGGGAAGCTTCACTGTCGTTGCCCCGACCCTCTCTCTCTTTCAGTCTCTAATTCCTTTCTTCTCACTCTCTCTGTCTCTCTCTCCATTTCTCCCACTCCAGGACGCTGTGAAGGAGAACCACAAGAAGCGAGAGATGGAGGAGAAGATCAAGAGGGCCAAGCTGGCGAAGGAGAAAGCCGAGCGGGAGAAGCAGGAGCGACAGCAGAAGAAAAAGCAGCTGATTGACATGAATAAAGGTAGGACTGTCTGCCCCGATGCTGCACAGCGCTGCCTCGCTGGGATTTTTTTTCTCCTTTCCTATTTTTCCACACAAATCCCATGCACCGTGTGGAGGGAGGCACTCCGGCTGTGAAAAATCACACACTTTATTCACCACTCGTGCACTTAATACACTTAGTCTCTGCGGATTTGCAGAGACTCGGTTTTAGGAGCCGTGTGACGGCGATACATTTGCAGTTTGACGTAGCTACAGTTTGCGATGTGACGTAGCCATGTTGTTGGTGGGAAGGTGTTTTAGCTAATGAGGGTTTTGGGACGCTCCTGAAATAACCAGCGTGACAATCGTAAATGCATAACATACGTATAATAAGCTAAATCTCGCTCTAGCATCTTTATGAATGCAAAACTGTATTAAATTGAGTCCTGTTTTTGATTTAGTCTTAGGTCCAATCCCATTTCTCCCTCCGTTTTGCACTTCCCCTTGTAGGGTAATGTGCCCCATTTGTTTTGGACTTAGAGGTGTAGGTCACATTGCGTCCTCTAGTTAGAGCCCTTTGTTACGTCCTGGACTCGAGACCGGAGCGTAGATAAAAGGAAAAGGGAAGAAAGACGCACACCAGCTGCAGAAAACTCAAAAATGAATTTGAACTCAATTTAAGTGAGTGATTATTTGCCATTGTGAACACAGCCCACAGCGCACCACAACCACATGTGAGCTCTGCATTTGATCCATCCGTGAAGGACTGGTGGGCATCTTTTTGGGCAGCGCTCGGGGAGCAGCAGCTTATTTTTGGCAGTACCCGAGAACAGTGCCTTGCTCATGACTACCTCAGTGGTACCGCAGTCGGTAGCGTA
Source organism: Distichodus sexfasciatus (assembly GCA_032718565.1). Lineage (NCBI taxonomy): Eukaryota > Metazoa > Chordata > Actinopteri > Characiformes > Distichodontidae > Distichodus > Distichodus sexfasciatus. The sequence continues at coordinate 884,396 of JAVGVS010000075.1, forward strand.
ACGGTTACGGAGTTGGCCCCTTGATTGGAGGGTCATTGGTTCAGGTCCCGGACTGGTAAAGGTACCACCGAGGTACTCATGAGCAAGGTAGCAAAAACAAGCTGCCAGCTGATCCTTCAGACATTTCGCTGTGAAACACTGTGTGCTGTGCTGTGTTCACAACCACTAATAATCACAGACTTAAGTTAAAAATATTATTTGCTTGTTTTCAGCATCTCTGCATTGGTTCCAACTTCACTTTTTGCTGTGTTGGATACTCTTGATGCATTTTGGTGCGAGTGAGGCATAAGACCTTCACTGCTACAGTAAAACGTAGGTCACCCATAAAGCCGGAACATCACCCTCGTGGAGCAGAGAGACGCGACCGGCTAGCAGCCCGAGCAGAGCCGAGATGCATTTCGGGCTTTATAGCGCTCCTCAAAGCCAGTAAATGTGGTGGTGGGGGCTGTGTTGATGATGGTGGTGGGGGTTTGACTGAGCAGCAGCACAGACCCTGCGTTGATTGGCTCCAAATCTGGAGACTTTTATACACCACTGCTTTTGTCCGAGCCCTCCTTTACTTCTCCTTTCTCCTTTTTTTCCTTGGGCACTGCAGAATATTGTGTGCACTCGGTCTCATGCAGTTACAAAATGTGCTATTAGAGATTCAGAGGGCTCTCTGCACTGCGCTATTCTCAGCTTCACAATGAGGCAGAAATTTCTGCCCCTGGCCAAAAGCAGCCAGTGAGGTCTTTTTGTTCTTTCTGACATCTACAGCGTTTTATTTTTTCTTCTTCTTCACCCTCCCCTCCTCTCTTTTTCCCCCACAAGCTACCAGCTTCAAATGTCATAGCCAGTGCAGGGTATTTTTCAGCCGCCTCACATTTGGGCGAGGGAGAAAGTGACATCTTTCTCTTTCTCTTTTCAACTCATTGCAACTCTTCCGAGATAATTGACGCGAGCGACTTTCTTAAGAGGTCAGAAGTGACCTCTGTGAAATGCTCAGCTTATAATGACACTCTGGGATGCGATGGCTAATGAGACTGGGCAAACACGTCACTGTGTGTGCAATTTAGCTCATTTCAACTTCATCTCTAACCAAATATGTACTCAGTTTGTGCATGAAATGAGCAAAAACACAGCAAAGAAAAACAGCAGTGAAAAGAGATCCAGCTTTTGAAAACCACCACACCTCTGCATTTAACCCATCTGGGAAGGAGCAGTGGGTAGCTAACATGGACAGGGTCAGGGAGCAATGCTTGGGGATGGTACTTTGCTCACAAGTAACTCAGTGGTACCTTTACCAGTTCAGGGATTCGAACCAGCAACCTTCTGATCACGGGGCAAACTATCAGCTGCCCCAGAGCAACTTCCAGTTTCCTAATTTCAGGTAAAGTCTCCCTGCAGCAACTCTGGGTTAAGGGTCCTGCTGATTGAACCAATAATTGGAGGTAGGAATCGAACTCACAACCTCTTGATGCAGAGATGACTATCCTAACCACTAGAACATCATCACCACTGCGTAAAACCTATGGCGACAATTTAGAGCCAAAACTGTTTGCTTTTGGACTGTGGGAGGAAACTGAAGCACCCAAAGAACCAACACAGGGTTCAAACCCAGGACCTTCTTGCTGTGACTTGGGGTTAAAGTCCTTGCTCCTGGACCCAATGATGGTAGTGCTGGAGGTAGGAATTGAACTCACAACCGCTTAGTGCAGAGGTGAGGATCCTAACCACTCTAGAACACCACTTGACTAGGTGACGTGGTAGAAAAAATTTCTTTCTCTGGACCCAAATTAGAATATTTTCTGCGTTGTGGCTGTAGATATTGAGCAGTTGTATATCAGCAAAATCAACATCACGATTAATTGAACATTTTACTTTGATTATATTTAACGAGCAGTTACATTGTTTTGGGTTTTCTCATAGTTCAGGTTTGTGCTGTAAATATGCTCGACTATTTGCAATATTTTTATGAAAGAGTGATTATTTTTTGTCATTTTAAAATAGTTGAAGAATAAGGGAGAAGGTTCTCATCATGTGAAACTGAATGAAAACCTTGTGAAGATATGAACACTACATGAACATTGAATGAAAACAAACTCACTGCGGTGTGTTGGTGTCTGTTGGTTGGTCCCCACCTTGCTCCTATAAGTTCCATTCCTGGGATAGGCTCCATGCCCCTCTCCTGGGATTAAGCGTTGCAGGGAATGAATGAATGAATAAAAACAAACTTAGTGAACACACAAACTCCACATAACATGGACCATGGATTTCGAGGGTCTTTTTTGAGATTGTTGGGCCTAAATAGCCTGATTTTGCAGCAGCTTTTCTAAAAAATTGTGATGAAAGTTGCTGTGTTTTTAGGCGTTTTGTTGCAATACAGTTGCGGGAGCAAGTCAAAGTTGTGGAAAATTTGTGATTTTGTCTCCCTTTATAATGATTCTTTAACAATGCATTGAAATGAAGGAACAATACCACTATTATTTTTATTAACCATTAAACATTGTTATTTTTGAAGGTAAATGTGAGGCGCTTTTTATCACACGTTTCCTGCGTCTTCTACACGTAAAAAGGAAGTGACATCGCTGACGTATGGCTCGACATTTTGTGGGAAACGACAATGATTGGTCAAAACATTGCGGAAAAGTTGCGGTAATTGGCCAAAATTTCACAGTAGTAATGAATTTGCAGGGATTGGCTGAATTTGCGTGAATAGTGGCGACCACAACATCATGAAATCCTGGAGGGTCTGCCATGAACACTGAGTACAGGAACACATTCATTCAAACACTGAAGACATGAGGTCATGAGTGAACACATGAACTTTTTGTGAACATTGATTGAAGTAACACATGAAGTCAATCAGTGACGACAAAGAATGAGTTTAAATAAATTCATAAATAACTAGTTAACACATGAATCACTGTTTCTTATGGAAGATTTCAGCTTTTATTTGATATATTTCTTTTCTCTACTTCCTGTTGAAATTGATTTTATATATGTCTATTTTTCTATCTCCTGCATGCAGCAAGTTCTGCTTAAAGACGCACTTTATCTTGGGCTCCTTGTTGTTTTTGAAAATGGCTTTTGGAATTCCGATCCCGCAAGCTGAACAGGATATTGGAAATCCATAGAAAGATTTCCATTGTGTCGGAGCGGCTCTGAGGACGGCGGAGAGTTTGTGGGCTTTGAGAGGGAGATTTTTGCCTGTCTCAGGGTTTTCTTTTCTGGGCTCTTTGTTTAGAACAGAGATGTCAGTGTGTTTTTCCACTCGGCTAGCGGCCGCCTTGTTCTCTTTTTCAAATGTCTTGAATACAAATCCGGCTTGGCCTTTTTGATCACCTGCAGGGGCACGACGGCTCCAGCACAGTTTTGCTTTTAGACGCAGCCTGTATTCCTGAAAAACTGAATAAAAAAGAGGAAACGCGGTGCGGCATTTTAATGAGCTTTGGCAAAAAGTACATCAAACAATAAAACATGAACAAACAAACTGGTTAAATGAATCATGAGTCACTGATCGAATGAACACGTAAACTGTGAACACATGAAGCCCTTATGAGTATTGAATAAACACTTAAACTCAATCAGTGAACACGCGATCTCCTCATGAAAACATCAAAGGAACACGAGCTCAGTGAACACAAAAACACCCAATGAACACGATCTCCTCATGATCATTGATTTATTGAACACATAAGCTTTTTTTTTTTTTTTTTTTTTTTTTTTTTTGATCCCGCCACCACCCCCCCTCTTCGGAGGTCAACTTTATTCATTTATTTATTTTTCCAATTAATTAAAATACTTAAACAGGATAAATAAGGTTGAAAAGAGAGGCAACAGAGGGGGAGAGAAAAAGGAAAGGAAAGGGAGAAGAAGGAAAAGAAAGAGAAAGAAAAGAAAGGAAAAGAAGTGTAGAGATGAATATGGAATGATTCATTAATCATTGAACAGATGAGCCGCATCAGTGATCATATGACCATGAGAATATTGATTGAATAAACATTTAAACTCAGTCAATGAACATGCGATCTCCTCGTGAACACATTAAATGAACACATGAGCTCAGTGAACACATGAAGTCCATTATAAACATCTAACATGTGAAGTCAGTTAGTGAACACAAAAAATTCCTCATGAACATTAACTGAATGAAAACGTGAATTCAATTAATGCAAACTCTCCATGAACGCTCAAATGAACTCGGTGAACACATGAACACCTCATGAAGACTGGCTGAATGAACACATGAACTCAATCACTAAACACATGAACTCCGCATGCACACTGCAAGAAATCAGTGTCAGAAAATAAGAAAAAGAAAAGGATAATAAGAAAAAAGGTTCCAGAATCAAGCAAAATTATCTGCCAATATAGTGAGAAAATTTATCTTGTAAAGGTCTCCTAAAACAAGAAAAAGATCTTTCTCTTTTTCCATGTTTTTAGCTTTAATATTCTTAAAATAAGCAAAGTTGTCATGAATTTCTTAACTCGTAGTGGAGCATGAGAACCTGTCCCTTCTCTTAATTAAATTTCTTATTTCATTTTAAGAAGTTCTTATAATCAGTACATTTTTCTTAATAAGTGTAGCCAGCATTTCTTAAAATTAGATTATTTATCTCACACATACAAGTCTAGTCAAGTCAGTTATTCTTAAAATAAAAAAAAACAAGATCTATTTTTTCTTTTAAGATTTTCTGGCTTCTTAAGATTTCATTTTTTGCAGTGCACATTGACTGATTAATCAGTACACTGCAAAAAATAAAATCTCTACAAGTGTAATTGACTTGAATTCAGCATTTTAATCTTGTTATGCCATTTTTTGGATTTATTTTCTTGGTAAAACTGAATATTGTGTAGATTATTTGACTTGTTTCAAGAAAATCTATCTTGTTTTAAGAAGTCTTAGCAAGTGTAATTTTCTTGCTGCACTCGCAGATAATTTTGCTTGAAATAAGCAATATTTTTTTCCTAAAAAATAGTACATTTTTTCTTATTTTTAAAAAGGCATTTTTTGCAGTGTAGAACTAAAATGAACACATGAACTCAATCTATTAACACATGAACTCTTTGATCATTGTTGTTTACACAGTGACACATTGCACTAGAGTTCGGATTAAGTATGTGCTAGACATTCAATTATAAATGTTAAAATTCACCAAATATTCTTTATAGTTTGCCATTTTGGAATAATTTGCTATTTTTATTAGATGTTATAGCTGAAAGTAATCACATTATACTGTATGTTGCTAGTTTTATAACATGCCGATGTTTATACTTGGGTCAATAACAAGTAAAGCTAGTTTTAATTCATTTTTTTTTTTATTTCTAAGTGGATGTCATGAATATTGTTGGAACAGTGTGTTTGAAGTTTCATTAGTTAAATATTGTTTCAAAGTGTTTTAAATTATTTTTAACTTCACCCTCCAAAAAATGTTAGGTTACGCAGCCGAATTTATTTTTTGTAAATTTTTTGGCAAGTATGCCTCAGAGTGTCTGCACGTCATAATACATTATTATTTTATGGTTGTGTATATCTAAAAATTTAAGATGGTGAAATGGTGAAACATTTCATATTTTTGCACCCGATTTTACATTAAAAGGCAGAAAAATAATTATTAAACTATATAAATTGAATCCATCCAGTACAATAGTTATTCATATCATGGTTATCAACCATTTGGTCATTAAAAACTACTCTTTCTTGGTTTAAACTTTTTATCTTAAATATGCATGTGGTGTCATTGACCCGTTTAATATTATGCAGCTCGTGTTATTGTGTAGTTATTCTGCAGTGCATTAGATTGTGTAATAACACGTGGCACAGCGACAGTAGATCTTACACAGTGGAGAACAGTTGGCCACAGTACATCATTTTAATGAGTGGGTGTGTGTGTGTGATGAATTGTATGAAGTATTAATTACTAGCTGTGTATTTGCTTTGAGAGATTTGACCTGACGTTGCAGCGGCTCGTACGTGAGATGTTGTGTTGTGAGTGTTTCCTGATGTAGGCCTTCTCCTTATTAACACACCAACACGCACGGTAGGGCCAGCTCTGTGATTAATGGCTCCTGCATTTAACATTTTCAAGAGGCTATTTCTGTAAAAGAGAGAGATTTTAAGTCATTTTGCAAATTGATAACTAATCCTCGTCACATGTAGGTGATTAACAATGGGATGCATATTTAATAAGGGCTTAATTCATTTAGGGTTAAGAGGATGTGTTGGGGGTGGGAGTGCGAGAGAGGGAGGTGGAGGGGGTGCAAATGAATTAAAGTAGGGACTTAAAATATAAAATGTCTGGGAGGTAGGTCTGGGAGGAATTTGGGAAGGTGCCCTTGTAAGGGTGGAGTGTCTTCCAAACAGTGATGGATGTGTGTGACAGTCGGGAGTCCCGATCGATTACAGTATTTTATCTGGAAATAAGAAAGTGTTAGAAATGATAATATAGGAAATCGCTTATGAAACCATTAGCCGCTCCCCCATTTGTTTTAATTTGCTGTAAGTGGATTTCCATATTCTCCCAGACTGACCAGATGTTCAGCATCCAGCAAATTGCTTTAGCGGTGAAAGTAAATGTGGAGAACGCTGGACAAAGAGCGGCACAAATTCACCCGATCACTCCATCTCTAACGGGAAGAGGGGAGTCTGATCACAACAGGGCCAGAGAAACAAGGGAATTAGAAAGAATGATGCACGGAATGTGCTTTATAAAGAGGAAATATTGAAAAATAGACGTCTGGTTGTAATGTGAGTATTGGATGAATGAATGAAGTGGAGGAGTGAAGTGGTGAAGCGGTGTTGTTGTGGTTTGAGGAAGAGGGAGGATCTCAGCCGGCTGTAATCAGGGATTTATTTAACAGCATCACTCTTCATCGAGGAGCCGAGAGAAACACACACCTCAGGCCTGCTGCTGCCTCTTGATGCTCATAAACATGTATCCACTGTGTGTGTGTTGTTTAAAGGCCATTGTGGAGAGCAGATATCCCTGCTGCCTCTATATAGGCCTTACAGCAGCCAGCAAAATTACTTTTTATTTTATTTACTTTTTTCCACCACAAGGTTAAACGAGTTAAATGTTAGAGATTAATATTTTTGTTACATATTTATAGATTTCTTTTCCAAAAGAAGTATTAAAACCTGACTGTAGTTTTTTTCTCTTTTGCTTTCTTAGGTAAAAGTAGGCATTTACATTTTGGTAATATGTTAATTAGAATCTTGTTCTTGCAAAAACTTTTCTTAAAATATACCTGTAATTTTTCTATGTGGTTATATTTTTATTAAAGCTATTTATTTCTTATGTTATGAAAGTTCTTTGATACATATTAGAAATATGTTAAAAATGTGTATAGTTTGAATATGTTTTCTTCTCCGAAATGAATAATTCTTAAAATATACGTATAATTTGTCTGTTTGGTTTCTAAAATAATGGTGAGGGTTTAAGTTTTTGTTACATATTCTTAGATAAAGAAATGTTTCTCTCCAAAGGAGTTTTTGTATTTTGAGTTCTAGGGTTAAACCTTTAAACATATCAGTAATATATTAAAATATATACAGACTTAGAAATATTTTTCTTGCATAAAAGTAATAATTCTTAATATCTAAATGGAATTTTAGGTAAGTGTTTATTTTTTGTTTCATATTTATTGGTAGAGATATTTTTCAAAGTTTGAAATACTTTTCTTCCAAAGATGTAATATCTTATAGTATTTTTTCTTCTATTTAGTTTTATAGGAAAAGATACATATTTATTCTTAAAATCTGAATGTAATTTTTCTATTTGGCTTTATTTGTAGTTAGCCATAAATAACACACATTTGAATTGTGCATTATTATTATTTTTATTATTATTATTATTATTTTTTTAATCTATCTATCTATCTATCTATCTATCTATCTATCTATCTATCTATCTATCTATTTCCATCCAGCTGTAATAAATCATAAAATTTCCATTTTTTCTGAAGTAAATATGAGAGTCTACATGTTTTAAAACATGTTTGTGTGTGTGTGTGTGTGTGTGCGTGCGTGCGTGTGCGTGTGTGTGTGTGTGCGTGCGTGCGTGCGTGTGTGCGTGTGCGTGTGTGTGTGCGTGTGTGTGCGTGTGCGTGTGCGTGTGTGTGTGTATTTACCCTGCTCTGTTTACCCAGCTGCAGTCTGTTGGTGCTGACACAAAGTTACATGTATTGTGTAAGATCGTCTCGGCCAAAAACACACACAGACACCAATCACAGCACTTCCTAACACACACACACACACACACACACACTTACACTTTACCACACACTTAAACATATACATATATAGCGAGAGTGAGAGGGAAATAGATAGATAGATGGCTGGATAAATTGTCATATATATGAAGAAGATTCAAGTTTATTGCAGGGTTTAGTATTTGTACTTGTATGATATTTTGTAATGGTATTAGATACTTATATGTAAATAATATCAATACAAATATGGATATTACTGCACAAAAACAACATGTACTGTGTACTGTGCAATTTGAATAAATAACAATCTGTAAAATTTGTACCAACAATCAGACCGTCCAGGGTCTAGTGATGTTCCGATTGCATCTGTTGACGTAAATTCAGCCGATCCCCTCAAATTCATTACTACCGTGCAATTTTGACCAATTACCGCAACTTCTCAACATTGTCTCTTCCCGCAAAACGTTGAGCCATACAGCAGCAAACTCACTTCCTTGTTGCGTTTAGATGACGCAGGCCTCACATTTACCTTCAAAAATAACTAAATGATTAACAGTTAGTTTTCTATAAATATATATATGACGTTTTTGAGCTTGCTGCCACTTTGATCTAATACATCTCCTTTATAAGTAAAACACTTTGAAGCAGACCATCTCTTCGCCATCCATCTCTCTCTCACCGTGCACAGATTTAAAGCCGAAGACATCGCATGTCGAGAAAACTGTTATTTTTCAGAGTTTTTTGGTCTTTGTTCCGAGCGGTTGGGTGTGTGAGGTGTGTGAGAAAGCACTGCAGTAATGGGAGTAATCTGGAGCTGGAGCGTAGCTGCGGGAGTCGGGGATGAAAAGGCTTTCCTCCTCCGCTTGATGGAACAAATGAGACGGACTGGTGAAAGGGTGAGAGATGCACACGCCCGGGTCAGATTAGCATCTTTCCAGCAGATTCCTGCCTGCTTTCCAACACTCCCTAATCACACTTTTCACTGCACCTTTCTAAAGACCTGCACGAACGCAGCAGCGTGAATACTCGTCCGCTCTCAAGCTTCAGCAGTCATCTCTCGTTCAGCCAGGCCTAGTTTCTGCTGCTTTTGGTGGTGAAGTGGAGTTTGATGGTGTTCCTTGGTGGACCTGTTTTACATTTACATTTACGGCATTTAGCAGATGCTTTTGATCAGTTGCTCTGAGAGCAACTTGGGGCTAAGGGTCTTGCTCAGGGATCCACTGGCGGTAGTGCTGGACGTAGGATTTGATCCCACAACCTGTCGGTACAGTGATGAGTATTCTAAGCCCTAAACCACTACTACCATCCCATATTTACATTTACAGCATTTAGCCGAAGCTACGTCTAGGACCTAGGGTTCGATTTTCTATGTGGAATTTGTGTGCTTGTGAACACAGCACACAGTGCACCACTTCCAAATGTGAGCTCTGCATTTGACCCATCCGTGAAGGAGCAGTGGGCAGCTGACATGGGCAGCGTCCAGGGAGCAGTGCTTGGACATGGTAACTTGTTCATGAGTACCTCAGTAATATCTTTAGCGGTCCGGGATTTGAACCGGCAACCGTCCGATAAACCGTTAACTGTAACCATTATCCCGCCAGCTCCCACAGTTGACTGTGTGTGCCCTGTTGTGTGTTGGCACCCGCCCAGGTTTGGTCTCTGTTTTGTGCCCATAGTCTTGGGTTAGGCTTCAAGATCCCGATTGGGATTACACGGTTCAGATAACGGATGAATGAATACAATAACCATCAGGCTCTGCCTAATAAAGAGTACAGTGAACATAAAGTGCAGTTATGCATAAATATGACTAGATTTGTAACATTTACTGGTAAAAAATGATCACAGTATAAATAATAACACTACCATGAATGTGTTAATTAGCAATAAGTAATTGCCACGCTCATTTATTACTTTGTTAATCAACTTTACACTCCGTAAAGCCCGGCTCCAGCAGGGGATCGTGTGTCGGCTCTGCCAGCGACGGGGCTTTACTCTTCCCTTTTTTCTTCCTTTGTCTAAAGGTCAGGATATGACAAGATGTTCCCCAGCATGGCAGGAGCAGAGATCACCACGGAAGCCCACTCACTCACTTTTACCATATTTAATTAAGATCTAAATGAAGTTACTGTTAGAGGCGGCGATGTGCCACGCTCGTTCCTGCCGCCGCTGCCGATAAGCAGTGCAGACAAGTAATTTAGCGTGTGTCTCGGCCACACCGATACCTCCTCGTTTATTTCATAATCTCTAATTTTTCGATTATCTTAATGCCGGCGGCGCGGATGGGAGGCTGTCCCCCGGGTATCGGTGGAGCTGATTTGAGGGCCGCCCTGGGATGTCTCGTTCCCATGTTCATCGTGTGCTGTTATATATGCCAAGTGTCAACCGGAGTGCATTGTTTCCCTCGAATAACACTGCCGTTACCTTTCAAAAACACTGGGAGTCCAGCCATCGCCTTTGTCAGTGGCTGGTCTGCTTGTGGAGAGTTTTGTGCAGTCTTGGGGAACTAAGGAATAACGGTACTAACTTAATGGCTTAATCCCATTCGGGGTTACAGGGACCGGAGCTTATCCTGAAAGTATGGGCGTGAGGCGGGCGTCAACACACCGCAGGGCACACTCACGTAAACACACTCGCATCCACACCAATGTGTGCAATTTAGAGTAACAAATCATCCTAAATTGCATGCTTTTGGAGCACCAACTTGAACACAGAGAGAGCACACAAACTCCACTCAGAAAGACCCCACGACCTACCCGGAGATCAAACTCTGGACCACCACAACGAAACGACAGCACTAACCACCACAGCACTGTGCCGCCCCTACTTTAAAAAAACTGAAGCCTTAAAAGTAAAAGTGATACTGTGAAACTAAAGCCAACATTGCGAACTAAAACATATCGATTTCTCTTTTTACAAAGACGAGTATTTTCAACTAGCAGGTTTTTCTAATGCCAGATTGGGCAGACATAGTTATTACGGGATGTTTTATTAATTAGAAATAATGTTATGTTATGTTATGTTATGTTATGTTATGTTATGTTATGTTATGTTATAATACAAGGGTTCCCTGTCCCAGGGACCACCACTCAGACTGTCCTTTGAGAGGGTATATTTTATATTTTATTTTATATTTTTGATAAAGATATTTGCCCTAAATCCATTATTCTTAAAGATGCCCATATCATCTGAAAATGTTTAGAAAAATTAATAAAATTGAATAATTTTTAATAAAGTGATTTCAGTAGTGAAACTGGATTGCATGTCAGTGGGCAGTGGACCACCGGTTAAACACCTGATTTAATCGATAACGGTCTGCCACTACATCGATGCAGAATCATCCAAAACTGCATCACAACGCATCGATTATGAGATTAATTTCAACACCCCTACTAGTGTCTTGTAGCTTGAAAAATGCCATAAATTAAAACATGCACCTAATTCATCAGATTATATGCTCTGTAAGTTTTTTCATTGAATTTTGGTGAGCACCCTGAGTCATAAAACTAGCTATGGTTCATTTAAACATGGTCTTTCAACAAACTCCCGCTGTCAACTATCCGTTATTTTGGCCTCCGTCAACTCACTCACTGCCCGTCAAATTTTCCAACCATACAGAGTTCACGCATGTGTGACGCAAATCAGGAAGGGACGTGTCACATCTCCTGGTGCGTAAGCGCAGAATGGATTGGTCACTGACATCCCTGAAAGACGACAGCAAGGGCATTGGACTTATCTGCTACAGTGCATCAGTTCTAATACATAAGCAGATATTAGATCGGGGACATATCAGCTGCAACATGCTCGTCTGCCTTAAGGCGATGATGCCAAGCCAAATTTACCGTAACGGATTGGGGGAGAAGGAGTTGACACTTGGAGATTGTTATTGTTAATTTATTTCTGAGAAAGGCAGGATGACGTCCAGAGTGAGCAGTGGTGGCAAGGTGACCGAGACCCTGCATTGCGGATCTTAGGATTCAGGGTTCAACTCCCAGGAACCACTGTTGAGCTCCTGAGAAAGACCCTTAACCTAGAGTTGCTGCACAGAGACTGTTCCTGCATTTACAAAATGGAAGGGAGTTGCTCTGACCTTAGAAATTTACATTTTTGTCATTTAAAAGTAGACAACCTTGTCCAGAGTGATTAACATTTCCTAACTACAGGGACAGTCTTGCTGGACCCTTCCCGGGGATCCATTGGCGTTAGAATACAGCTGGACTCAAACCATCAACCTGTGGTGTGCATATTTGGCAAAAGCTGATGTTGAATCTGTGAGTTGGTGGTGGTCTAGTGGTTTGAACACTTGCCTGTAGACCAAGAGGTTGAGAGTCTGGGGGAGTTGGTAGCGTAACGGTTAGGACGTTGGCTGTGTGATTGAAAGGTTGTTGGTTCAAATCCTGGACCGGTAAAGGTACCACTGAGGTACTCATGAGCAAAGCAAAATTGGTCATCATTTGCCAAATATTATAGCCAAACTGACAAAAGTGCCTTTTATGACCAGGAACCAAGAGGTGGTGGGTTCAAATCCTACCTCCAGCGCTACCACCTTTGGGCTCATGGTCATGGCCATGGCCTTAACCCCAAATTGCTCTAGATAAGAGATGTGTCATGAGTGATTATTTGTCATTGTGAACACAGAACAGCACACGGTGCACCACAATGAGATGTGACCTCTGCATTTGGCCCATTCATGAATAAACGCAGTGGTCAGCTGACATGGGCAGTGCTTGTGGACAGTACCTTGCTCATGAGTACCTCAGTGGCACCTTTCCTGTTCTGGGATTCAAAACAGCAACCTTACGATCACAGGGCAAATGCATTAACCATTATGCTACCATCTGACCCAGAGGTCGTTCTAAAGGCTATACATTTTTGTACATTTTAAACCTAAATATATACATGTGAGATAAAGACAGTCAGAGTGAGAGGGACTTTTATGTGACTCTGCACGGCAAAACCAGTCGCTTGTCGCAAATTTTCAAAATTGAGTTAGGGCATAAATCAAGCTTCAAAACGATACCTATATGGAATGAATGGGACGACATATGACTGAGATATCAACATTCAAAGGAGTCGGGTTTCTCCTGTCACGCCAAGTGAGAAACGGAGAAATCTGCCTTTGAAGTTGACTATCGCCGTAGCACTCACAGACGCTTGGTGCGGCTACGTTTGCATTTACGGTAGCCTACGCTGCATTCACAGCCACACGGATAGCCTACCTGCGTTAGGTTAACTCAGCGTTTCTCAATTCCAGTCCTCACAGACCACCGCTCTGCACAGATTCGATATTACCGACCCACAGCACAGCTGATGCTACTGATTAGCTAATTAACAACGTAGGAACAGTGTGCGCCAGTGCGGGAAAAACCGAATATGTGCAGAGCGGTGGGCCGCGAGGACTGGAAGTGAGAAACGCTGAGTTAACTGAACTCGGGAGACGAAGATGGATTCCGGAGAAATATCTTCACGCTAGTCAACCAGTGGATTTACCGTAAATATTGGAGTAGAGCGGTCAAAACACAAACTTTTAACATTCTGCTGGAATTGAATTCCTCACCTCAAGAAAGTCACGTTTTTAGGATGGAAAGGGTAAGTTTTTCAGCCAAATTTATTCACAACAGTACAGTATAGACCTTCCACTGTTTCAAAACACTAAAAACAAAACATCCAAAATTTTACCCCACGCAACATAGACGCTCGTTTTTCCCGGAAACCTCCGTTACGACAAGCGACTGGTTTTGCTGTGCAGAGTCACTTATATGAACGAGTGTTCTTTTCAGATTGCTGTTTTTCTGTAGTCTGCCATAATTAGGACGTCTCTAAGAGCCTTAATCACTTGATGCCTGTTTAACTTAATTTAGTGGCTCTCCCGCAGGTCAGAACCCGAATGAGACCCTCCCCTTCCCCTTCCTCATCCCCATCCCTCCCGTAGCTCGCTGCATGCTCTCCAATGCCATTAACTCCCTGCTTTGGGTGTGTCTAGCTTCTGATAAACTCCTCGTCAAACGTTCGGACCGCTCGGCAGTGGCTCTGCCGTAATTAAGCAGACGTGTTTGTCGGCATTGGCGTTGGCGCTGCCCGTCCCCCTGGCCGAGAGCGAGGGAGCAGATGAAGAGGGAGTGCAGCAGAGCGGTTGAGTTGCAGACAGGTGTGTCATTCAGCAGAGCGGAGGAGAGCGAACCGACTCCAAAAGAGAGAGAGATCTGAGAGCTTTTATGTACAGTGCAGGGGCAGGCGAGGGTCAGGAGAGTGTGTTTTTACTTGAGGAAGCGTGGCTGACAGGCAAAAACACACACAGTCTCACACATACACACACTCACAACTTGCTGTGAAATCTCAAAATCTCACACAGGCACAGATAGCACACCGTGTCCTCTCTCTACACAGCGATATCCAACAGATTTCATTATGAAACAGTTTGAAGATTTGAAGAACAGCAACTTTGGGACATTATTCAAACCTTTTCTCAAGATTCCTGAAGGTTAGAACTTTGCATTTTGTAACTTTGCAATTAAATAACTGACTAGATTGCACTGTAGCTCCTTCATGTTTTGCATTTTAAAGAGGCATAATACTGTGCTTTCGGTCATTTTTCATTTGCGCAATTTTTTAAATACTGGTTATTTTTCTACCTCTATTTTTTTCTAGATAATTTAGCATTCTTGTCTACAGTACACAATTCAATAGCTTGTCCCATTCCCACTCATAAAATTTCAGAATGAACTCAGTCCTGAGAACTAATGTCCATGTGCCTTGTTCATGTTCATGTTATCCAGCGGGAATGATCTGTAGAGTTAATATCTTAACCAACAAAGCAAACATAATATATCTGCTAAACTTCCGCGGCTGCTACGCTACCAATATGTATACTGTAGGCAAAATGTTAATAAGAAAAGATGTGATAATAAAATGCAAGGGAATGCATAGTAGACATATAATGGAGGTGAAAAGATAGATAATAGCTGCAAAATGTAGTGGAGTAAAAGTGGTGCACTGTGTGGTGTGGTGAAGAAGATGCACATGTGGGTTTGAATCCCATGACTGGTATTGAGTATTCTGGAAAGGTAGTGGTGGTGCAGTGTTCTAAGTGACTAAAACTCTGTGTCGGTGAGCATAACATTGGGGGTTCAAATCCCAGGAAAGCCTCACAGCCAGAGTTGGTGTCCCCCCAAGGGGCTAAACTCAAAGCTGCTTCTGTACCGTCCTCGGTAGTCACTCTAGATAAGAGCGTTGGCTAAAAATTTTTCCATGTAACATCTACAATACGTGAAGATATTCCATATCCTCACATCTTTACATTAATAGCATTTAGTAGATGCTCTCATCCAGATCGACATCCATTCTCCTATCAGGCTCGGTCCCTCTGGAGCAACGTGGGCTTAAGGGCCTTGCTCAGGGACACAGTGATGGTAATGTTGGATGTAGGATTTGAACACATGACCTCTTGGTCCTGAAGTGATTATTCTAACCACTAGACCACCACCACCTCCCATATGTACTGTCATCAAAATTCTTGGAACCTTTCATATTACAGGTGAGCCCACTCAGGTTGGTGTTTGTGTGTTGAGTCTCTGTCCAGCCTGGTGTTTGCATTCCCTCGATTCTGGCCAGAGAGAGTATTGGAGATTTGGCGAGGGGGGAGAGTGTTTGGTGTGTTTGGTTTAGCTGCTGGATCTCAAACCTCCTCTCTTGCCTCTTATCCTGGCACGTGAGCCTCGCCGCATCCGTCCAGATGGAAGCCTTATTTTTGCTGTTGTTGTTTGTTTACTTATTCATGCGTCCGGCGCTCCAGCTGCAGCTTGGGGCAGCTTTCGTCTGCGCCATGACTGCAAATAGCCGCTCCGGATAATCCACTTTCATCCGCTCTCAGCCAAAAGCGTTGGGCGGCCAGGGTGTAGCCGAGAATCATTCATAGATTCATTTTAAAAATAAAGCACACCAAAACATGCCTTTATTCAGTATTTGTTTCCAAAAACAAGCATGAAATTTTTATTTATTTGTTTAGGGTTACTCTTCCAATGATTAACACAAATATTTTTCCAGTCTTCTGCATGTAATGGAAATGGAGGGTGGCTGGTTCAAGTCCCAGACTGGTAAAGGTACCACTAAGGTACTGTCACCAAGCACTGCCAAAAAGCTGGAATAGGTCAAAGGCACTTATTCATTTATTATCCGAACCGCTTAATCTCAACCGGGGTCATGGCAGGGGAACTGTGACTATCCCGGGAACTACCGGCGCAAGACAGGGACCAACCGTGGGCAGGGGCAAACACACTCACACTTTCAGTCACACCTTATGGAGCCAATTTAGAGTCGCCAATTTCCTTATATTGCATGCTTTTGGATTGTGGGAAGAAACCGAAGCACCTGGAGGTAACCCATTTAAGGACCCTACAGCCGACCCGGGGCTCGAACCTTGGACTTTCTCGCTGTGAGACCCTGGGTTAAATGCAGAAGTCAACTTTGGTTGTGGCACGCTTTGTGTGCTGTGGACAGTTCACAATGACCAATAATCACAGACTTAAATTCACTTAAATACATCAAAGGAGCCAATCAGAGGCCACTTCTGCCATTTCAGCAACAACCACAAGCTACTGCCAGCTGAAAATAGCCACCTTTGTAAAGAGAGAAGAATTATTTGTTGTCTTTTATAACGATGTAACATTTTGTCACACTACTAAAAAGTATTTAGTTACTTTTAAAGCTACAGTGTTTTAAAAGTAGCATCACTGCTATAAGTAACTTAGCTGAAGGTAGCTTCATTGCTAATCGTAGTTTGCGTCATGTAGCATGTTTGTTTGCAGTGTTGCTGTTAGGCAAGCTACAATTTGCAATGCAGCTACCTTCAGTAGCTTAGCTGCATGTCACAACACTGCAAACGAACATAATACACAAACGCTCCTGAACGCTGCAGGATGGTTTGAGATGGAGTGAGTTGGGGTCATTAGTGGCTCCAGGCTCCACCTCGAGCTAATCAGCCATCTTAATGCTCCCCTTTGCTTCACCCCACTACACTCCCCCCTCGTCCTGCGAGGTCCAGACCCCCTGGCGCCCGGCGGAGCACGTCTCGGGATGGCCTCGCGGCAGGACCGGGCACAGGGAGCCTCGCTAATCAAATTAAGGCCCGGACATAAGTGGCTTTTCACATCAAGCTGTTCCGGCCAAACGCTCCGAAACGTCTGTCTGGTGCCACATCCATCTTCCCTGTTATTCCCTCGCTCGGCGCTGGCCGCGTCCTCTCGGAGGGCAGAAGCACTGCTTTCTCTCTCTCTCTTTTACCCCGCTGCTGGAGGAGCGGCGGGTCGCAGTGTCAGCTCGCATGTCAGGCTTTCCTGGGAGACAGCAGCTCATAACAGGTGTGAGTCCGACCCGAGTGCCATCACGTCCCTCTGCTCCCGATGCAGCACCGGAGATTGTGCTGAGAGACACTTCAACACACAGGCAGATGGGCAGACAGGAGAACGCCTCCTCTAGCAGATAGATTTATATATATATATATATATATATATATATATATATGAGACATA